>OZ014521.1:68301627-68644127 GCA_963966055.1 Lathyrus aphaca
TGAAACTCAATAGTTTAGACTATTTCGGTATTCTCTACAACTTTTGTGTTCGGCTCGGAGGCCAATTCATCAAGGAAAATGGCGGGAATTATTTGTTTTGAAATTTCGGTTTCGCCGATTAACTGTGCTAGCGGTATTCAAGAGTTCGTAACTTATGATTGGGTCAACATGTCTGAGAGATTCATATGCCAAAAGTTCCGTCTTGATATCCTTTCTAACTTTTGGGTTTTGGCCGAGAACTAATTCTTTGAAGAAGATCTCAGAATGTGCGAGTCTTTAGAGTCGACATAGTGAAAAACAGTGCTGAACCGGTGAGTTTTGAACACTAAAAAATTCATAACTCTTGGCTCGTTCATCGAATTGATGTCGTTTCAGTGCCTAAAATTCCGTTTAGATGTTATCTTCATTATGTGAATTCAGTTTGGGTTAGATCCGAGCGGAAGGATCTCGAAAATGCGAATTACCAGTAAGGTTCTTTGATGCAGTGCACTGTCTGTCAGATTTTGTAAAATTCATAACTCGGTCAATTTTCATCGGATTTCACCCGTTCTTGAAGCGTTGGTTCACAAATTTTATCCTCTTCAAGTTCAAAGACAAACGCGAGTTCGAACAGTGCTCCAAAGATTGTAGTTTTGGTTTATTTCACAAAACTGAAGTGTTGAACCGAAGAAAACGGGTGAAAGTGGTTTCACGAGAAAATTCATATCTCCCTCGTCGTTTGTCCGGTTGAGCTTAGATTTTAACACCAGGTCACTGACTCATAGATCTATAACTTTGCTGACAAAGTCGAGTCGAGATTATGCTCCGAAGAGGTTGACCTCGTCACATTTTCGAGTAGCGGACACCAAATAAGCCGAAAAAACAACTTATTCAGTGACGTCTTACAGCTTAAACGTATCGATCACACTCGATTTTGATCGTATGACGTTCGTTATTTTTGCATTGCAACCGTGATTCAGAGGCGGACGATGTTGTGGAAGGTTCAGAGTCGAAATTTCTTGCCAAAGATATTGTTATTTTCACTTAAGCCGAAATTCTACCTTTTGCCTTTCATTTTACACTCCACTATATATTCTTTTGACCCACAATTTGTCTCATAACTTCAATCATAATTTACAAACACCAAAAAACTCTCACAAACTCTCTCTAAAGGATTAAAGTTCATTCTCTCAACTCTTTCTCAAGAACACAACAACAACTTCATCAAGAACTCAAGAACACAACAATTCCGATCAAGCTTCCGATAGCCGAGCCGCCACGAACCACCACCTTCGGTCAACTTCACCACCGTGCGACCACCATCTTCCGCTGCCGGCAGCCATGCGGCCTCTCCTCCTCTCCTCCGTTCATGATCGCGTCTCACTTCCTCCGGATTCACAATTTCTTCGTCGATTCTTCATTCGGTAAGCTTCTTAAACTTTAATTCATGAATAATTGTTGCATTGTTTCTTGAATTGAATTTTGAATTTGAATTCATATTATGGAGATTATGTGCATTGATTCTTGATGTGGTTGTTGATTGATGCTTGATTAATTGATCCTAATAATTGTTGTTGTGCATAATTGGAAATGATTGTTAAAATTGACATAGACTAATCGATGCATGTTAGATGTTTGATAAAATTCTTAAGAGAGTTAATTATTGTGACTTGATATTGATTGAAGTGCTTGAATTTTAAATTTTTGCTTGTTTCATTGTGTAAATTCGGAATAGGATAGGTTGAAGCTTAATTGTTGATGTTGTTCATAAGTCGCGTGTCGATAAGTGCGTTTTGGTCATAACTTCCTAACCGTAGCGCGTTTTCGCGAATGTGAATAGTGTAAATTGACTTTGTTGATTATTTCGGAGCCATTGGTAAACTTTTTAGTCGATTTCGGACAATTTTTTTCGGCTATTTCGCTACTGCCAGCCGATAAAATCGGCCAAAAAGTACCACTTCCGAGCGGAATTTTCAAAATCCGATTGCATATTTGAATCCGTTGGCACGTTTGCAAGTTACCATGCGATTTTCGTTCAATTCCGAGTCGGTGATTTTTGACGCGTTTTTTCGTTTTAAGGCTTTTTAAGTTCGGTTTGGTGCAATTTTGATGCATTGATCTTGTTTTGACTTGTACTTATGTTTGTTGATCATTTTCCATTCATTGCATGTAAATTTATTTGATTTTGGTTTGAATTTGCATGTTGTTTATGTTAGAGCATAAGTGCTGCCCCGTTTTGAAACGTAAATTTCAATGCATGTCCATGACTCGTATATTCATATTTCTACTTGATTTGGAGTTGTGAGGCATAGGTGCAACTTCCGGTTGCACCTCTTTTTGGTTTCTAATGCGTTTGTTGAGTTCATGCAAGGTTCTCGCAAAGATCTTAACGACGGTTGTTTGGTTGGTATTCCACTTTATTTGTGGGATACCTTTGGATTCAAATGATATTTTGTGTCGTTGTTTTTGTTTCGATTATGGGGGATCTTCACAAAGAAATTATGGAAGATGAGCATTTATTTTGCTCATGGGAGATTACAAGGCTTGGCTTGAAGTTTTTTTTGGATTTCTTTTATGTGAAAGAATCGGCACTTCGACCAAGTAAGTAATCTCGATTCTCTACTTTAATGCATCATTCTAGTTGTATGCGACTTAGGATCATATAACTTAAGGTGCAATTTGAGCCCTCCCACCTGAGGCATTGGATTTATTTGTGATATATATTGATATGTGTCGATTTCGGAGTTTAGGGATTAGGTTACGGATTAGAGAATTCGATTCCTTTCACTTTCCCTTAAAATATCGTTTTTGCCCGTTTCGTCGCAATTATTAAAAATAGTTTTAGGTGTGATAAAATTCTGGAAAAATTCATGAGTGATCTTCATCCTCTTAATTAATTTTTCATATTTTTTGTTTCCAGATTTGGGTGGTTTCAATATTTTATTTGGATTTTAGATCACAAGCTGTCCCAAAAAGGAAGGTTTTGGCATAAGGGACCGAAATCGATTTTTCCCCATAGGTGTGAGACCTATTTTTTGTATATGATTAATCACTGTAATTGGTGACATTTTGATGCTCATTAGGCATTTTTTTCATAATTTTAGATGCCCTTTTTGATCCACTTTGTGGAGTTGTTTTTCGGCGATCATGCCTTGCTACCTTGCTAGTCAAGTAATTGTTTTGGCACTTTGGTGTATAATTTTGTGGAATCCTTTTAGACCATGTAATATAATCACTATATCATTCCAGGGATTTAATTTCATAATTTTTAAAGGCTTTTTGCTATTTTTCCATGTCACCTAGATCCTAGGTTGATTCATGTGTCTATTTGCTCCATAACTTAAATGATAAGAAGGCATTCATGCCATTTTCTTGAAGGGATTTTTGGTAGATTTTAGGAGTTGATTATAGGTCATTTGTATGCCTTTAATTCCAGTCATAGGTCATTTTTTGAACCATACTCATTTGGTTTGTTTTGGTGCTTTAAAGTGCATACTTATGTGAATTAACTTTAACCTAAAATAGATTCTCATCTCCTCTAAATAATAACTTGAATTATGTGGGAATCATTAATGCCTATCCATGAATTATAATTGCATATCATACCTTATATGCTACTGACCCATAATCATTTCATTCATATTCACATGCCATTCTTGCTTAGTTTGCATCATGTGCGATCTTATGCGATTTTTGTTCGTTTCTTCTCTTCTCATTGCTCCATATGCCTAATCCATTGCATCCATGATTGTATATTCATTAATCCATATTCCTAAGCATTCACCACTGACTTTGATGTTCATTTCATGTACTAATTCATGTTTGTAAGCCATATGCATGCATACTCTATCCATAAACCCTAATTTGCATTTATATGAACTTAGGTGAACTTTTTGTACATAGTTTGACATAGTTTGATCTTGTGAGATATCCTAGCATACTTAGGGACCTATATCATGTAGATACTGACTTTAGAAGTCATGTAACCTTTAGGTACATTCACCTTTAGACTTAGGTCTTATTTTGAACCCTAGTTCCATTCTAGGACGTTTATGGTACTTAATCGCTTTTATGTTTTGATTTTACTTTCAATATGCATTGTCATGCTAACTTTTGTTTTGTAGGGGGGAAGATTGAGGTAAGCATTACTTCATTCCTATCTCTTATGCATTTTAATTGTGTTTGCCTTAGCACTTTGTGCTTTGCTTTTAGGCTTTCCCTTTCTTTAGAAACAACTTAACTTCCTTAGGAAGTAAGTTAGTTTCTAAGCTCTCTTTTCTTCCTTTCCTTTTCTTTCTTAGGATTAGAATACCTCATTAACCATAGGATCTCCATTTTGTACATAATAACTAACTTAGGGTTGTGTCTTAGTCCCCTTAGTTTGTCCTTTTTTCAACTTGAGTCATTCTTTCTCATCTCATAAAGAAAAGCAATAAAACACTTAATAAAAACCGAACAATCTTGTACGACACGAGACTTTGTTGCGGAGTGTTTATACGCGTCCTGTTTCGGGGCGAGGTGTAAATACTTCCCGCGATGGATAGGTCTTAGTACAAGACAGTTCACAAACAAATTCAAAACACTTCTCTTAAAAGCAAAAAACAAATAACAAGCGACTATCCTGCGGGAACTTCTCTTTCTCATCTCATTCACTCACAACGTGAACTCGCGACGACTTGTCTCATTTGCAAGACGGTAAACGCACTCGTACCAGACGAGCCTGCAACACCTGAGCATAGACATACGCAGTTCCAGCTGTAAAAAACACAAACAAATAGTTCCCGCCTTAGTTAGGCGAACTACGTCGACTCTGATCCTCATTATCCCGATGAGGTACGTAGGCAGCGGGGTAGGGCCCGTTCGAGCACATTCTTTATTTTCCCTACATTTCCCTCTTTCTTTCCATTCTCTTTTAATTCCTTTTCTCATTCCATTTCCAGTTAGCGGTTTCATTCAGCAGCAACTTTATTTCTCACCCTTTGAAACAAACAAGCAAGCGTGGATCCCGTCGGGTACGACGGACGATCTGGGTGCTAATACCTTCCCAGGTCGTAACCGACTCCCGAACTCAGATCTTTGGTTCGCAAGGCCTTGTCCTTTCCTTCTTCCTCAGGTTTGTGCAACATTACCTTTCCCATTCTTCGGGATAAAAATGTCTGGCTGGCGACTCTACCTTTCCGCGCCACTTTCGCGTTTGTACTAGGATGAAAATCCCGGGAGCGACACCCACTCCTCAGCATCTTCATCAGCACTTATTCTACTCAGTCTTCAGCATCATGGCTCCAAAGAAAAGCAACATCACTTATCATTTCTTCCAACCAGACTTATCAGACATCAGGAGGATCCAAACCCTGATCACTCCAGAGCACATACCTTTGTTCAGGGAGCATTATGGGGATGTACTTGACTTGGTCATGGATCTGGACCCATCTCAGAGAAGTTTGATCCATACCTGTATTCAGTTTTATGACCCCCCATTGAGATGTTTCACCTTTCAAGACTTTCAGTTGGGTCCTCTCTTGGAAGAATACTCATCATTGACTGGTCTGCCCATCAAAAGAGAAATCCCATTCAACCCTGAAATGGTCTTTCCTAGCAATGGAGAGGTAGCAAAGGCTTTGTATCTGGAGCCTGTTTTGATTGAACAGCATATGACCTCTAAAGCTGGAATCCCTGGTTTTCATCTGGACTTCCTGATTTCTCAAGCTAGTCTGAAGGCCTCCCTGGGGGAGTGGAAAGCTGTTTGTGCTTTGTTGGCCTTAAGTGTATATGGAGTTGTGTTGTTTGCAGACGAGCCTCGATTCATTAGCAAGAATGCAATCCATCTGTTCATCCTGAAGAACCCAGTGCCAACTTTGCTGGGTGATCTCTATTACTCAGTACATCAGAAGAATGAGAAGCAGAGGGGAAGGCTAGTGAGGTGTTGTGCTCCATTATTCCATGCTTGGATTCTAAAGCATCTACCCAGGACAAATGCATTTCTAAATCCTCATCAGCAAAGCAACTGGGCTAAGAGGCTCACTACCCTAACTTCAGCAGACATCAGATGGTGTACTCAGAGCACCAAGGGCAGAGATATAATCACAAGCTGTGGGCACTTTCCCAATGTGCCTTTGATAGGAGTTAAGGGAAGTATCAACTACAACCCTCTACTATTCAGGAGACAATTAGGCTATGCACTGGTTCATACTCCTAGGGAACAAGACTTGGTTGAGACCCTCTACTGTGAGAACAAGATTAGTTTGACTGTTGTTAGACAGGCTGCCTGGGCCTGGGATCATGTTCAAACCAAGGGAGTCACCATTCTGGGGAAGTGCAATAATGTGGCATCAGTCCAATATTATGAGTGGTCCCATGCTAGGGCCCAATTCTCTGGAATGCCCTTTACCATAGAAGACATGCCTGAGTCATCTTCAGCACCACCCCCTGCCACTATCAGTTTGAAAGAGTTTGAAAGCTTGAAGGAAAGGAATGAGAAGTTAACCCAAGCCTTGCAGAAGACCCTCAGGGAGAGGAGTGAAGGTGTGAGGGAGATTGAGAGATTGGAGAAATTGAGAGTGGAACACTTGACCAAAATTGAGAAGTCTGGAGATTATATCAACAAGTCCAAAGCTGGTGAACAGATTCTGAAGAATGCTTGTAAGGAAGCCCAGTTCCAAAGAGCAAGAACAGACTTGTATTTGAAAGAGAGTCAGGCCAGGTGGGTCCGGATCACTGAGGCTCGTACTCTAGAAAACAAGAGAGTTCAAGACAAGATGGGACAGATAGAAAAAGCCCTGGCAGCAGCCCAGGAGGAAATATCAGAGCTGAAAATCAAAGCAGGAGTGAAGAGGTCTAAGGACCAAAGTCAGAACAAGAAGTTGACTGCAGCTGTTGTTACAAGAAACCTTCTCATCAGGAATCTTACGGAGCATCCGGCTGATCCTGTGACCGAAGCACTTTTCAAGGAAGTTCGTGAGGATGAGTTTGGCCTCGGAGTTTGATCATTTGCTTGTTGTTTTTTTCCCATTCCATGTACTTTTACTTTTGGTGATGTATTTTGACCCCTTAGAGGGCTTGTGTTGTAGTTAAGAACAAGTTGTATTATTTCACCTTTGTAATATATTTGTGTTAGTTTCCATCTGGGTTACTTCGAAAGCAACTTCAACAGCATCTTCTTCAAGGGTCTGGAAGGGTCAAAACTGAAGGCCAAACCGGATACCTTGAAAGCAAATAAGCATAATTGCATTGCATGCTAACCATTTTGTTTGTTTTGTAGGTTTTTTTTGTTGTTGCTAACCTCTGTTGTGAATCTCAGGAATTATTGCTCGCCGCCGGGTATTTCCCCTCAACAGGCCACACAGGTACCCAACTAGAAACAACCTTCCGGGAATTCAGATGGATCAGATGCAGCAGGACCTTACAGAGGTCAGAAATCAGATGGCAAACGAAAGGTTAGAGATGAGAACGCAGATGACGCAGTTCATGGAAGTTATGAACAACATGGCCCAGAGCCAGGAGAGACTGAGGGCCATGGTGGAGAGGCAAAATCAAGAGGAGCCTCATGTAGGGACTGCCGGCACCAGCAACAATGAAAGGGTCCAACCTCATGTAAATCCCCCTGTATTTGGACCACACCTCCATCCTGAGGTCAACATTCCTGCAAATGTTCAAGGAACAGCCACTGCAGCCAGAGTACTTCAAGAAGATCCTCAGGAGGACCAGTATACAGTAATGGGTGCCGGAGAGGAAACTTATGATAGACGATTGGAAGAAATAGCTGAGAAGTTGAGATCACTGGAGTCTCAAAATTCTTTGGGCTTCGACGTCATGGACATGGGTTTGGTAGACGGGGTCAGGATCCCCCATAAGTTCAAACCTCCTTGTTTCGAAAAGTATAATGGGACTTCATGCTCCCAGACTCATTTGCAGTCATTTCTGGGAAGGCTGAAGGCCTATACAATGGATGAGAAACTTTGGATGTTCTACTTCGAAGATAGCTTGACTGGAGCTTCTAGGGAATGGTATTCCCATCTGACAAGGGCAACAATTAGATGCTGGAAGGACCTGGCAGAGGCCTTCATCAGACAGTATCAGTATAATCTAGACATGGCACCCAACAGGACTCTCCTAATGGGAATGTCACAATCTTCGAGGGAGAGTTTCCGAGAATATGCTCAAAGATGGAGGCAATTGGCTGCTGCTGTTCAACCCCCTATGTCTGAAAGGGAAATGGCAGATATGTTCATGAACACTCTTCAGGGAACCTATATTGACAGGTTAGCTGCTTTCTCTTCCACCAGCTTTGCGGATGTTGTCATAGCTGGGGAGAGAATCGAAAGCCTGTTAAAAATGGGAAAGATCTCAGACAACGGTGCAAGCTCGTCCAGTAGTACAAGAAAGCCTTTTGCAGGCCCGAGAAGAGCTGGCGAGACCAATGCCATTCACACCAACAGGGGTAGGCCCCAATATGTTCCAAGGACAATAGCAGCAGTCACTATCCCTGCTCCAGCTCATCCTCAGCCAGTCTATCAACCGCCGCAACAAAACTTCCAACAACAACCTCAGTATCATCAGAATCAATACCCTCCAATAAACTACAACAGCAACAACACCAACAACAACAATCAACAGAGGCCATTCCAACAGAGGCCCTCTCAAGCTAACAGAGTGATCGACCCGATCCCAATGCCGTATGCTGCCTTGCTGCCACAACTTCTGAAACTCAACCTAGTTGAGCTAAGAACGTTGGCACCTCCGGATCCCAACAGTCTACCAAGAAACTATGACTCCAATGCTAGGTGTGCTTTCCATTCAAACGCACCTGGTCACAGTACAGAAAAATGCAGGGCTCTGCATATGAAGGTACAAGACTTGGTAGACTCCAAGGCTCTGAATTTTGCACCTCCGCCCAATGTCAATAAAAACCCTATGCCAAACCATGGTGGTCCTCGAATTAACGCTATTGAAGAAGACAGACCGTCTTATTTAATAACCAGTGTGGATCAGATCAGGACACCATTGGTGGAAATCAAAGCTCAACTCCGTGAAAATCAAATATTTCCGGGGTGCGAACTAGGGTGCCCCTATTGCAATATTTCTTGGAATGGGTGTGAAGACCTGAGGAATGGCATTGACAGCCTTATTCAGAGTGGCCTACTCCAGATCACTACATCATTTCCGGCAAATCCGACAACGTCATCAGCAACGGTTTCAGACCCTCCTACAACTGCAGCAACTATTGTTCCCGACAATTCACCAGCAACATCAACAAGTACTTCGTCAGTTCTCCCAAATGGTCAGTTTTCAACAGTTTCTCCTGCTACAACTTCAGCTTCATTCCATTTCGACTCTCCATCAACAACAACAACAGTCCCTCCAGCAACACCTCCTACAACTCCAGCAATCAATCATGAAGATGTCTCTACTGTTACCATATTCTACGATCCTGAAAACAACTCCGCCTACCATTCAGAAGGTGCTGCTCCCGCCAGAGCACCAGTTACAATCTTTTATGATCCACAAACAATAACAGTCCCTTCAGCAGCAGCAATCAGTCCAGTCACTGTCACGGTGCCTGGACCAGTACCATATGAAAGCAATAGGGCCATCCCTTGGCACTATGGCTCTGACGTGTACTGTGAAGGGAAAAGAATCACTCTTGAAACATCAACACCTGCACCACAAGTAGATAATGTGGGGGGAGGCGGAGGCTTCACTCGAAGCAGACGTCTCTTTGCTTCGCAAGTTCAAAAACCTACTGCCGAAGCAGAAGCTGCTGCCAAGGCAAAAGGAAAAGGCCCGATGCAGGAAGATTCAGCTGCCAAAGAAACCCTGAAGACTCCATTCGATCAGGAAGTTGATGAGTTTATGCGAATCATCAAAAAGAGTGATTATAAAATTGTGGATCAACTTCACCAGACGCCATCCAAAATCTCTATCCTCTCACTGCTTATGTGCTCCGAAGCCCATCGGAATGCACTACTTAAAGTCCTGCACGCAGCTTACGTGCCTGAGGACATTACTGTCAACCAATTGGAAACCGTGGTTGGAAATGTTACTGCTAGCAATGGGCTAGGGTTTACCAATGCTGACCTGACAGTGGATGGCCGCAACCACAACAAAGCCTTGCACATAACCATGGAATGCAAAGGAGCTGTCCTTTCTCATGTGCTGGTGGACACAGGTTCTTCCCTGAATGTCTTACCAAAGAAGGCTCTGGTGAAGCTTGAATATGATGGATTGGCATTGAGACCCAGCAACCTGGTGGTACGAGCCTTTGATGGTTCGAAGAGATCGGTTCTGGGAGAGATTGAGCTGCCTGTGACAATTGGCCCACAGACCTTTAAAACTATCTTTTATGTGATGGACATTCAGCCCGCCTACAGCTGTTTGTTGGGTAGACCCTGGATTCACGCCGCCGGCGCAATAACGTCTACCCTTCACCAAAAGTTAAAATTTGAGTGGGAAGGCCAAGTTGTCACAATCTGTGGGGAAGAGGACATTTTCGTTAGCCATCTGGCTACTTACAAGTACATTGAGATGGATGGGGAGATCCATGAAACAATGAGCCAAGGTTTTGAAGCCTTGAATGTCAATGAAGCATCTGCTGTATCTGGAATCTCCATGTCATCTTACCAACAAGCCCGGAAGGTTGTTGAGGAAGGAACTGCCCAAGGCTGGGGCAAATTGCTGTCGGTGGAGAAAAAAGAAGACAAGTTTGGGTTGGGTTACAGACCAACTCAACATCAAGCAAAGGCTGCTGCAGAGCCAGGTTTTGTCAGTGGGGGGATGCTTACCCCCGATGCTATCAACTGTTTGGAAGACGAGCTGGAAGAGGAGCGCAATCTGGAGAATTGGATTCGTCCGAAGATCCCGGGGAGCAGTGTCTCGAACTGGTCTTCCCAGGAAATTATAAGAGTTACTCATGCAGAGTAATTATTATTTCCTGTATTTTTATAAGCATGCATCCAAGTCTTGCATCTTGCCCAAGATGACAAGACTCATTTTGTAACCAGGGCCATCTGTACTTTTGTGCAAACAAGATTAAATTAATGAATATCAGACATCTTTTTGCAAACGAGTCTTTTTCTTTTCTGCTCACCGTTTTTCCATTTTTCTTTTTGTACAAAAATAAATGGCGGTGTTTTCAAAATGATAACTTCATTTCACTTTTTTCTAAAGCAAGATTAAAATCAATCACTAAAATGAACAAACTTAACCCTTGCAGAGAGTGCCCTCCAGACTGCACCGACAACAGCACGGCTATGACATCGTATGACTTTGACAATCCAATCAATCAAGCTGATGAAGGGGTTGATGAAGAATATGAGCTTCCTGAAGAGCTAGCCAGGTTGTTAAGACAGGAGGAAAAGGTTATTGCTCCTCACCAGGAGGAGATTGAAGTGATTAATCTTGGTACCAATGAAGGCGTGAAAGAGGTTAAAATTGGGGCCTGCCTGCAAGACTCAGTGAAGAGACGACTGATAGATCTGCTTCAAGAGTATGTTGATGTGTTTGCTTGGTCGTATCAAGATATGCCAGGGTTGGATACTGACATCGTTGTGCACAAGCTGCCTCTGAGGGAAGAATGCCCACCGGTCAAACAGAAGTTACGCCGAACTCGCCCGGACATGGCTATGAAAATCAAGGAAGAGGTACAAAAGCAATGGGACGCCGGGTTCCTTGCTGTGACTAGCTATCCACCGTGGGTTGCTAACATAGTACCTGTGCCTAAGAAAGACGACAAAGTAAGAATGTGTGTTGATTACCGGGATCTGAACAGAGCCAGCCCGAAAGATGATTTCCCTCTACCTCACATTGATGTATTGGTGGATAATACGGCTCAGTTCTCGGTATTCTCCTTCATGGACGGATTTTCAGGATATAATCAGATCAAGATGTCACCTGAAGACATGGAGAAGACAACATTCATCACACCCTGGGGCACGTTCTGCTACAAAGTGATGCCATTCGGACTGAAGAATGCTGGTGCCACATATCAACGGGCTATGGTGACATTATTCCACGATATGATCCATAAAGAAATAGAATGTTATGTGGATGACATGATCGCCAAGTCCCTTACAGAGGAAGATCACCTGGTGAATCTGCTCAAGTTATTCAAGCGTCTGAGGAAGTACCAACTGAAGTTGAACCCCAACAAATGCACATTCGGGGTGCGATCCGGTAAGCTGCTGGGCTTTATTGTAAGCGAGAAAGGGATTGAAGTTGACCCTGATAAAGTCAAAGCTATTCAAGAGATGCCTGCACCAAGAACTGAGAAAGAGGTTCGAGGGTTCTTAGGTCGATTGAACTACATTTCGAGGTTCATATCTCACCTTACAGCAACCTGTGAACCCTTGTTCAAGCTGTTAAGAAAGGAACAAACGGTCAGGTGGAACGAAGATTGCCAGAAGGCTTTTGACAAGATCAAAGAGTACTTACAAGAACCTCCAATCCTTATGCCTCCAGTAGAAGGAAGACCTCTGATTATGTACTTAACAGTATTAGAAGAGTCAATGGGGTGTGTACTAGGTCAGCATGACGAGTCTGGTCGAAAAGAGTATGCGATATACTACCTAAGCAAAAAGTTTACCGACTGTGAACAACGTTATTCACTGCTCGAGAAAACTTGCTGTGCTTTAGCGTGGGCTGCTCGCCGACTGAGGCAGTATATGCTGACCCACACTACCTTATTAATCTCAAAAATGGATCCAGTTAAGTACATTTTCGAGAAGCCAGCTCTTACCGGACGGGTTGCAAGATGGCAGATGATTCTCACAGAATACGACATACAGTACACATCTCAGAAAGCCATCAAGGGCAGTGTACTATCTGAATATCTTGCTGAGCAACCCATCGATGACTACCAGCCTATGAGATTTGACTTCCCTGATGAAGACATCATGTTCATTAAAGCAAAAGATCATGAAGAGCCAATTCACACTGAAGGGCCCGACCCGGAAGAAGAATGGACTATGATGTTTGATGGGGCTGTTAACATGAATGGCCGTGGTGTTGGCGCAGTGCTCATTACACCTAAAGGAGTTCACATGCCTTTCTCGGCAAAACTCACTTTCAACTGCACTAACAACGAAGCTGAATACGAAGCTTGCATTATGGGTCTTGAGGAAGCCATTGACCTCAGGATCAAGACATTGACCGTATTCGGAGATTCAACTTTGGTAGTCAATCAAACCAACGGGAAATGGTACACCCACCAAGATCATCTGATACCTTACAGGGATTATACAAGAAGGTTATTGACTTTCTTCACAACAGTCAAGCTTGAGTATATCCCTCGAGACGAGAATCAGTTTGCAGATGCTCTTGCTACCATTTCATCCATGATCAAAGTTCAAACGGCTAATTTTGTACCCCAGATCTCAGTGTCTAGACTCGATAGACCCGCATATGTGTTTGCAGCAGAAGTTGTCAAAGACGATAAGCCTTGGTTCCATGACATTAAGTGCTTCTTGGAGGATCAGACATACCCACCTGGGGCATCTTCCAATGATAAGAAGACTTTGAGAAGGCTCGCTGGTAGTTTCTTTCTGAACACTGATGGGTCTTTATACAAGAGGAACTTTGACATGGTACTCCTCAGATGTGTTGACAAGACGGAAGCAGATTTGTTGATGCACGAAGTACACGAAGGATCTTTTGGTACCCATGCAGGAGGGCATGTCATGGCTAAGAAATTGCTAAGATCAGGCTATTACTGGATCACAATGGATGCAGACTGTTGCGCTTACGCCAGAAAATGTCACAAATGCCAGATCTACGCAGACAAGGTGCATGTACCTCCCAATCCTTTGAACATCATGTCTTCACCATGGCCCTTTGCTATGTGGGGCATTGATATGATTGGCAAGATTGAGCCAACTGCTTCAAATGGCCACCGATTCATCCTGGTCGCCATTGACTATTTCACTAAGTGGGTTGAAGCAGCCTCATATGCAAACGTCACAAGGCAAGTGGTAGCCCGATTTCTGAAAAGAGACATCATCTGTCGATATGGAGTTCCCGAGCGAATCATTACTGATAATGGTTCCAATCTAAATAACAAGATGATGGCTGAATTATGTCGGGACTTCAAGATCCAACATCACAATTCTTCTCCTTACAGGCCAAAGATGAATGGCGCTGTTGAGGCAGCAAATAAGAATATCAAGAAGATTGTGCAGAAGATGGTAATCACCTACAAAGACTGGCATGAAATGCTACCGTTTGCCTTGCATGGGTACCGCACATCAATCAGGACATCCACTGGGGCAACACCGTATCATCTTGTATATGGTATGGAGGCGGTCCTACCTGTTGAAGTTGAACTACCCTCTTTACGAGTATTGATGGATGTTAAGCTGAACGAAGCAGAATGGGTTCGGTCCCGATTCGAACAACTGAGTCTGATCGAAGAGAAAAGGCTGGCTGCAATTTGTCATGGGCAGTTATATCAGAAGAGAATGAAAAAGGCCTTCGATCAGAAAGTCAGGCACCGAGAATACCAAGTAGGGGATCTTGTGCTGAAAAGAATCCTCCCTCCTCATACAGACCACAGGGGCAAATGGACTCCAAATTATGAAGGACCATTCGTTGTAAAGAAAGTTTTCTCTGGTGGAGCACTGATGCTCAGCACCATGGATGGTGAAGATTTCCCGTCCCCTGTAAATTCAGATGCAGTTAAAAAATACTTCGCATAAAATGACCCGCTGGACATAAAAACAGAATGCAAGTCCAGGCAAAAATAGGGCATCCCGGCGAGTCAAAAACAGAATAAAAGACTCGGGCAAAAGTAAGGGAAAATAAACAAAAAAATGTACGCCCGCTGAGTTGAAAAGCCGCATTGGACAACTCAGGCAAAAATGGGTATCCCGATGGATTGAAAACCCGAAAGGGCGATCCATGCAAAATAAGGGAATAAGCGAACAACTGCATTCTAAATTCGTCTGTATCACCTACAACTTGGTAAGCTTCAAAGGATCAAGCTTCAGTTAGAATTAACTCTCTCCAGAAAGCAAGACGAGAAGAACGTCATTGTCATACGAGTCATAGCAGAAGAGGAAGCTCCTTGAAAGCGTCGTCAGCATCGCCAGCATTTTGTTTCTCAATTTGTAACAATCTCTTCATTTCAGGAGATATGTTTCCTTGACTGTATCTTGCCAATTCAGGGCACATGAACTAATAAAATCAGATTTTCGGTCATGTTTCGTTTTTTATATTCATGTTTTGCAAAGAGTTGTCTGATATCTCTAAAAATACAATTGCATAAGTACAGATGCCTTTCTCTAAAAATAAAAGAAAAAAACACATGCTTACAGGGAATGTGATTATTCTCGAAAGTACTTAACTCCTATGACGGAATCCAGTAAGGGATACCTCGGGACCTTTTGTACGTTTCCTTACCTTTGCAGGATTGCAGGTATCCAGAACGCAACCTGGGGCATGCAAGTTACGTTTCAGCAAGCTGGCAAGTCATTATCAACTCGGTCCATCTTCCACGTGGCATTGGAAGGTGCCCACTTCCCCAGCAAAGTTGCCAAATCGACATGCACTCAATCTCAGCATCGGAAATGCTCTATTCCCCAGCCGAGTTGCCTCTCATTGCTCTCCCCAGCTGAGTTATCAACAGCATTCCCCAGCTGTAGTACCAACCATTTCTTCCTCAGCTGAGTACAGGAATCAGGGAATCATCTCCCCACAGAATCTTCAGCCTCTATTCAGAAGAGCAACGCATGAAGAGGTCACAACAGAGTGAAGAAAGCTTCTACAGACCCCAGCTGGGTCCCGTATTATAAGGATATGTCAATCAGTGGCCTATATCCCCAAGCAGATACATTATCGGATCTACCAATGATCCCATCCCCAGCTGGGATGTTCACTTCAAGCAGATCGGCCAGAGATCTTCGTAGCAGTGGGATCCGAATTCCAGATCGGTGCCTCTTTGCATGATCATAGCATTCGCATCATATTATACCCTTAGAGCGTAGCATTCCGTCTAATACGGAGCATTACGGCAAAAATCAAATGCATAGCATAATCATAAGTCATGTTGTGAATTGAACGCTTGTGATTAGTAACCGTTCATCAAAATACAGATTACTTTCCCCCAGAGTCCCCACCAGAGCACCAGCAAAAACAGTTGCCTCATATTCACAAACACCAGTATATACACCTTTTTGGCACCCGTCCGTGTCATTTTTCCCCAGTAAGGTCGCCTGAATACACTCTTTACAAACAAATCACCCGCATTACAGATACCTCCTGACACCCGTCCGTGTCAAACCACCAGCAGAAAGCCAAAGACATCCTCTTTGCACTCACACATACTTGTATATACTTTCTTGACACCCGTCCGTGTCGTATCCCCAGCGCAGTCGCGTACACCTTCATCACCCATACACTTGTAAATATTATGCTTTTCTCTTTTGACACTCGTCCGTGTCACCCTCCCCAGCAGATAAACACTCATCTATACGATACAATACTCACTACTCTTTGGTACACTTATACAGATACTCGTCCGTATCTTGTATACATCGTTCATATCCCCACAGATTCGACGGTAGTCCTTGTTCTTTGTTAACCAGTTGGTACTCGTCCGTACCATCATCTCAGAACATCGCGTCTAATGTTTTTTTTTCTACATGGTACTCGTCTGTATCATAGTCTTAAGGATGCTCGTCCGCATCTTTAATCCATACGCTGTGTCAAACACTTATGTCTTCTTGGATATAGATACTCGTCCGTATCTACTTTTCCCCAGAAGAATTCTTTCAGATTTAACACTTGTCCGTGTTCTTTGTTAACCAGTTGATACTCGTCCGTATCATCATCTCTGAACATGTGTCAGTTTGTTTCTACATGATACTCGTCCGTATCATAAGTCTTAAGGATGCTCGTCCGCATCTTTAATCTATACACAATACCAAACACTTATACCCTTTTGTTTCTTGGATGTAAACGCTCGTCCGTGTTTACTATCTCCCCAGTAGATCGCCAACAAAGCAAATCTTTTCTTTTATCTAACACTCGTCCTGTGTTATGACACCTTTGAGAGCAGCCGTACCCTGCTGAGTGGTCGTCCTCCACTTCTTGATGGTCGTCCTCCATCATGCTCATCCGATGGCCGTCCCCATCGTTGTTTTTTAGCAGCCGTCCCCTGCTAGGTGGTCGTCCTCCACCTTTTGATGATCGTCATTCATCACTTTATCCAATGGCCGTCCCCATTGTTGATCTTGGTTATCTGGCATTCGTCCTGTGTCATGATAAACCCTGAGAGCAGCCGTCCCCTGCTGAGTGGTCGTCCTCCACTTCTTGATGGTCGTCCTCCATCATGCTCGTCCGATGGCCGTCCCCATCGTTGACCCCTTTTTATCCGATGGCCGTCCCCATCGTTGATATTTTCGGCAGCCGTACCCTGCCAGGTGGTCGTCCTCCACCTTTGATGGCCGTCCCCATCATATTTCTTTTATTCCCAACAGAGCAGCCGTCCCCTGCTAGGTGATCGTCCTTCACCTTTGATGGCCGTACCCCATCATCTGTTCATTTCATTTATTCTTTAACCCGATGGCCGTCCCCGTCGTGGTCCCTTTTCCTTTTTAGCCCGATGGCCGTCCCCATCGTTGGCTACCTTGACCTTTATGAACTTGATGGCCGTCCCCGTCATGTTTCATTAATCCCCAGAGAACTTTGTAGCTTTATCTTGATGGCCGTCCCCATCATAATATCCTATTTTCCCCAGCTAGTCGGCCGTCCCCGTCTTAGCTTTACTTTTTATCCCCAGCATGTCGGCCGTCCCCGTCATCGCTCTTTACCCAGCAGTCTTCCTCTGCTCGACGGTCGTCCTCCGTCGCCCACACCTTACAATATACTTTATTTTTCATATACAATCTATATCCCCTTTCTTCTTCATTCTGTGAGTGCAAATTTTGGACTGTCTTTGGTATTCAACCACAAGTTATCTTGTTTGCCTGATAAGCCGTTGCTTACACCCTGCACAGCTAACTCATGTTTGAATAGGGGCAGCTGTAAACACCCCAAATTTGCCCTCACCCATTCACACCATGGCTTGTGATCATCCTCATATGCATAAGTACAATCATGTCATCTCACATCTCATTTTTGATTCACTGCATAGTTTCTAAGGCATCTGCACCTAGGGTTTGTGACCTGAGCAATCCCAGAGCATCTTGAGCCATTCCAAAGGCTACCAATCAACTCAAAGTGGTCCATGTGTGTTCTTATATCATATTTCATCTCCTCAAAGTCAAAAATGCAGAGGAATCACAAGAGCTAGGGTTTGAGTGGATGCAGAGCCAGGTTTGACTGCACAGTTGACTGAAAATTAGGGTTTTGGTTTCAGAGGACATAACCCCAAATTTTTTGGTCATTCTTGTTTCCATTGACCTCTATATGGTATAGGGAGTATACATATCAATTTTCATGAAGAAATTCCATGGGGGAGTCATCTGATCAAGGGTTGACTTTTCAGACAAGTCAGTGCAAAATCAGGGCATCTGAGGCCCCCAATGACCCAACCAATGGGTGATCTTCATCATTTTGAGTGTATATGATCTTTATTTGATCATGGAAGAAGGTTGAAGTTCATAGAAATCAAGAATTTAGGGTTTTTGCAAATGTTGACTTTTTGGGTATAGTTGACTTTTCAAGAATGCATCATTTTAGGTCAATTTTCAAGCCATGATTCATGATTCAAAAATGCTTCAAATGAAAAAACTTTGGTCATGAAAGTTGTAGATCTCATCTTTCCCTTTTCAAAAAGTACAAGAACATGATCAAACTCTTCTTGGATCAAAAGTTATGGCAATGCAAAGTTGGCAAAAATCATTAATTTCTAAGGCATGCTTCAAATGGAAATTTTGCAAAAAAACCTTGAACCAATGCATCATGTGACCTCTAATTCATTTCAAACCATTACAAAAATATTTCTCTAAGTCATAAAATCAGAATTGAACCAAGAGTGCCCATGGTTATGGTTCATGTAACTTGGCTTTTCTCATGTGAACCAAAATGTCACAAGTTGCAAAACTCATGATCATGCTTTCACCAACTTGCTGCCTTGAATGCTGGACCAAGCTGACATTTCCCCCTCATCTTGCTGCGCATAGCCCTTGCCTTGTACCAAGCTAGCACCTCACCATACTTTCTCTTACACAAGAGTTGACAAATTGCAAAAGTTGCCTCACCTATCCATAAAGCACATGTCAAATCAACTGACCAATGAGAGAGAGTTATGTGGACAATTGGCAAGCAAAACATAAGGGCAAGCAAGGCTGAAACCATCTCATTCACCACATTCACAAAAACCTTCCATTTTGCAAAAGCTTTCGAATTTCTATATACAGCCTGCAAACACTCAAACCTTCTTCATCATCCAACTCAACACACTTCATAGACCTCAAACCACCCAAAGCATAAGCCTGAAACAGCCAAAGCACCACACTACCATTCTTCACCCTCATTCTGCAGTTCCATTCGAATCTTCCATCCTAGCTCACAAACAGCCAAACAAACCTTGCAAAGCTTCTCCATACATCATCTGGACCTCAAACCATCATTCACAATGGCCTGAATCAGCCAGAATCACCATAGCCATTGTTGACTGAGCTTGAAGCAGGAGCTTTCGAAACTCATCAACCAGCCTACATAAATTGTTCCAAGGCATTCAAACATCATCAAGGGGTCCTAAGGAGTGGTTTGCACTTAAAGAAAGAGCCAGAAAGTCTTCAAGTGGAGAGCTTCAAATCTCAGGTAGCCTGAAATTTATTTTTCCAGAAATGATTTTTCTTGTTACAAACTTGCTCTTCATGTCTTGCTGATCATTCTGGTACCATTGGTTTTGAAAATGGTTTTGAAATAAGCATTTAATTTGTGTCTGAAGCTTGCGTGACCTAGAACTTATTTTCTTCGATTCAGTTGATTTAGGAAATATAAATTTGTTTTGAGAGAGGGGTTTGATTCGTGAGGATGTGAGGATCATTTCCCAGTTCTTGTTTTTCATTTTCGATGCGTTTTGAGGGATTTGGGTAGTTTTCAGGTGAGAGCTGGCCGGAGAAGACGACCGGAAGTCTTCTCCGGCCACCTGAAAGTAGTTTGTGCCCTAATTGCGCAATTAATTTCAGTTTGAATGTGAGCCTTAGATAGCCATTGACCAGTTGACTTCCCTCCAGTTTTGATGGCCCAGATGCGTTTGATTAGCCCTAACCTTTTTCATTTAGTTAATTAATTCATAATTAGACTAATTTAATCAGAGTCAACCTGGACCCTTAGATCACGCGCCAGTCAACACTTTCAAATCCTAGGCGCATCCTGGCCCTCCATCCCTCTGACTTTTTATTTTATTTGTTTTTATTTCTTTTTATTTCATTAAATTTGCACAATTAATTTAAAATAGCAAAAAATTCTTAAAAATTATGAAACTTTTTCTTTAAGGGTTTATTATTTTTTAAGACCCAAAAACATTTTTTATTTTATTTTTATCATTAAAAAAGTATTTTTAAATATTTAAAAGATTATTTTTAATTGATTAATGAGAATTAATTAATTAAAAATACTTTTAGGTATTTAAAAATCACCAAAAAATTCATGAAATGTTCTAAGACATTTAGAAACATTGTCCAACCTTCAAACCAAATTTCTTTTTTGATCTTGATGCATTTTAAGAATTTTTCTTTGAATTAAATCATTTTTTATGCATTATTTTGATCATGGATTCAAAAATTCATTTCTGCCAATTGGTGAAGGTTGAGACATTGATTCTTCTTGCATTGTCTTTTGTTTTGCATGTAGTTCCTAGGATAAAAAGGCCATGAATTGTTCTTGTATTTTCAAATTGTTTGGCATTTGTTTTGTTAAGAACCCTAAAAAACCCTAATAACTTGCAAAATTCATATCTTGAGTTTGGTTGAGAGTTGAGAGCTCCCCTTTGGGCAGTGGTTTGTTATAGGTTTAGGGTTTCTTTGATTACCATTTTCCATTTTTACTTTAGGGTTTTGCTTCTGTTTTTGGTTTGTGTTTGATGTTTGATCCATAAACCCTAATTTGGGCTTTCATTTGCATCCCTCTTGCATTTCCTTGTATAACATGACTTGTCTTTGCATTTTGTGCATTCTTATGATTCATTTGACATCCTAAGACATATAGGAAACATGTTTGATCATTGCATTGCATATTTGCCATGTCATTTGTCTTGTATGCTTCATAACATTTCATGTTTGTTCATGCTCCTTAACTTGCATCATTTGCATTCATAATCTTGCATGAACATCCCCATTGCTTTGCCTCATGTTTGCAGCACCTCATAATATCATTAACATCATGTGCATGCTTCTGGTTTGGTATAGCATCATATTGTTTCATCTCATCTTGCATTGCATTGCATTTTCTTTCTAACATTTCAGGTGGTAAGTAAACTTGAGAAGTGGATTTGCCTTCACTTCTCATACCTTTTCTTTTCATCTCTCTTGCATCCATTGCTGCATTTTTATTTGTGTTTGAGTTTGAGCTTGCTCATTCTTCTTCCTCCCACTTTCTTTCTTCAAGTGACTTGACTTCTTGAATGAAGCAAGTCATTGTGGCTTCTCTTGATCTTATTCATCTGCTTCCTGGTGGCTCCTCTGAAGATTTGTCCTTGCAAACCTCACAAACCTTAGGATCAACCAAGCATGATAATGAATTAGGGTTTTGATTAGTATCCCCTCTTAGTTTTACCTTTATGTCTCTCTTTGAGTCCTCTCTTCTCATCTCACAATCAGGGACTAAACCCTAAAGGCTTTAAGGCTTTGTGATTAAGCTTATGCCTGCATCCTTCTCTTAGGATGGAGTGTATAACTTTAATCCTAAGTGTTAAACCCTTAAGGTGTTTAAATCTCTTAATCAATCCACTTAATAATCATCAAGACATCATACTTGTAACTTGGGCCTTGCATTAGGGTTCTAATTCTTCCTTAAGTGGTTAAGAAGGACTAACCCTAGTGTTAATGGACAAGTCCCCCTCAAGTTGTCTTACAAATCATAAAAAACACTTCATCATCATACCATTAATCTAAATAAAATCCACTTAATAAAGGCTTGTTTTGTCATGGGTTTAATCCCTAATCATGGATTAAGTTGAGGAGTCTTCCTCAGCTTAAACATTCTCATCTATCATCCTTCTTTTAGGATGGTGTAATGGGTCTGTTTAATCCTTGATTATGGCTTAACCTCATTACTCAACACTAAACAAAAATCCCAAAAAACATCTAAATAATCACAAGTAGGTTAATGATCTTAACTCTACATCAAAAGGTGATTAAGTGTGAGAATCTGACTTCACACTTAAGGTATTCTCATTACCCCTAATCAGAGGGAAGATGTGATGAGTTTACTAAATCCATTGGTTTAGACTTAAGCTCATCATCTTATGACAAACTCCAAAAAAGGAAATAAAAGACTGAAAACTCAAAAACAAACAATAATCGTCTCCTCCGGGATTCTTTTCTCATCATCTTCATTCACAATCGAGAACTTGCTTCTTCCGTCTAATGCAAGACAGCCAGCACCTGAGCCAGACAGGTCATACACTTGAGCATAGACAAGTAAGCAGTTCACAAGTCAATTCATTCTTTCAGTCTCTTTGGGTCGAACTACGGTGTTCTGACTTCCTCATTGCACGAGAGGGTACGTAGGCATAACTTAACAGTTATCGAACAAAAGTCTCTGTATATTCCCCCTCCTTCCAGCTTCACTCTTTTAAGCCTCATGGTCATGAGCATCTTATTCCTTTTCCTACACCGACACTGTATACACTTCACTTCTTACACTGACACCTGTACATCTCTTTCCAGCTATTTCATACACAGATTGCACTGACACTACCCCTTTAAAACACAAATTTTTTAAGCGTGGATCCCGTCGAGTACGGCGGACAATCTGGGTGCTAATACCTTCCCAGGTTGTAACCAACCCCCTTTCTCAGTCTCTCTGGTTCGCAAACCGTCTTATCCGTATCTTTCTAGGTCTATGCAGCATTACCTTTCCTCCAGGATAAAAATGCCTAGCTGGCGACTCTTTTCATCTCCAGTGAGTTCACGGCTGTGTGTTCTCACTGTTCCCTTCGCCGACCGTTCGCGTCTGTACCTTCATCTGACCCCGTGTCATTTGTCGGGAGCGACACTATTGTACCAATAACATGGCTGAATATGAGGCATGTATCCTGGGTATTAAAGCTGCTATTGATATGAGGATTCAGTTCCTTGATGTGTATGGAGATTCAGCCCTGGTAGTAAGTCAGATTAAAGGAGATTGGGATACCAAACATGATAATCTCATTCCTTACAGAGAGCATGTGTTGTCTTTGATCCCACATTTCAAAGAGATTACCTTTGGACATATTCCACGGAGAGAAAATCAGTTGGCAGATGCCTTAGCCACCATGGAATCTATGTTTGAGATCAGCTGGGATGATGAAGCTCCCAAGATTACTATTGATAGATTTGAAAAGCCTGCATACTGCAATGAGATTGACACAAAAGGGGCAGAGGAGAAGCCTTGGTTCTATGAAGTGAAAAGATATCTTGAAGCTCAGGAGTTTCCTGAAGGGGCATCTGTCAAAGATAGGAAGTTTCTGAGGAGGTTTTCTGCCAAGTTCTTTTTGAGTAATGGGATTCTGTACAAGCGCAATCATGATTCAACTATGCTTCGTTGTGTGGATAAGAAGGAAGCAACTGAGATTATGGAAGATATGCATGATGGGATCTTTGGCACTCATTCTAGTGGTCATACTATGGCAAAGAAGATTTTGAGAGCAGGTTACTATTGGTCTACCATGGAAGCTGATTGCTATCAACACTCCAGAACGTGTCACAAATGTCAAATTTATGCTGATAAAGTACATGTACCTCCATCACCATTGAATGTGTTGACTGCTCCTTGGCCTTTTGCCATGTGGGGCATTGATATGATTGGTGAGATCAAGCCTACTGCTTCTAATGGGCATCGTTTCATTCTGGTTGCTATTGATTACTTCACGAAGTGGGTGGAAGCAGCTTCATTTGCATCTGTTACCAAGAATGTTGTGGCTCGGTTCATTAAGAATAATCTCATATGTAGGTATGGCATCCCTGAAAGGATTATTACTGACAATGGCTCTAATCTGAACAACACTATGATTACTGATCTCTGCGCGCAGTTCAAGATTAAGCATCACAACTCTTCTCCGTATCGTCCAAAGATGAATGGGGCAGTTGAAGCTGCTAATAAGAACATTAAGAAGATTATACAGAAGATGACTGTTACTTACAAGGATTGGCATGAGATGTTACCATTTGCTCTTCATGGTTATCGTACTACAATACGCACTTCAACAGGGGCAACCCCATTCTCCTTAGTCTATGGTATGGAAGCAGTTCTGCCCATTGAAGTTCAGATTCCCTCCTTAAGAATTATGAAGGATGCAGGCTTGGATGAAGATGAGTGGATTCAGACTCGACTTGACCAGATAAACTTGATTGATGAGAAGAGGTTAGCATCAGTTTGTCATGGCCAGATGTACCAGAAGCGAATGATCAAAGCTTTTAACAAGAAGGTTAAGCCAAAGGTATATCAGGCTGGTGACTTGGTAATCAAGCGTATCATATTACCACAGGGTGATCCTAGGGGCAAGTGGACTCCAACATATGAAGGACCATTTGTAGTCAAGACAGTGTTCTCAGGAGGTGCCATGATACTGACTACAATGGACGGTGAAGACTTCCCACAGCCTGTAAACGCAGACATAGTTAAAAAATACTACGCATAAAAAGAGACCCGCTAGGTTGACAGGCCTAGGCAAAAATAAGGGCATCCCGGCAAACCAAAAGGGTTTGGGCAAAAATTAGGGATATATATAAAAAGATGTACACCCGGCAAGTCGAAAACCTGAAAAGGCGGCTTGGGCAAAAAAGGGTATCCCGGTGGATTGAAAACCTGAAAGGGCAATCCAGGCAAAAGTTAGGGATTAAAGCGTATGACTATGTCTCGTTTGGATCACCCATGAAACTGCAACCAGTTGTGTTACTTACTCAAGCTCGAACAGATAAAGCTCAATCCAATCATTTCCGTCTCAACAGCAGAAGATGAGATACTTGAAGATAATGGCAATAGTAGAGCTGAAACTCAATAGGATTATTTCCCACATAGCTGATTTTCCTTGTTTGTAAAAACTTTATGACAAAATCCTCTTACTAGGGTTTATGTCTCCTTGTATAAACTTGCCCATGTGTGGGTCACTTTTGATATAAATAAATTCCATCTTTTGAATCCAGATTTACTTTTACCCTATTTACATAAGCGAAACGTCCATTGGTTGTGTTTGAATGTATGTATGCTTTTGAATATGATTGATGTTTACCAGAAATGCATGTATGCTTAATATGATTAATGTTTACCAGAAATGCATGAAAATGCAGTAATAGTATTTACTAAGGACGAACGAGGGAAGGATTTCAATGAAGCTTCGCCGGTTCATCTCTAACAAGACAGCTACAAATCCCTCAGTAGGACAAATCCATCTTCATAAAGTCTCATCTCCCCTGGAATTTATATCCATCTCTTTTATCCTCATACGGATATACGGGAAATTACTTTCCAATAAGGGTACGACGAACGAAGACGGGATGTTGTATCTACCCCACTATCAAACGAAGACGAAGGTTATATATACCTTACTATCCCCAGCATACGGAAGGTTATGTATATCTCATCATCAAACAAGACGGGGACGAGTTCCTCATATTCTTCAGCAACGAATCGGGATTTATTTTCCCTGGCCAGCAGTTGTTATATGAAGATATCCAGACGCTTCCGGCAGTATCATATCATACATACATCATTTACATCATACCATAACATACATATCCATAAATATATAATACATTACTTAAGTGCATCATATCATACATGCATACATAATGCATAAACTAATATTATTATACAAATGCTACTTTGTTTCAGGTTATTTATCCAGCAAACAAACTTACGATTATCAGGACTGCTTTATCCTCCTGAAAATTTATCATCTCTCAAGACTGCTTCATCCTCTTGGGAACATATTGCTACATCAGGATTGCTCCATCCTCCTGATAGCTTATCATCACCTCAGGACTGCTTTATCCTCCTGACAGCTTGTTATTACCTCAGGATTGCTTCATCCTCCTGACAGCTTCCTATACCTCAGGACTGCTCCATCCTCCTGACAGATATTATCATTACTCCAGGACTGCTTCATCCTCCTGATAGCTATCATCATTTACTTCAGGATTGCTCTATCCTCCTGAAAATTCCTATTACATCAGGATTGCTCTATCCTCCTGAAATCACATTACTACCTCAGGATTGCTTCATCCTCCTGACAGCTTTTATTCCATCAGGATTGCTTCATCCTCCTGAAAACTCCTATTACATCAGGATTGCTTCATCCTCCTGAAAGCACATCATTACACCAGGACTGCTTCATCCTCCTGAAAGCATATTATCAATACCTCAGGGTTGCTTTATCCCCCTGACAGCTTCTTTACTTCAGGATTGCTTCATCCTCCTGAAAGCATATTATCAACACCTCAGGGTTGCTTCATCCCCCTGACAGATTCTTACTACATCAGGATTGCTTCATCCTCCTGAAAACACATTACTACATCAGGACTGCTTCATCCTCCTGACAAGCTATCATCTTATACCTCAGGATTGCTCCATCCTCCTGACAGCTATCATTATACCTCCATATTTTGGACTGCTTTATCCTCCAAGACATGCATCTGAAGAACTTTTCTCCCAGTGGCATCTTTAAGCCCACTCAAGCATATTCAACTAGACATCCATATCACTCTATGCACTGGTGAGTGCAAATTTTTGGGCTTTTGTGTTCAATCCCCTTCAACCTTCCAGGTCACGACTGGCAAACATACCAATCTAACCCCTCAGGTTTCAGAAAATTGAACAGGGGCAGCTATTGCACCCCAAAATTTGCCCTCACAATACAAGACTTTGTGTTCTATGAAGGTTCACAAGGTTCACAAGTTTCTCAACATTTACAAAAACCTTTCATGAGATTCATGAAGTCTACAAGTTACTTTATGAAGGTTCACAAGGTTCACAAGTTTCTCAATGTTTATATAACCTTTCATGAGGTTCATGAAGTCTACAAGTTACTTCTTGAAGGTTCACAAGGTTCACAAGATTCACAATGTTTACATAACCTTTCATGAGGTTCATGAGGTCTACAAAGTCACTTTATGAGGTTCACAAGGTTCACAAGCTTCACAATACCTCCCATGAGGTTCACAAGACATTTTATGATGGTTCACAAGGTTCACAATTGGTCAGAAGAGTTGACAATTCCCTCAGACAATGCACCTCCTAAGCAGTGCATCCAAAACTAGGGTTTTGACTTTAGTCAGGCTAAATGAACTTCCAAGACTTCAAGTGAGCTTCCTAACATCTTATATGTGTTTAAGAATCCCCATGACAAGTTTCAAGACTTTTTTCAAAAAGTTTGCTCAGTCAGATGATCAGATAAGTCAAAATCAGTCAAAGCAGTTAAAAAGTCAAACTGAGGTCAACTGTGGTCAAACCAAAGTCAAACTTCATGATTTTTTGCCAACATCAAGTATATGAAGTAAAATTCATCATTTTATCAAGGGTTGATCATGATTCATCAAGGAGATTTCAGATCATCAAGAATCAGGAGTTTCTAAATTAGGGTTTCCTCAGTAAAAGTCAACTGAACTTTGACCAGCCATAACTTTCACATACTTCATCACCAAGTCTCCACTCAAAGCTCATTTTGACGGAAATTGAATTATCTACAACTTTGTGTCTCACAAGCCAAGCCCAAAAATGCTTCATTTGAAAGGTATGAGCTAAGACATTATAGGTCATTTTGAAAGTCAACAAAAAGTCAACAACTTCAAAAGAGCATACCTTGAGATTGGTAAATGATATGGACATGAAACCAATGGGGTTGTTTAGAGTACTCTTCAAGCTTTCCAAAATGTCCAAGAACACCCTCATAGCATTAAAATTGAAGGATTTGTGCCCTTGCAAAGTTGGGAAATTTTGTGATGGTTTATGATGAAAATGGAGGTCTAAAACCAATTCTTTCCAAATGGGCTTGTCAAATTATGATCCAATCCATACACTATCATCATGCACGACCCAAATGATTAAAATTCAGAATTTTTATTATTTTATTTTTATTTATTTTGATTTAATTCATAAAAAATCATTTTAAATAGAAATAAAATATGAAAATATGTTATTTAATGGAGATTTGGTTTCTAGAACATCTTCAATGCTGATTGGAATTGAAAAGGAATGAGATCATGAGATTTGTCCAAAGATAGAAAGCCTTTATGCAAGAATATTGAACTTTTAAGACATGATCAATATGAATCTTTTTGAATCAAAATTTCCACATGATCAATCAATATTTTGACCTAGATTCAATCTCCTATAAGTACTAAACATAATGCAATCCTCAAGAGACGAATTTCAGCAGCCAAAAGGTGAGTTCACAAAGTCAAAAAACCATTGAAAATCTCACATTAGGATTCCTTCATACAAGTGGTTTTAAGGTAAAATAAGAACATAGACATGTTCCTTGGGCATCCATGAAGCGAAACCATCACTCATATGCATCCCATACATGCCATATTGCTCAACCCGAAGCTATCTTGTTCTTGAAAATATGCTTTTCGATTCCATTAAGTTACTGCATATTATTGAATTTTGCTTACATAATCTTGTTTGTTGATGACTATAGATGGATTCTGGATCGTTTGGTGAAGTTCCATAGCCTGAAGCATGATCCACCATGTTTAGGGTTTACGGCTTCAATTAGGGCTTTGTAATCCAGCCAATATAAATGGATTATAAGGACGTAGAAGGATTGGAAATCTTGTTAGGAACTTAATGGCATAGTCAATTTCATAAAATCTTACTGTTTTGTCAATGTATGAATTTTGTAGGTTTTGCTACCATTCTGTTTTCGCAGGTAATCTCCTAGCAATTTTCGCAGCTAAGTTCGCAGGAAATTTGGAGAAGAAGAAGTTCTATGGCGCGAAATCTGAATTTGAATTGTTGTTTAAAAATAATATGTTTGTGTTTCTGTTTATGTCACAAGCGCATGGCTTGTCCTGGTGGTAAGGTTGGTTTGTGTGTATCTTGATGGCACCGGTTCTACTCTTGGCTGGCGCATTCTTTTTCTCTTATTTTTCCAGGTTAAAACATACATAATATATTATGTATTATGGCCATTCAAATATCAGATGGGCTCTTCCAGCCAGGTGGTAATGCGCGCGTTTGAGTATTCATAAGGTCCTGGGTTCAATCCTCCCCCAGGCCTTTTTTGGTTTTCATTATTTTCTGTAATTTTTCCAGACAAGGAACAAAACCAATTGGAACCATTCTATTATCACCAAAGCATGGCTGGCCTGGTGGTACGTTTTGGTGTCTGCAAGCATGATGTCCTGGGTTCAAACCCAGCCAAGGTAAGTTTCTTTTTACTATTTTTCTGTTTTATTTTATTTTATTGGCTTAAATTGTTTTCTTATTTACCAATTAAAAAATAAATTATGAATATATATATATTTAAAATGTCTAAAAAAAAACAACACTTATATTTTCTAAAATTCTAAACTCTTGTTTTTTCTCAATTTAAATTTTTATTATTATTCATGTAATTAAATTATAATATGTGTATATTAATTAAAATAATTTTATATTAAAAACTCTTAAATATTTTTCTAACAAACCCTAATTGTAAAAAACCCTAATTTATTTTCTAAATAACTATTAAGCACCTAATTTTATTTTTTTCTAATTTTTGTAAATATAATATTTAGTATAATTAATTTTAATAAATATAAATATAATCAAACTTTTCTTTATGTAATTATAATTGTCTATATTAAAAAACTTTTAATCTTTTGATTGTTATTATAATATTCTTGCTAATTCAATTTATTTTGATTATTGTTATTATTATTAACTATATTATTACTAACCTTTGCTTATTATTATTTCACTAATATTATTTAATTTTTCATTATTATTTCACTAACTTTATTTAATTATTACTAACCCCTATTTTATTTACTTATTTATTATTTTTTGCTTATTATTTATATTTTGCTATTATATTTATTTATTTGCTATTTATTTTTATTTGTTTTTTATAATTATGTAATTGCTCCTTGGTGTAAATTTTGTAAATATGTAATTTATTTAATTTTTGTGCTATGGTTAGTAATTTAGGGAGTGCAAAACATGTATTCTACTTAAAATAAAATTTAGATCACTTTAATTACAAGATAAATATAAATTAAACACTCACACACGTAAGTCGATTTTTAATCGCCATCTCACATTTCTAAGGCTATCCCTCAATGTTGCCTAATCATAAGGTCAAGTGGGGTGTATAAAGCAAGTCCCTTAAAAGAAAAATCATCAAGTCCCTAATGGTTGCCTTTAAAGATCAAGTCCCTATTCGAATAATGATGATAGTCCCTCCTAAAGGCTTAATACACCTCACAGTTGCCTTCACAAAACAGATGTCCCTTCATATGTCCCTCACATCCAAGGTAATGACTACCTACTCCTTAATAATAGGGATAGTCTTACCACTTAAAGGATTCAAGAACAAAAAGACTTAAACTTTAGGGTAGGTTTCTCATAGTTACTTGCTCACTATTCAAAAACTTTTCAAACACTTCACAATTTCAAACAATTTTCAAACACAAGTTTTTTACGCATCCGTACATGGATCATTATCAAACTCTTATGAAAATTTCTATTCACACACTTCACATTTTCAAAAACATTTTAAAGTGAGCTAAGTAACTAAGAGCCCATGGATAACCATGGATGTAAAGGGTGCTAACACCTTCCCTTTACATAACCTACCCCCCGGACCCAAAAATCATTTAAAAGGTCTTTCCTGTTCTTTTATGCCTTTCCTTTGGATAAAATAAAAGTCGGTGGCGACTCTTGCTATCCGCAACATAACTAAAGTCAGTTCTCCCACCGTGTTACACCTGCTCGACAACCTCATCTTTCTCAAGAGACTGCTTGCGTATATGTTGTGCTACGACCCTAATGGTCGGATCTATGGTTAATTGATGGCAAGCAACCTCAGGGTCGAGACAGGGGATCTCAGTAGCGTTCCACGCGAACAAGTTCGCGTTCTCTCTAAGGAAGGTTGTGAGCTGCTCCCTTGTTACCGTGGAAGGCCGATGCCAATTTTCACACTTCTGTCGGGGTCATCGCCTAGAGGTACGAGTTCGAAATTGCTGTCGAGGATCGGGCATACTGGGTGGCCTGGAGCTTGCCCGTTTGGTGGGAGCTAGGTATTCAGTGTCTTCTTTGCTGAAACGACTGTCAAGGTCGATGGAATTGATTCATGGAGAAGGTCGCTGCTCCTCGGCCCAGGGCTTCTTGTTGCCTTTGGAGGTGTTGATCACGACTTGTCCTTTGACTGTTGTATCGAAGCATCTTCGGGCCGCCTCTATGTCCCTGTGAATTGTGACTATATGGCCTAACTTGGTGTAGTATTTCATCTTCAAGTGGACCGCGAGGGCACCGCGGTTAGCTCAGCCAAGACTTCAATTGTACAATGAAGGGAATTCGATCACCAAGAACTGGACTCTTACTTCCCTGGCTATCACGTTTTCCCCTAACAGAACGATGAGCTCTTCATATACCCACGACCTCGTGGTAACCCAGTTGAATCCCTTAAGGTCGGACCCAACATATGTGGACATGTTTGTTTTGTCGAGCTTGAGGGTCTTGAACTAGTGGGCGTACATGATATCCACAGAGTTGCGTTGGTCGACCAAAATGTGATAGACATTGAAGCACGCAATTTTTGCCTTTATTAGTAGGGGAATCCTCGAGTTAGGTGATCCGCCAGGGAGTTCCTCTAGGAAGAAGGAATTGGGGTTGAATTTTCCCCGAGACTTGGTCAATGTTGCCAGTTGATCGGGTGCAGTCAACAGGAGCTCGTCGAATTTCTGTTTCATAGAAATCGCGGTGTTCTTGTTGTTCGCCCTTCCTTCGAAGATTACTAAGATTGTTGGGAAGTTTCCCCAAGGAAGGGATACACAGATGGCTACAAGAAAGGAAGAACCGTCGGACGGGGTGTCCTCACAACCTCTCATTGGGACCTGGTCCTCCTGTCAGGGTGTATCGTTCCTCTTGGTGTACTGCTTGAGGAGGCCTTCCTTGATCAGTATCTCAATTGCGTCCTCCGAATGAAAACAATCTTCGGTCACATGCATGTGGCTTCTGTGGAAGCGATAATACTTTGATTTATCAGCGTGGGGTTTGGGTGTTGTCGGTTTGGGGAACTTTACCCTACCATGTTTGAATTCCAAATTGACGCATTCGGCATGGATGCGCTCATGGAGAGCGGTCAACAATGGGTATTAGAAGAAGCACCCAACTGGTCTTCTTCCTTCGCGGACCTTTCAAGGCTTGTTAAAACTCTGATTTTTATTGAGAAAAATGTTACTTTTATAATTGGGAAAAGTGGATGTTTCAGATATCTCACCCCTTCTGCTTGATTTTTGCCCTTTGTTGGTAATGTGCAGGTAACCAAGATTCGAGTACCTAGTCGTCTCAAGTTGGTGTTTGTCGTTTCTGATACATAGCACTTCGGGGGGATGAACACATATTTTATTTTTGTGGATTTTTATCTAGTTTATGAACTCGTTTTAGTTGTTTTATGTTGAAAACCATGTCGAAGTATTTGATGTTGAATATACTTGAAGTTGTTTTAAAAGTTGCAAATTTTGTTGAATCCGTTGCGTAGTTGTGAAGCATGTTCATTAATGAAAACTAGAGAAAGGTTGGAAGTTGCAGGTGAAGAGATCACTTAGGTTGTTTTTCGTAGAGAGTTTATGAGGAAGTATTATCCTGAAGATGTGCGTGATAAGAAGGAGATTAAATTCTTGCACTGAAACAGGGAAATATGTCAGTGACGGATTATGCCGCAAAGTTTATGGAGTTGTCGAAGTTCTATACGCACCATGATGTAGCAACTGATGAATTCTCAAAGTGTATCAAGTTTGAGAACGGGTTACGTTCAGAGATTAAGAAAGCTATAGGGTATCAGAAGATTCGTGTTTTTACTGATATTGTTGATAGTTGTAGGATCTTTGAGGAAGATAACAATGCTCACTACAAGATTGTTACTGATAGAATGGGCAAGAATGGACAAAACCATGGCAAGCCTTATGATACTCCAGCTGGTAAGAGTAAGCAAAAAATTGTTTCGGGTCAGAGAACTAGTGGGGGAGATGCTCCTGCTGGTATCATTTGTTTCAAGTGTGGTTAAGTAGGACATAAGAGTAATATGTGTATTGCTGAGGTGAAGCGTTATTTTCGTTGTGGAAAAGCTGGGCATGAAATATCTGATTGTACGCATAAAGAGATGATCTGCTTTAACTATGGTGAAGAAGGGAATATAGGTAGCCAGTTCCATAAGCCAAAGAAAGCAAAGTTTAGAGGAAAAGTGTTCGCTTTAGCTGGGACTCAGACAACTAATAAGGACAAGCTCGTCAGAGGTACATTTTTCATTAATAATATTCCCTTAATTACTATTATTGATACGAGTGCTACCCATTGTTTTATTGTTGCTAATTGTGTTACGATATTGGGTCTTAAGTTGTCTGCTATGAAAGGAGAAATGGTCGTAGAGATTCCGGCTAAGGGATCAGTGACTACTTCTCTAGTGTATTTGAGTTGTCTGTTGTCTATCTTTGGTAGAGATTTTTATGTTGATTTGGTATGTTTACCATTGACTGGGATGGATGTAATCCTATGTATGAACTGGTTTGAGTATAACTATGTTCATATTAATTGCTTTCGTAGGTCAGTAAGGTTTTCTACTCCAAAAGAGGAAGGGGTTGGATTGTTGTCGTTTAGAGAGTTGCAGAAGTTGAAGAAAGAAGATGCCCAGATGTTTTCGTTGATGGCATCGTTATCGATAGAGAGTAAAGCTAAGATTGAAGAGTTGCAAGTAGTGAATGAATTTCCGGAGGTTTTCCCTGATGAAATTCCTGACGTACCGCTAGAAAGAGAAGTTGAGTTTGCGATTGATCTTATGCATGGTACTAGACCTATTTCTATGGCACTGTACATGATATCCGCATCTGAGTTGGTTGAATTAAAGAAGCAGTTGGAAGATTTTCTTGAAAAGAAGTTTGTAAGACCAAGTGTATCGCCGTGGGGAGCTCTAGTTTTGTTAGTTAAGAAGAAGGATTGAAGTATGACGCTTTGTATGGATTATAGACAGTTGAACAAGGTGATAATTAAGAACAAGCATCCGTTACCTAGAATAGATGATTTAATGAACCAGTTGTTAGATCCTGGTGTGTTTAGCAAGATCGAATTGAGATCGGGCTATCATCAGATTAAGGTGAAAGATGAGGATATTCAAAAGACGGTGTTCAGAACATGGTATGGACATTACGAGTATTCGGTGTGCCTTTCAGTGTGACTAATGCGCTGGAAGTATTCATGGAGTACATGAGTCGTATTTTTCATGCTTATCTGGATCGTTTTATAGTTGTGTTTATAGATGATATTTTGGTTTATTCCAAGTCAGAAGAGGAGCATGCAGAGCATTTGAGAACAATATTAGAAGTTTTGAAGGATAAAAAGTTGTATGAGAAGTTGTCCAAGTGTGAATTTTGGTTGTAGGTTGTCAGTTTTCTAGGTCATGTGATTTCAGGTGGTGGTATTGCAGTGGATCCTTCTAAGGTAGATGTTGTGTTGCAATAGGAAACTCCAATGTCGGCTACTGAGATTAGATGTTTTTTGGGGTTAGCCGATTACTACATAAGACTTATAGAAGGATTTTCTAAGTTGGCACTTCCTTTGACTCGGTTGACTTGTAAGAGTAAAGCTTTTGTGTGGGATGTTGTGAAGAGAGTTTTGCAGATTTGAAGAAGAGATCGACATCGGCTCCGGTTTTGACTTTACCGAATCCAGAGGAACCATTTGTTGTGTATTATGATGCTTAGTTGATGGGTTTAGGAGGTGTTCTTTTGCAGAATGGTAAGGTGATTGCTTATGTGTCGAGACAGTTGAGGGTTCATGAAAAGAACTATCTTACACATGATTTGGAACTTGCTGCAGTTGTCTTTGTATTGAAAATCTGGAGGCATTATCTTTATGGTTCTAGATTTGAAGTGTTTAGTGACCATAAGAGTTTAAAGTATCTGTTTGATCAGAAAGAGTTGAATATGAGGCAACGAAGATGGTTAGAACTGTTGAAAGATTATAATTTTGGTTTGAATTACCATCCTGGAAAAGCTAATGTTGTAGCAGATGTGTTAAGTAGGAAAACATTGCATATGTCGACAATGATGGTTAAGGAGTTAGAGTTGATTGAGCAATTTCGAGATATGAGTTTGGTTTGCAAAGTGACGTCGAAGAGTGTTATGTTAGGTATGTTAAAGATTAATAATGATTTTCTGGACAATATTAGAGAAGCTCAGAAATTGGATGTGAAACTAGTGGATATCATAGTTGATTGCGGTGAATTAGAGAAGAATGGTTTTAAGTTGGATGTCCATGGTGTTTTGAGAATGCATGATAGGATTTGTATACCTGATAATGCTGAAATGAAAAGGATGATTCTGGAGGAAAGTCATAAAATTTATTTGATTATTCATCCAGAAGTGACTAAGATGTATCAGGATTTGAAGAAGTTGTTTTGGTGGCCTGGGATGAAGAACGATGTTGAAAGTTTTGTGTACGCTTGTTTGATTTGTTAGAAGTCGAAAGTTGAACATCAGAAGCCTGCTGGTCTGATGCAACCATTGGAAATTCTAGAATGGAAATGGGATAGCATTTCAGTGGACTTTGTAACAAGATTGCTTAATACTTCAAAAGGACATGATTCAATTTGGGTGATTGTTAATAGGTTTACGAAGTTGACTCATTTTATTCCTATTAACATCAGTTTTCCAATATCGAAGTTGGTCGAGATTTATGTCAGAGTAATTGTGAAGTTGTATGGTGTTCCTCTGTGCACTGTGTCAGATGGAGATCTGAGGTTTACTTTCGAGTTTTGGAAGAGTCTACTAGAAGCATTGGGTTCTAAGTCGAGGTTGAGTTCAACGTATCATCCTCAGACAGATGGTCAAACTAAGAGGACGATTCAGTCGTTGGAGGATTTATTGAGAGCTTGTGTACTTGAGCAGGGAGGTTCGTGGGATACTTATCTTCCATTGATCGAGTTCACGTATAATAGCAGTTACCACTATAATATCAGAATGGTACCTTTTGAGGCATAGTATGGTAGGAGATGTAGGACTTTGTTATGTTGGTATGAATCTGGTAAGAGCGTGGTGCTGGGACCAGAGATAGTTCGAGAGACTACTGAGAAGGTGAAGTTGATTTGAGAGAAGATGAAAACTTCTCAAAGTCGGCAGAAAAGTTATCATGATAAGCGAAGGAAAGATTTAGAATTCCAAGTGGGTGAACATGTATTCTTAAGAGTTAAGTCTGTGACAGGTGTTGGGCGAGCATTGAAATCTAAGAAACTTACCCCTCGTTTTATTGGTCCATATCAGATTTTGGATAAAGTTGGGAATGTTGCTTATAGAGTGGCTTTACCGCCAAATTTGTAGAATCTGCATGATGTGTTCCACGTGTCGCAACTCCGAAAGTATATTTCAGATCCTTTTCATGTGATTAGTATGGATGATGTACAAGTACATGATAATCTCACTATGGAGACAATGTCGGTACAAATTGAGGGTCGTGAAATGAAAACCTTAAGAGGCAAAGAGATTGTTTTAGTGAAATTTGTTTGGTTGGGAGCTGCCGGAGAAAGTATAACTTAGGAGTTGGAAAGCAAGATGCAGGAATCATATCATGAGTTGTTTGAGCAAGGTAAGATTTTCGAGGACGAAAATGTTCTAAGTGGAGGAGAGTTGTAATGCCCGTATTTAATTAATTAATTTAACTTAACATTATCGCGTATTTTCCCGATTAATTGTTGTTAAGTGTTGTTTTGTCGTTTGTGTCGTTAAGTTGTTTGATTTGGTATTAAGTTGATGGTTAAGTCGTGTTCGGGTTGTTTAAAAATTAATTAAGTCGGATAAATAAAATAAGTATTAATGGTATAATATTAAGTTGGACTTAGTTGTAGTGTGAGAGTAGTAAAGTTGGGGATGCTATTTTAGGCCCATTAGTAATTAAGTTATTCGTGAGATTTTAGTAAAACTAGACTAAAAACATAATTAGAGAAAATCAGAATTTTGTAAAAAGAGAGAACAAGTCTTAGAGGAAGATCAAGAAGAGGCTAGGTTGAGGATTTTTGCGGAGATTTTTGCTGTGAATTCGATCTGCCTTCAATCCAAGGTAAGGGTGGGGTTCAAATTCCATAATTGGGACTAGATAATTTGTATATAGATTGGGTTTTCGTATGATTAGTTGCTGCGTTTTCGTATGAATATGATATATATGATAGGTTGTTCTTGTTGCATTGCTGATGTGCGAGTTATTTTGTTGTTGTAATCATTGTTGTATCTGTTGCTGTGTTATTGGACTGGTTGTTGCAGGAAAATCGTGTAGAAGAAGAGGTTAGGGTCCGTAAAATCAGTCGTAGAAATTAGTAGATGAATAGATACAGAAGATTTGGAGTCTAAAATCAATGTAGAAACCCCATTAGGCTCAAATGGAGTGATGAAGTTGTGCAATTCGTAGCATAAGTAAGATTTGTATGCGTTCTGGTGTGTTACGTAACATATCTGGTATTACGCCTAACATGAAGGGCATTACGCATAATAGGTAAGGCATTATGCGTAAGGGGTTGCGTGGAAACATGTCATTACACATATGGAATAGGCATTACGCATATGGGCAGGGTGGCGTGCAAAAAATGCAGTTTTTAGCGATTCGTCTTGTTTTCGCATCCGTTTCGAGTTGAGTCGGCCCTAGACTTTAAGTAGAATTAAAATAAGTTGATTATAGTAGATTTTATTATTAAAAATAATTAATTTAGGAATCTAACTGATTAAGTTGTAATTAGTCGTTTTCCATGTTAAAGTTGTATTAAATTGTTATAAGTTGTGTTTTCCCGATCTTGGGGAAAATTATTAAGTTGTAGGTCGTTTGACCAACGTTAATTCACGTTTTTGTGTTGTTAAGTTGTTGATTATGTTGTTGTTATATGTCATTCATAGTTGCATACATTTGCATATTTTCAAGTTAGAGCGAATGCTCGATTCAAGTTGGCATGGATTGGAAAATAAGTTGTTGATGCCTCGATAAACTGGCAAGATTTCATGTTAGGAGTTTACTCCAAATGGCACCACATGCATATATAAGTTGAGACGCATTCAAGTTGTATTTTTATCTATGTTGTTAATTGTTGATTGGTTGCAAGTTCTATGTTGATGTTGCTTGTTGTGTGAAGTGGGTGACTGTATGAATTCTTGCTTATATATTGATTATCATACTTCTATTTATGTTATTTGATATCTCACCTCTTCTGTTTGAATGTTTCCATTTGTTGGTAACGTACAGATAACCAAGATTCGAGTACCTAGTCGTCTCTAGTTGGTGTATGTCACTCTGATATGTAACACTTCGGGAGGATGAAAGCATGTTTTATTTTGATGGATTTTTATCTAGTTTATGAACTCGTTTCAATTGTTTTATGCTGAAAATCATGTTGAAGTATTTGATGTTAAATATACTTGAAGTTGTTTTAAAAGTTGCAAATTTTATTGAATCCGCTGCGTAGTTGTGAAGCATGTTCATTAACAAAGTTTTGTTATTTTATTTTAAAGTTGAAAATGTGATATCCCATGTTTTGGTGAATTTTTATATAACTCTGATTTAAATTATAATGTCGGGTAGAATGGGGTGTTACATAAAGCATCTTTGGGACACTCACTATTGAGATTGGTATAGTCAACCTACATTGGCCATTTTCCATTATTTTTCTTAACAATGACTTTATTAGAGATCCAGGTTGTGAACTGGGCTTCAAAAATAAAATTTGCCTCTATGAGGTCTTTTACAGCCTGCTGTTGCACCCCAAAATTTGCCCTCACAATACAAGACTTTGTGTTCTATGAAGGTTCACAAGGTTCACAAGTTTCTCAACATTTACAAAAACCTTTCATGAGATTCATGAAGTCTACAAGTTACTTTATGAAGGTTCACAAGGTTCACAAGTTTCTCAATGTTTATATAACCTTTCATGAGGTTCATGAAGTCTACAAGTTACTTCTTGAAGGTTCACAAGGTTCACAAGATTCACAATGTTTACATAACCTTTCATGAGGTTCATGAGGTCTACAAAGTCACTTTATGAGGTTCACAAGGTTCACAAGCTTCACAATACCTCCCATGAGGTTCACAAGACATTTTATGATGGTTCACAAGGTTCACAATTGGTCAGAAGAGTTGACAATTCCCTCAGACAATGCACCTCCTAAGCAGTGCATCCAAAACTAGGGTTTTGACTTTAGTCAGGCTAAATGAACTTCCAAGACTTCAAGTGAGCTTCCTAACATCTTATATGTGTTTAAGAATCCCCATGACAAGTTTCAAGACTTTTTTCAAAAAGTTTGCTCAGTCAGATGATCAGATAAGTCAAAATCAGTCAAAGCAGTTAAAAAGTCAAACTGAGGTCAACTGTGGTCAAACCAAAGTCAAACTTCATGATTTTTTGCCAACATCAAGTATATGAAGTAAAATTCATCATTTGATCAAGGGTTGATCATGATTCATCAAGGAGATTTCAGATCATCAAGAATCAGGAGTTTCTAAATTAGGGTTTCCTTAGTAAAAGTCAACTGAACTTTGACCAGCCATAACTTTCACATACTTCATCACCAGGTCTCCACTCAAAGCTCATTTTGAAGGAAATTGAATTATCTACAACTTTGTGTCTCACAAGCCAAGCCCAAAAATGCTTCATTTGAAAGGTATGTCATCCTGACTGCGATTGCTCCTGACATTGTGGGTGACTTGTTTCTCTCTATACCTGATGTATGCTTGGGCTTTGTACAAGAGTTCGTCGAGGGTGCGAGGAGGCTCAATCCCTACTTCCCAGTTGAGCTCCCTATCGGGGAAGAGTCCCTTATCGAGGAGGTACTTCTTCATATAGTCGGTCTTATCCACCTCGACGACCTCTTGGTTGAATCTCTCGATGTATGAGCGCAATATTTCATTTCCCCCTGTATGATGGCTTCAAGCATAACCTCCATTTTTGGGTGGCATTTAGAGGCCATGATGTGCCTTGTGAACTCCGATCTCATGCTTCTCCAGGACGTGATGGATTCAGGGACCAGGCTTTTGTACCATGCCATGGATCCCTTTCTAAGTGTCGTGGAGAACAACCTACATTTAACATTTCCCCTGATGTTGTTGCGGTAGTCTAGCATGTCGTTGATGTTGTCGACGTGATTGTTAGGGTCGGTCGTTCCGTCGTACTTCGCAATATGGGAGTGCTTCTCCATACCTGTCGGGAGTGGAGTCTCCATGATGGTCCTAGAAAGCGGACAACAAGGGTCGTCCCCGTCGCTCCTCGGGGTGAGTGTAAACACCCCAAATTTGCCCTCACCCATTCACACATGGCTTGTGATCATCTCATATGCATATACACCATCATATCATCTCATAGTACATTTTTGATTCACTGGATAGTTTCTAAGGCATCTGCACCTAGGGTTTGTGATCTAAGCAACCTCAAGGCATCTTGAGCCATTCCAAAGGCCACCATTCAATTCAAAGGGATCCATGTGTGCCCAATCATCATAATACATCTCCTCAAAGTCAAAAATGCAGAGGAATCACAAGAACTAGGGTTGAGTGGATGCAGAGCCAGGATGAACTACACAGTTGACTGAAAATTAGGGTTTTGGTTTCAGAGGCCATAACTCCAAATTTTTTGGTCATTCTTGTTTCCATTGGTCTCTATATGGTATAGGGAGTATGCATATCAATTTTCATGAAGAAATTCCATGGGGAAGTCATCTGATCAAGAGTTGACTTTTCAGACAAGTCAGTGTAAAATCAGGGCATCTGAGGCCCCCAATGACCCAACCAATGGGTGATCTTCATCATTTTGAGTGTATATGATCTTTATCTGATCATGGAAGAAGGTTGAAGTTCATGGAAATCAAGAATTTAGGGTTTTTGCAAAAGTTGACTTTTTGGGTCTTGTTGACTTTTCAAGAATGCATCATTTTAGGTCAATTTTCAAGCCTTGATTCTTGATCCAAAAATGCTTCAAATGGAAAAACTTTGGTCATGAAAGTTGTAGATCTCATCTCTCCCTTTTCAAAAAGTACAAGAACATGATCAAACTCTTCTTGGATCAAAAGTTATGGCCATGCAAAGTTGCCAAAAATCATTGTTTTTCAAGTTATGCACCAAGTGGGAATTTTGCTAAGTCTTGAACCAAATCAAATTGCTGCCTCAAACTCATGTCAAACCAGCATGTGAACTTTCTCTAAGTCACAAAAATCAGATTTTGACTAGGAATGCCCATGATTTCATGCTTGGTTGGCCAAAAGATCACATGTGAACCAAAAGTACAACAACTTGCAAAAGCTCATGATTCACTTCCCACAACTTGCAGCATTGGAAGCTGACTTTGGCTAGCCCTTCCCTCACCTTTTGCTGCGCCAGCCATGCCTTGTACTGGCCTGAACACCTCACCATGCCCTATCTTACACAAAAGTGGATTTTGAGCAAAAGTAGCCACACCTATCATAGCAGGCCATGTCACATCAAGAGGCCAATCAGAATTGTTTATTCATTCATTTTGCTGGCCATATCACATGGCAACCAAGGCTGAAGCATTGACATTCACAACTTACACAAAAAACACCCCAACTTGCAACTTCCTTCGAATTTCATTACACAGCCATCAAACACCCAAGCAACCTTCACCATTCATCCCACCTTGATCCATAGAGCACAAAGCATCAAGAACCATAGCCTGAAACAGCCAAAACACTTCACTGCCATCTCTCACCCCAGTTTGCAGTTTCACTTGCAACTCTCACCATAGCCCACAAACATCAAAACAAACTTTGCCAAGTTTCTCCACACACTCCATAGATCACAGACAACCACCTCTCATAGCCTGAAAGTGCCAGAATCCCAGCTGCCATTGTTGACTGGACTGAAGCAGTTCTCTTCGAAACTCATCATCCAGCAAATATAAACTCCATTTGAGCATTCAGACATCTTTGGGGGGCCAAGAGGAGCAGCTTGCACTTAAAGAAAGGGCCTGAAAGTTCCTAAATCAAAGGTTGCAAATCTCAGGTAGCTCCAAATAATTTTTTCCAGAAATCTCATTTTATGTTACAAACTTGTTCCTTATGTTCTCCTGATCATGCTGATGCTTTTAGTTTTTGAAATGGATGTGTTTTGAGAATTTAATTGCTGTTTAAAGCTTGCGAACCCTAGAACTTAGTTTCTTCGATTCAGCTTGTTTAGGTTAGATAAATTTGTTTTGAGAGAGGGGTTTAGTTCGTGAGGTGTTGGAGATCCTTTCCCATGTTTTAGTTTTCATTTATATTGCGTTTTGAGAGGATTGGAGTTTTTTCAGGTGACCCTCTGGCCGGAGAAGACGACCGGAGGTCTTCTCCGGCCACCTGAAAGGGATTTGCCCTAATTGTCATTAATTATGTTAGTTTGAATTCTGGCCGTTGATGTGCGTTGACCCATTGACTTCCCTCCCAATTTGATGGCCCAGATCTTTTCCATTAGCCCTAATCTCCCTCATTTATTTAATTAATTATTAATTAGGATAATTTAATCAGATCGCATCCTGGCCCTCCACTAGCGCGCGCAGTCAATGGATTCAAACCCAGGGCCAATCTCATCCATCCAATCTGATTACTTCTCTTTTTATTTGATTTTTAATTCATTTTATTTCTTTTATTTTGCACAATTATTTTAAAATAGTTAAAAATTCATAAAAATTATGAAACTTTTCCTTTAAGGTTTTATTAATTTTTATGACACAAAAACATTTTTATTTTATTTTTTATCATTAAAAAAGTATTTTTAAATATTTAAAAGATTATTTTTAATTGATTAATGAGAATTAATTAATTAAAAATACTTTTAGGTATTTAAAAATTACAAAAAAATTCATGAAGTGTTCTAAGACATTTAGAAACATTGTCCAACCTTCAAACCAAATTTCTTTTTTGATCTTGATGCATTTTAAGATTTTTTCATTGAATTAAATCACATTTTGTGCATTAGTTTGATCATATGTTTGAAAATTCATTTCTGTCTTTTGGTAAAGGTTGAGACATTGATTCTTTTTGCATTGTTTTCCATTTAGCATGAACTTTCAAAGATAAAAAGGCCAAGATTTGATCTTATATTTTCCAATTGATTGGCATTTCTTTTGTTACAAACCCTAAAAAACCCTAATAACTTGTAAAATTCATAACTTGAGTTTGGTTGAGAGTTGAGAGCTCCCCTTTGGGCAGTGGTTTGTTATAGGTCTAGGGTTTCTTTAGGTACCATTTTCCATTTTTCATATTAGGGTTTGCTTCTGTTTTGAGTTTGTGTTTGATGTTTGCTTTGTAAACCCTAATTTGGGCCTTCTCTTGCATCCCTCTTGCATTTCCTTGCATAACATGACTTGTCATTGCATATTGTGCATTCTTGTGATTCATTTGGCATCTTAAGACATGTATGAAGCATCATGGATCATTGCATTACACATTTGCCATGCCATTTGTCTTGTATGATTCATAACATTTCATGCTTGTTCATGCTCCTTAGCTTGCATCATATGCATTCATAATCTTGTATGAACATCTCCATTGCCTTGCCTCATGTTTGCAGCACCTCATAACATCATAATCATCATGTGTATTGCTTCTGGTTTTGCTTTGCATCATATCATTTCATTTCATTTAGCATTGTATTGCATTTGCTTCTAACATTTCAGGTGGTAAGTAACTTGGGAAGTGAATTTGCCTTCACTTCTCATAACTTTTCTTCTCATCTTTCTTTTGCATACCTTGCTGCCTTCCTACTTGTGTTTGAGCTTGAGCTTGCTCATTCTTCCTCCTCCCATTTTCTTTCTTCAAGTGACTTGACTTCTTGAATGAAGCAAGTCACTTTGCTTCTCTTGATCTTGTTCATCTGCTTCCTGGTGGTTCATCTGAAGATTGTTCTTGAAAACCTCACAAACATTAGGACCAACCAAGCATGATAATGAATTAGGGTTTTGATTAGTCTCCCCCATAGTTTTTACCTTTGTGTCTCTCCTTGAGTCATCTCTTCTCATCTCATAATCAGGGACTAAACCCTCAAGGCTTTAAGACTTTGTGATTAAGATCATGCCTGCATCCTTCTTTTAGGATGGAGTGTATAACTTTAATCCTAAGTCTTGAACCCTTAAGGTGTTGAAATCTCTTAATTAATCCATCTAATAATCATCAAGACATTACACTTGTAACTTGGGCCTTGCATTAGGGTTCTAATTCTTCCTTAATTGGTTAAGAAGGACTAACCCTAAAGTTAATGGACAAGTCCCCCTCAAGTTGTCTTACAAATCATAAAATTCACTCCATCATCATATCATTAAATAAAATCCACTTAATCAAAGGCTTGTTTTGTCATGGGTTTAATCCCTAATCATGGATTAAGTTGAGGAGCTTTCCTCAGCTTAAACTCTCTCATCTATTATCCTTCTTTTAGGATGGTGTAATGAGTCTGTTTAATCCTTGATTATGGCTTAACCTCATTACCTAACACTAAACAAAACCACAAAAACATCTAAATAATCACAAATAGGTTAATGATCTTAATCCTACACCAAAGGTGATTAAGTGTGAGAATCTGACTTCACACTTAAGGTATTCTCATTACCCCTAATCAGAGGGAAGATGTGATGAGTTTACTATCCCATTGGTTTAGGCTTAAGCTCATTATCTTATGACAAACTTTCAGAAGCAATAAAAGACTGAAAATGCAAAAACAAACAATAATCGTCTCCTCCGGGATTCTTTTCTCATCTCATTCACTCATAAACGAGAACTTGCTTCTTCCGTCTAATGCAAGACAGTTTGCACCTGAGCCAGACAGGTCATACACTTGAGCATTGACAAGCAAGCAGTTCACAAGTCAATTCACCTTTCAGTCTCTTTGGGTCGAACTACGGTGTTCTGACTTCCTCATTGCACGAGAGGATACGTAGGCATAACTTAACAGTTATCGAACAAAAGTCTCTGTACATTCCCCCTCTTCCAGCTTCTTTCTCTTAGCCTCATTATCATGAGCAATTCACTTCATTCCTGATCTCACACTGACACTTCATTTATACACATCACTTATACACTGACACCTGTACATTGTTTTTCCAGCTATTTATACACAGATTGCACTGACACTACCCCTTTAAAACACAAATCTTTTAAGCGTGGATCCCGTCGAGTACGGCGGACAATCTGGGTGCTAATACCTTCCCAGGTTGTAACCAACCCCCTTTCTCAGTCTCTCTGGTTCGCAAACCGTCTTATCCATCTTTTTCTAGGTCTATGCAGCATTGCCTTTCCTCCGGGATAAAAATGCCTAGCTGGCGACTCTATTCATCCTCCAGTGGGTTCACGGCTGTGTGTTCTCACTGTTCCCCTCGCCGACCGTTCGCGTCTGTACCTTCATTTGATCATTGTCATTTGTCGGGAGCGACAGCTTGGCGACTCTGCTGGGGACCCTTATACTGCAACCAGGGCTTCTGGTTCTTTTTGTGGGTTCCTCCTAGCGCTTGTTTGATTTGTGTTTATTGGGGTGTTATGTGTTTGTTGGTATATTTGCTTTATTTATTGCTTTCTGTACAGCTTTATTTATTGCTTTCTTTATTGCATTTGTATATATATCATACTGTCATTGTTGCTGGCTGGATCTGGTTTCTTTGTTTTGGTGGGTGGGGTTCATTGAGAGTTAAGGTCCTACACCGGGGACCTGAGTGACACCTAGGATAGAGTGAACCATATTCTTTCCCATTCCATTTCGGTCTGGTGCGGGAATATGGAACACGGTTCAGATATGGGTTTCTTCTTGAGAACTCTGTGTTGCGGATTTCCTGCAATGCTAGGGGGATCTGGGAAGCCTGCTAAGTCTGGATGACCTTTTAGTTTGACCTTCAGAAGCTGAGGTGAATTAGAGGAGGAATTGTTATGGTTATTGTAAACACTGTACCTCCGGGTTAGAAGTGTTTACACTTCTCATAACAGATCCAAGTCTGAGGATCCTTGTTCTAGATCACTACCTGTGAGGGGGTTGGGCTGTTTACAGGTTTGCAGGTACCTTGACCTCAGAATACCCTGTTACTTTGACTTTGTTAAGAATGCTCCATGTTGGATAGTTCTTGTGATTCTAAAACCCTGGACATGTGGCTCTTTATTTGAGTCCCCCACCTTGGTTACTGGATTTTTAGACCTCCATCTGGAATTCTTGAACACACATGGATCTATACCAAGGCAGTTAATCAGATCCAGCTCAGTCACAAACCCTTGCATTCCATCTGCATACATACTCATTGCATCATATTAACATGTGCTTATTTGTTTTTCAGGGTATCCATCCTCATTAGGTTTTGGTTTTGACCCCATCTACAGCTTTGACCTGTATTTGCTTCAGTTCTTCAGTTACCTGCACTAGCCAGTCAGTGGCCCACTTCTCAACCTCTTCATCAGCACTTATTCTACCCAGTCTTCAGCATCATGGCTCCAAAGAAAAGCAACATCACCTATCATTTCTTTCAACCAGACTTGTCAGATATCAGGAGGATTCAGACCCTGATCACTCCGGATTACATATCTTTGTTCAGAGAAAGCTATGGGGATATACTTGATTTGGTCATAGATCTGGACCCATCTCAGAGGAGCCTCATCCATACCTGCATCCAGTTCTATGACCCCCCATTGAGGTGCTTCACTTTCAGGGACTTTCAGCTGGGGCCTCTATTGGAAGAATACTCATATTTGACTGGCCTGCCTATTAAGAGAGAGATCCCTTTCAATCCTGAATTGGTCTTTCCCAGCAATGGAGAGATAGCCAAAGCTTTGCACCTGGAGCCTGTTTTGGTTGAGCAACATGTGACCTCCAAGGCTAAGGTCCCTGGTTTTCATCTGGACTTCCTGATTACTCAAGCTAGTCTGAAGGCCTCCCTGGGGGATTGGAAAGCTGTTTGTGCACTGTTGGCCTTAAGTGTATATGGAGTTGTGTTGTTTGCAGATGAGCCCAGATTCATCAGCAAGAGTGCAATCCATTTGTTCATCTTGAAGAACCCAGTGCCAACCTTGTTAGGGGACCTCTATTACTCAGTACATCAGAGGAATGAGAAGCAAAGGGGGAAATTAGTGAGGTGTTGTGCTCCACTATTCCATGCTTGGCTCCTCAGGCACCTGCCCAGAACAGATGCATTCCTGAACCCTCACCAGCAAAGCAACTGGGCTAAGAGGCTCACTACTCTTACTTCAGCAGATATCAGATGGTGCACTCAGAGCACCAAGGGCAGAGATATTATCACAAGCTGTGGGCACTTTCCCAATGTGCCTTTGGTAGGAGTTAAGGGAAGTATCAACTACAACCCTCTGCTGTTTAAGAGGCAATTGGGCTATGCATTGGTCCATGCTCCTAGGGAGCAAGATTTGGTTGAAACCCTCTACTGTGAGAACAAAGTTGATCTTGCAACTGTTAGGCAGGCTGCCTGGGCCTGGGATCATGTTCAAACCAAGGGAGTCACCATTTTGGGAAAGTGCAATAATGTGGCATCAGCCCAATATCATGAGTGGTCCTATGCTAGAGCCCAATTCTCTGGGTTACCTTTCACCATAGAGGACTTGCCTGAGTCATCATCAGCACCACCCCCTGCCACTGTTGGTCTAGAAGAGTTTGAAAGTCTGAAGGAAAGAAATGAGAAGTTATCCCAAGCCTTGCAGAAGACCCTCCGGGAGAGGAGTGAAGGTGTGAGAGAGATTGAAAGACTGGAGAAGTTGAGGGTGGAACACTTGGCTAAAATTGAGAAGTCTGGAGAGTACATCAACAAGTCCAAAGCTGGTGAGCAGATTCTGAAGAACGCTTGTAAAGAAGCCCAGCTCCAGAGAGCAAGAACAGACTTGTACTTGAAAGAGAGTCAGGCCAGATGGGTCCGGATCACTGAGGCCCGTACTCTAGAAGACAAGAGAGTTCAGGACAAAATGGAGCAGATGGAGAAAGCCCTGGCAGCAGCCCAGAAGGAAATTTCAGAGCTAGAAATCAGAGCTGGTGTAAAGAGGTCTAAAGACCAAAGTCAGAACAAGAAGTTGACTGCAGCTGTTGCAACAAGAAACCTTCTCATCAGAAGTCTCACGGAGCGTCCGGCTGATCCTGTGACCGAGGCACTTCTTAAGGAAGTTCGTGAGGATGAGTTTGGCCTTGGAGTTTGATCATTTGCTTGTTGTTGTTCCTATTTCATGTACTTTTGCTTTTCTTTTGTAATGTATTTTGACCCTTTTAAAGGCTTGTGTTGTAAAAAAGAACAAGTTGTATTGTTTCACCTTTGTAATATATTTGTGTTGGTTTTCCATCTGAGATTCATTTCAAAAGCAACTTCAAGCAGCATCATCTTCAAGGGTCTGGAAGGGTCAAAACCGAAGGCCAAACCGGATACCTTGAGAGCAAATAAGCATACTGCATTGCATACTAACCCCTTTCTGTTTGTTTTGTAGGTTTTGTTTTATTATTACTAACCTCTGTTGTGACATTCAGGAATTATTGCTCGCCGCCGGGTATTTCCTCTCAACAGGCCACACAGATACCCGACTAGAAACAACCTTCCGGGAATTCAAATGGACCAGTTGCAGCAAGAGCTCAATGAGGCCAGAACCCAGATGGCTAACGAAAGGGTGGAGATGAGAACCCAGATAACTCAATTCATGGAAGTGATGAATAACTTAGCTCAAAGCCAGGAGAGGCTTAGAGTTTTGGTTGAGGGGAGAACTCAAGAGGACCCCCATGTGGGAACTGCTGGCACAAGTAACAACGAAAGAGTGCAACCACATGTTAACCCTCCTGTGTTTGGTCCACATTTGCATCCTGAGATCCATATTCCTGCAAACGTTCAGGGAACAGCTACTGCAGCCAGAGTGCTTCAAGAGGATCCTCAGGAGGACCAATTTACTGTAATGGGTGCTGGAGAAGAGGCCTATGATAGGCGATTGGATGAGATAGCTGAAAAGTTGAGATCACTGGAGTCTCAAAATTCTTTGGGCTTCGACGTCATGGACATGGGGCTGGTAGACGGGGTCAGGATTCCCCACAAGTTCAAACCTCCATGTTTCGAAAAGTATAATGGGACTTCATGCCCCCGGACTCATTTGCAGTCATTCCTGGGAAGATTAAAAGCTTATACGATGGATGAGAAACTTTGGATGTTTTACTTCGAAGACAGTTTGACTGGAGCATCAAGGGAATGGTATTCCCACTTGACAAGGGCAACTGTGAGATGCTGGAAGGACCTGGCAGAGGCCTTCATCCGACAGTATCAATACAACTTAGACATGGCACCCAACAGGACTCTCCTAATGGGAATGTCACAGTCGTCAAGGGAAAGTTTCCGTGAATATGCCCAAAGATGGAGGCAATTGGCTGCTGCCGTTCAACCACCAATGTCTGAGAGAGAAATGGCAGACATGTTTATGAACACTCTCCAGGGAACGTATATTGACAGGTTGGCTGCTTTCTCCTCCACCAGCTTCGCCGATGTTGTCATAGCTGGGGAAAGAATTGAAAGCCTGTTAAAAATGGGTAAGATATCTGATAATGGTGCAAGCTCGTCCAGTAGTACAAGAAAGCCTTTTACAGGCCCGAGAAGATCTGGCGAGACCAATGCCATTCACACCAACAGGGGCAGACCCCAGTATGTTCCCAGAACAATAGCAGCAGTCACGATCCCTGCTCCAGCTCATCCTCAGCCCGTCTATCAACCTCCTCAACAAAATTTCCAACAACAACCTCAGTATCATCAGAATCAATATCCTCCAAGAAGCAACTACAACAACAACTCCAACAACAACAATCAACAGAGGCCATTTCAACAGAGGCCCTCTCAAGCTAACAGGGTGATAGACCCGATCCCAATGCCGTATGCTGCCTTGCTGCCACAACTTCTGAAACTCAACCTAGTTGAGCTAAGAACGTTGGCACCTCCGGATCCCAACAGTCTACCAAGAAACTATGACTCCAATGCTAGGTGTGCTTTTCATTCCAACGCACCTGGTCACAGTACAGAAAAATGCAGGGCTCTGCATATGAAGGTACAAGACTTGGTAGACTCCAAGGCTCTGAACTTTGCACCTCCGCCCAATGTCAACAAAAACCCAATGCCACACCATGGTGGTCCCCGAATTAACGCCATTGAAGAAGACCAACCATCTCATTTGATAACTAGTGTGGATCAGATCAGAACACCGTTGGTGGAAATTAAGGCTCAGCTCCGTGAAAATGATATATTTCCAGGGTGTGAGCTGGGGTGCCCTTACTGCAATATCTCTTGGAATGGGTGTGAAGACTTGAGGAATGGCATTGACAACCTTATTAAGAGTGGCCTCTTACAAATCACTACATCATTTCCGGCAAATCCGGCAACTTCATCAACAACGGTTCCAGACCCTCCTACAACTGCAGCAACTATTGTTCCCGACAATTCATCAACAACATCAGCAAGTACTTCATCTGTCCTACCAAATGATCAGCTTTCAACAGTTTCTCCTGCTACAACATCAGCTTCATTCCATTTCGACTCTCCATCAACAACAACAACAGTCCTTCCAACAGAACCTCCTACAACTCCAGCAATCAATCATGAAGATGTCTCCACAGTTACCATATTCTACGATCCAGAAAATAACTCCGCCTACCATTCAGAGGGTGCTGCTCCCGCTAGAGCACCAGTTACTATTTTTTATGATCCACAGACGATAACAGTCCCTTCAGCAGCATCAATCAGTCCAGTTACCGTCACAGTACCTGGACCTGTACCATATGAAAGCAATAGGGCCATCCCTTGGCACTATGGCTCTGACGTATACTGTGAAGGGAAAAGAATCGCTCTTGAAACAACAGCACCTGCACCACAAATTGATAATGTGGGCGGAGGCGGAGGCTTCACCCGAAGCGGACGTCTCTTTGCTTCACAAGTCCAAAGACCTACTGCCGAAGCAGAAGCTGCTGCCAAGGCAAAAGGAAAAGGCCCGGTGCAGGAAGATCCAGCTGCCAAAGAAGCCCTGAAGACTTCATTCGATCAGGAAGTTGATGAGTTTATGCGGATCATCAAAAAGAGCGATTATAAAGTGGTGGATCAGCTTCATCAGACTCCATCCAAAATCTCCATCCTCTCACTGCTCATGTGCTCCGAAGCCCATCGGAATGCACTACTGAAAGTACTGCACGCAGCTTACGTGCCCGAGGAGATTACTGTCAACCAATTGGAAACCGTGGTTGGTAATGTTACTGCTAGCAACGGGCTAGGGTTTACCAATTCTGACCTGACAGTGGATGGCCGCAATCACAACAAAGCCTTGCACATAACCATGGAATGCAAAGGAGCTGTCCTTTCACATGTGCTGGTGGACACAGGATCATCCCTGAATGTCTTACCAAAGAAGGCTCTGGTGAAGCTTGAATATGATGGACTGGCATTGAGACCCAGCAACCTGGTGGTTAGAGCTTTTGATGGCTCGAAGAGATCGGTTCTGGGAGAAGTTGAGCTGCCTGTGACAATTGGCCCGCAGACATTTAAAACTATCTTTTATGTGATGGACATTCAGCCCGCCTACAGCTGTTTGTTGGGTAGACCCTGGATTCACGCCGCCGGCGCTATAACGTCTACCCTTCACCAAAAGTTAAAATATGAGTGGGAAGGCCAAGTTGTCACAATCTGCGGGGAAGAGGATATATTTGTTAGCCATCTGGCTACTTACAAGTATATTGAAATGGATGGAGAGATCGTTGAAACAATGAGCCAAGGTTTCGAAGCCTTGAATGTCAATGAAGCCTCTGCTGTATCGGGGATTTCCATGTCGTCGTACCAACAAGCCCGGAAGGTTGTTGAGGAAGGAACTGCCCTAGGCTGGGGCAAGGTCTTAGCTGTGGAGGAAAAGAAGGACAAATTTGGGTTGGGTTACAAACCAACTCAACATCAAGTGAAGGCTGCTGGAGAGCCTGGTTTCGTCAGTGGGGGGATGCTTACCCCCGATGCTATCAACTGTCTGGAAGACGAGCTGGAAGAGGAGCGCAACCTGGAGAATTGGATTCGTCCGAAGATCCCGGGGAGCAGTGTCTCGAACTGGTCTTCCCAGGGAATTATAAGTGTTACTCGAGCAGAGTAATTATTATTTCCTGTATTTTATAAGCATGCATCAAAGTCTTGCATCTTGCCCAAGATGACAAGACTCATTTTGTAATCAGGGCCATCTGTACTTTTGTGCAAACAAGATTAAATTAATGAAATATCAGACAATCTTTTTGCAAACGAGTCTTTTTTCTTCTATGCTCACTGTTTTTCCATTTTTCTTTTTGTACAAAAAATAAATGGCAGTGTTTTTCAAAATGACAACTTCATTTCACTTTTCTAAATAAGACTAAAATCAGATCACTAAAATGAACCGATTAAACCCTTGCAGAGAGTGCCATCCTGACCGCACCGACAACAGCACGGCTATGACATCGTATGACTTTGACAATCCGATCAATCAAGCTGACGAAGGGGTTGAAGAAGAATACGAGCTTCCTGAAGAGCTAGCCAGGTTGTTAAGACAAGAGGAAAAGGTTATTACTCCTCATCAGGAGGAGGTTGAAGTGATTAATCTTGGTACAGAGGAAAATGTGAAAGAGGTCAAGATCGGGGCCTGCCTGCAAGACTCAGTGAAGAAGCAACTGATAGATCTGCTTCAAGAGTATGTTGATGTGTTTGCCTGGTCATATCAGGACATGCCAGGGTTGGATACCGATATAGTTGTGCACAAGCTGCCTTTGAGAGAGGAGTGTCCTCCAGTCAAACAGAAACTACGCCGTACTCGTCCGGATATGGCTATGAAAATCAAGGAGGAGGTACAAAAGCAATGGGACGCCGGGTTCCTTGCTGTGACTAGCTACCCGCCGTGGGTTGCTAACATAGTACCAGTGCCTAAGAAAGACGGTAAGGTAAGGATGTGTGTTGATTACCGGGATCTGAACAGAGCCAGCCCGAAAGATGATTTCCCTTTACCTCACATCGATGTATTGGTTGATAATACGGCTCAGTTCTCGGTATTCTCCTTCATGGATGGATTTTCAGGATATAACCAGATCAAGATGTCACCTGAAGACATGGAGAAGACAACATTCATCACACCTTGGGGCACGTTCTGCTATAAGGTAATGCCGTTTGGGCTCAAGAACGCCGGTGCAACGTATCAACGGGCTATGGTAACATTATTCCATGATATGATCCATAAGGAAATCGAGTGTTATGTGGATGATATGATTGCCAAGTCCCTTACAGAGGAAGACCATCTGGTGAATCTGCTCAAGTTGTTCAAGCGTCTGAGAAAGTATCAACTGAAACTGAACCCCAACAAATGCACATTCGGGGTGCGATCCGGTAAGTTGCTGGGCTTTATTGTAAGCGAGAAAGGGATTGAGGTTGACCCTGATAAAGTAAAAGCCATCCAAGAGATGCCTGCACCAAGAACTGAAAAGGAAGTTCGAGGGTTCTTAGGTCGATTGAACTACATTTCAAGGTTCATATCTCACCTCACTGCAACCTGTGAACCTTTGTTCAAGCTACTGAGAAAAGAACAAACGGTCAGTTGGAACGAAGATTGCCAAAGGGCTTTTGACAAGATCAAAGAGTATCTACAAGAACCTCCAATCCTCATGCCGCCAGTTGAAGGAAGACCTCTGATTATGTACTTGACAGTATTGGAAGAGTCGATGGGGTGTGTGCTGGGCCAGCATGACGAGTCTGGTCGAAAAGAGTATGCAATATACTACCTAAGCAAAAAGTTTACCGACTGTGAACAACGTTATTCACTGCTCGAGAAAACTTGCTGTGCTTTAGCGTGGGCTGCTCGCCGACTGAGGCAGTATATGTTGACCCACACTACCTTGCTAATCTCAAAGATGGACCCAGTCAAGTACATATTCGAGAAGCCAGCTCTTACCGGACGGGTTGCAAGATGGCAGATGATTCTCACAGAATACGACATACAGTACACATCTCAGAAAGCCATCAAGGGCAGTGTACTATCTGAATATCTTGCTGAGCAACCCATTGATGATTACCAGCCAATGAGGTTTGACTTCCCTGATGAAGACATCATGTTCATTAAAGCAAAAGATCACGAAGAGCCTATTCACACTGAAGGACCTGATCCAGAAGAAGAATGGACTATGATGTTCGACGGGGCTGTTAACATGAATGGCCGTGGTGTTGGTGCAGTACTCATTACACCAAAAGGAGTTCACATGCCTTTCTCGGCAAAACTCACTTTCAACTGCACTAACAACGAAGCTGAATACGAAGCTTGTATTATGGGTCTTGAGGAAGCCATTGACCTCAGGATCAAAACATTGACCGTATTCGGAGATTCAGCTTTGGTAATCAATCAGACCAACGGAAAATGGTACACGCACCAAGATCATCTGATACCTTATAGGGATTATACGAGAAGGTTACTGACTTTCTTCACAACAGTCAAACTTGAGTATATCCCTCGGGACGAGAATCAGTTTGCAGATGCCTTGGCTACCATTTCGTCCATGATCAAAGTTCAAACCGCCAACTTTGTACCTCAGATTTCAGTATCGAGACTCGATAGACCAGCATATGTATTTGCAGCAGATATTGCTAAAGATGATAAGCCTTGGTTCCACGACATTAAGTGCTTCTTGGAGGATCAAACATACCCACCTGGGGCATCTTCCAATGATAAGAAGACTTTAAGAAGGCTTGCTGGAAGTTTCTTTCTGAACACTGATGGATCTTTATACAAAAGGAACTTTGACATGGTACTCCTCAGGTGTGTTGACAAGACGGAAGCAGATCTACTGATGCATGAAGTGCATGAAGGCTCTTTTGGTACCCATGCGGGAGGACATGCAATGGCTAAGAAGTTGTTAAGATCAGGCTATTACTGGATCACAATGGACGCAGACTGTTGTGCCTACGCCAGGAAATGTCACAAATGCCAGATCTATGCAGATAGAGTGCATGTACCTCCAAATCCCCTGAACATCATGTCTTCACCATGGCCCTTTGCCATGTGGGGCATTGACATGATCGGCAAGATTGAGCCAACTGCTTCGAACGGCCACAGATTCATCCTGGTCGCCATCGATTACTTCACCAAGTGGGTTGAAGCAGCCTCATATGCAAACGTCACCAGGCAAGTGGTAGCTCGATTTCTGAAAAGAGATATCATCTGTAGATATGGAGTGCCCGAGCGAATCATTACTGACAATGGTTCTAATCTCAACAACAAAATGATGGCCGAATTATGCCGGGACTTCAAGATCCAACATCACAATTCTTCTCCTTACAGGCCAAAGATGAACGGCGCTGTTGAGGCAGCCAATAAGAACATCAAGAAGATTGTGCAAAAGATGGTAGTCACCTACAGAGACTGGCATGAAATGCTACCGTTTGCCTTGCATGGGTACCGCACATCAATCAGAACGTCCACTGGGGCAACACCGTATCAACTTGTATATGGTATGGAAGCGGTCCTACCAGTTGAAGTTGAACTACCCTCCCTACGGGTACTGATGGATGTCAAACTAAGTGAAGCAGAATGGGTTAGGTCCCGATACGAGCAACTGAGTCTGATCGAAGAGAAGAGATTGACTGCAATCTGTCATGGGCAGCTATATCAGAAGAGAATGAAGAAAGCCTTCGATCAGAAAGTCAGGCATCGAGAGTACCAAGTGGGAGATCTGGTGCTAAAAAGAATCCTTCCTCCTCATACAGACCACAGGGGCAAATGGACTCCGAATTATGAAGGACCATTCGTGGTAAAGAAAGTCTTCTCTGGTGGAGCACTGATGCTCAGCACCATGGATGGTGAAGACTTCCCGTCCCCTGTGAATTCAGATGCAGTTAAAAAATACTTCGCATAAAATGACCCGCTGGACACAAAAACAGAATGTGAGTCCAGGCAAAAATAGGGCATCCCGGCGAGTCAAAAACAGAATAAAAGACTCGGGCAAAAATAAGGGAAATAAATGAAAAAAACGTACACCCGCTGAGTTGAAAAGCCGCATTGGACAACTCAGGCAAAAATGGGTATCCCGATGGATTGAAAACCCGAAAGGGCGATCCATGCAAAATAAGGGAATAAGCGAACAACTGCACTCTGAATTCGTCTGTATTGTCAACAACTTGGTAAGCTTCGGAAGGATCCAGCTCTGATCAGAATCAACTTTCTCCAGAAAGCAAGACGAGAAGAACGTCATTGTCATACGAGTCATAGTGGGAGGAGAAGCTCTTCAAAGCGTCATCAACACTGCCAACACTTTATTTCTCAATTTGTAACAATTTCCTCATTTCAGGAGACTTGTTTCTTTGACTGTATCTTGCCAATTCAGGGCACATGAATTAATAAAATCAGATTTTCAGTCATGTTTCGTTTTTTATATTCATGTTTTGCAAAGAGTCGTCTGATATCTCTAAAAATACAATTGCATAAGTACAGATGTTTTTCTCTAAAAGTAAAATACATGCTTACAGGGAATATACCTACTCTCGAAAGTACTTATCCCCTATGGCAAGATTCAGTAAGGGATACCTCGGGACCTTTGTGTGTTTCCTTATCTTTGCAGGATTGCAGGTATCCAGAACGCAACTTGGGGCACGCAAGGTATACCTCAGCCAGTTGGCAAATCGACGAAAGATATCAGCACCCGAAATGCTCTCTCCCCAGCTGAGTTATCCGACAGCATTCCCCAGTTGAAGTATCAACTATCCTTCCTCAGCAAGACACAGCATCAGGGAATCATCTCCCCACAGAGCCCCAGCCTCTATTCAGAAGAGCAACGCATGAAGAAGTCACAACAGAGAGGAAGAAAGCTTCTACAAACCCCAGCTGGGTCCCGTATTATAAGGATATGTCAATCAGTGGCCTTTATTCCCCAAGCAGATACATCATCAGATCTACCAATGATCTCATCCCCAGCTGGGATGTTCGCTTCAAGCAGATCAACCAGAGATCTTCGTGCCCCTGTGCATAATCATGGCATTTGCATCATATTATCCACTCAGAGTGTAGCATTCCGTTTAATACGGAGCATTACGGCAAAAATCAAATGCATAGCATAATCATAAGTCATGTGTGAATTGAACACGTGTAAATATTGACAGTCTGACAGAAAAAATTCCCATCAGAGTCCCAGCAAAAGCAGTTGCCTTTCAAATCACAAACACCAGTATATACACCTTTTGGCACCCGTCCGTGTCATCTTTCCCCAGCAGGTTGCTTGAATACACTTTACAAACAAGATCACCCATATTACAGATATTTTCTGACACCCGTCCGTGTCAAATCACCAGCAAAAGCCAAAGACATCCTCTTTGCACTCACATATACCTATACACAATCCTTGGCACCCGTCCGTGTCACATCCCCAGCGTGGTCGCCTATATTTACACATACTTTTTCTTGACACCCGTCCGTGTCATATCCCCAGCGCAGTCGCTTGCACTTTTACAACCCGTATACTTGTTAATACTATACTTTTCTCCTTTCGACACTCGTCCGTGTCACTCCCCCCAACAGATAAACACTCATCTACACAAATATAATACTCACTACTCATTGGTACACTTATACAGATACTCGTCCGTATCTTGTATACGTCATCACTCATATCCCCACAGATTCGACAGTAGTCCTTGTTCTTTGTTAACCCGTTGGTACTCGTCCGTACCATCATCTCAGAACATTGCGTCTAATGTTTGTTTCTACATGATACCCGTCTGTATCATAGTCTTAAGGATGCTCGTCCGCATCTTTAATCCATACACCGTGTCAAACACTTATGTCTCCTTGAATATAGATACTCGTCTGTGTCTACTATTCCCCAGAAGGATACCTCCAGGTTCAACACTCGTCCGTGTTCTTTGTTAACCCGTTGATACTCGTCCGTATCATCATCTCTGAACATGTGTCAGTTTGTTTCTACCCGATACTCGTCCGTATCGTAGTCTTAAGGATGTTCGTCCGCATCTTTACTCTACACACAATACCAAACACCTATACTTTCCTTTCTTGGTTGTGAACGCTCGTCCGTGTTCACTATATCCCTAGTAGATCACCAACGAAGCATTTCTATCTGACACTCGTCCTGTGTCATGATAACCCTGAGAGCAGTCGTACCCTGCTGAGTGGTCGTCCTCCACTTCTTGATGGTCGTCCTCCATCATGCTCATCCGATGGCCGTCCCCATCGTTGATTCTTTTTAGCAGCCGTCCCCTGCTAGGTGGTCGTCCTCCACCTCTTGATGATCGTCCTTCATCACTTTATCCAATGGCCGTCCCCATTGTTGATTTTGGTTATCTAACACTCGTCCTGTGTTATGATGAACCTCGAGAGCAGCCGTACCCTGCTGAGTGGTCGTCCTCCACTTCTTGATGGTCGTCCCCCATCATGCTCGTCCGATGGCCGTCCCCATCGTTGACCTTTTCTATCCGATGGCCGTCCCCATCGTTGATATTTTTGGCAGCCGTACCCCGCCAGGTGGTCGTCCTCCACCTTTGATGGCCGTCCCCATCATTTTTCTTTTATCCTCAACAGAGCAGCCGTCCCCTGCTAGGTGATCGTCCTTCACCTTTGATGGCCGTACCCCATCATCTGTTTATTTCATTTATTCTTTAACCCGATGGCCGTCCCCATCGTTGGCTACTCTGAACTTGATGGCCGTCCCCGTCATGTTTTACTGAATCCCCAGAGAATTTTACAGCTTTATCTTGATGGCCGTCCCCATCATGATATCTTATTTTCCCCAGCTAGTCGGCCGTCCCCGTCTTAGCTTTACCTTTTTCCCCAGCATGTCGGCCGTCCCCGTCATTGCTCTTTACCCAGCAGTCGTCCTCTGCTCAACGGTCGTCCTCCGTCGCCCACACTTTACAATATACTTTATTTTCTTTTACAATCTATATCCCTTTTCTTCTTCATTTTGTGAGTGCAAATTTTGGACTGTCTTTGGTATTCAACCACAAGTTATCTTGTTTGCCTGTTAAGCCGCTGCTTACATCCTGCACAGCTAACTCATGTTTGAATAGGGGCAGCTGTAAACACCCCAAATTTGCCCTCACCCATTCACACATGGCTTGTGATCATCTCATATGCATATACACCATCATATCATCTCATAGTACATTTTTGATTCACTGGATAGTTTCTAAGGCATCTGCACCTAGGGTTTGTGATCTAAGCAACCTCAAGGCATCTTGAGCCATTCCAAAGGCCACCATTCAATTCAAAGGGATCCATGTGTGCCCAATCATCATAATACATCTCCTCAAAGTCAAAAATGCAGAGGAATCACAAGAACTAGGGTTGAGTGGATGCAGAGCCAGGATGAACTACACAGTTGACTGAAAATTAGGGTTTTGGTTTCAGAGGCCATAACTCCAAATTTTTTGGTCATTCTTGTTTCCATTGGTCTCTATATGGTATAGGGAGTATGCATATCAATTTTCATGAAGAAATTCCATGGGGAAGTCATCTGATCAAGAGTTGACTTTTCAGACAAGTCAGTGTAAAATCAGGGCATCTGAGGCCCCCAATGACCCAACCAATGGGTGATCTTCATCATTTTGAGTGTATATGATCTTTATCTGATCATGGAAGAAGGTTGAAGTTCATGGAAATCAAGAATTTAGGGTTTTTGCAAAAGTTGACTTTTTGGGTCTTGTTGACTTTTCAAGAATGCATCATTTTAGGTCAATTTTCAAGCCTTGATTCTTGATCCAAAAATGCTTCAAATGGAAAAACTTTGGTCATGAAAGTTGTAGATCTCATCTCTCCCTTTTCAAAAAGTACAAGAACATGATCAAACTCTTCTTGGATCAAAAGTTATGGCCATGCAAAGTTGCCAAAAATCATTGTTTTTCAAGTTATGCACCAAGTGGGAATTTTGCTAAGTCTTGAACCAAATCAAATTGCTGCCTCAAACTCATGTCAAACCAGCATGTGAACTTTCTCTAAGTCACAAAAATCAGATTTTGACTAGGAATGCCCATGATTTCATGCTTGGTTGGCCAAAAGATCACATGTGAACCAAAAGTACAACAACTTGCAAAAGCTCATGATTCACTTCCCACAACTTGCAGCATTGGAAGCTGACTTTGGCTAGCCCTTCCCTCACCTTTTGCTGCGCCAGCCATGCCTTGTACTGGCCTGAACACCTCACCATGCCCTATCTTACACAAAAGTGGATTTTGAGCAAAAGTAGCCACACCTATCATAGCAGGCCATGTCACATCAAGAGGCCAATCAGAATTGTTTATTCATTCATTTTGCTGGCCATATCACATGGCAACCAAGGCTGAAGCATTGACATTCACAACTTACACAAAAAACACCCCAACTTGCAACTTCCTTCGAATTTCATTACACAGCCATCAAACACCCAAGCAACCTTCACCATTCATCCCACCTTGATCCATAGAGCACAAAGCATCAAGAACCATAGCCTGAAACAGCCAAAACACTTCACTGCCATCTCTCACCCCAGTTTGCAGTTTCACTTGCAACTCTCACCATAGCCCACAAACATCAAAACAAACTTTGCCAAGTTTCTCCACACACTCCATAGATCACAGACAACCACCTCTCATAGCCTGAAAGTGCCAGAATCCCAGCTGCCATTGTTGACTGGACTGAAGCAGTTCTCTTCGAAACTCATCATCCAGCAAATATAAACTCCATTTGAGCATTCAGACATCTTTGGGGGGCCAAGAGGAGCAGCTTGCACTTAAAGAAAGGGCCTGAAAGTTCCTAAATCAAAGGTTGCAAATCTCAGGTAGCTCCAAATAATTTTTTCCAGAAATCTCATTTTATGTTACAAACTTGTTCCTTATGTTCTCCTGATCATGCTGATGCTTTTAGTTTTTGAAATGGATGTGTTTTGAGAATTTAATTGCTGTTTAAAGCTTGCGAACCCTAGAACTTAGTTTCTTCGATTCAGCTTGTTTAGGTTAGATAAATTTGTTTTGAGAGAGGGGTTTAGTTCGTGAGGTGTTGGAGATCCTTTCCCATGTTTTAGTTTTCATTTATATTGCGTTTTGAGAGGATTGGAGTTTTTTCAGGTGACCCTCTGGCCGGAGAAGACGACCGGAGGTCTTCTCCGGCCACCTGAAAGGGATTTGCCCTAATTGTCATTAATTATGTTAGTTTGAATTCTGGCCGTTGATGTGCGTTGACCCATTGACTTCCCTCCCAATTTGATGGCCCAGATCTTTTCCATTAGCCCTAATCTCCCTCATTTATTTAATTAATTATTAATTAGGATAATTTAATCAGATTGCATCCTGGCCCTCCACTAGCGCGCGCAGTCAATGGATTCAAACCCAGGGCCAATCTCATCCATCCAATCTGATTACTTCTCTTTTTATTTGATTTTTAATTCATTTTATTTCTTTTATTTTGCACAATTATTTTAAAATAGTTAAAAATTCATAAAAATTATGAAACTTTTCCTTTAAGGTTTTATTAATTTTTATGACACAAAAACATTTTTATTTTATTTTTTATCATTAAAAAAGTATTTTTAAATATTTAAAAGATTATTTTTAATTGATTAATGAGAATTAATTAATTAAAAATACTTTTAGGTATTTAAAAATTACAAAAAAATTCATGAAGTGTTCTAAGACATTTAGAAACATTGTCCAACCTTCAAACCAAATTTCTTTTTTGATCTTGATGCATTTTAAGATTTTTTCATTGAATTAAATCACATTTTGTGCATTAGTTTGATCATATGTTTGAAAATTCATTTCTGTCTTTTGGTAAAGGTTGAGACATTGATTCTTTTTGCATTGTTTTCCATTTAGCATGAACTTTCAAAGATAAAAAGGCCAAGATTTGATCTTATATTTTCCAATTGATTGGCATTTCTTTTGTTACAAACCCTAAAAAACCCTAATAACTTGTAAAATTCATAACTTGAGTTTGGTTGAGAGTTGAGAGCTCCCCTTTGGGCAGTGGTTTGTTATAGGTCTAGGGTTTCTTTAGGTACCATTTTCCATTTTTCATATTAGGGTTTGCTTCTGTTTTGAGTTTGTGTTTGATGTTTGCTTTGTAAACCCTAATTTGGGCCTTCTCTTGCATCCCTCTTGCATTTCCTTGCATAACATGACTTGTCATTGCATATTGTGCATTCTTGTGATTCATTTGGCATCTTAAGACATGTATGAAGCATCATGGATCATTGCATTACACATTTGCCATGCCATTTGTCTTGTATGATTCATAACATTTCATGCTTGTTCATGCTCCTTAGCTTGCATCATATGCATTCATAATCTTGTATGAACATCTCCATTGCCTTGCCTCATGTTTGCAGCACCTCATAACATCATAATCATCATGTGTATTGCTTCTGGTTTTGCTTTGCATCATATCATTTCATTTCATTTAGCATTGTATTGCATTTGCTTCTAACATTTCAGGTGGTAAGTAACTTGGGAAGTGAATTTGCCTTCACTTCTCATAACTTTTCTTCTCATCTTTCTTTTGCATACCTTGCTGCCTTCCTACTTGTGTTTGAGCTTGAGCTTGCTCATTCTTCCTCCTCCCATTTTCTTTCTTCAAGTGACTTGACTTCTTGAATGAAGCAAGTCACTTTGCTTCTCTTGATCTTGTTCATCTGCTTCCTGGTGGTTCATCTGAAGATTGTTCTTGAAAACCTCACAAACATTAGGACCAACCAAGCATGATAATGAATTAGGGTTTTGATTAGTCTCCCCCATAGTTTTTACCTTTGTGTCTCTCCTTGAGTCATCTCTTCTCATCTCATAATCAGGGACTAAACCCTCAAGGCTTTAAGACTTTGTGATTAAGATCATGCCTGCATCCTTCTTTTAGGATGGAGTGTATAACTTTAATCCTAAGTCTTGAACCCTTAAGGTGTTGAAATCTCTTAATTAATCCATCTAATAATCATCAAGACATTACACTTGTAACTTGGGCCTTGCATTAGGGTTCTAATTCTTCCTTAATTGGTTAAGAAGGACTAACCCTAAAGTTAATGGACAAGTCCCCCTCAAGTTGTCTTACAAATCATAAAATTCACTCCATCATCATATCATTAAATAAAATCCACTTAATCAAAGGCTTGTTTTGTCATGGGTTTAATCCCTAATCATGGATTAAGTTGAGGAGCTTTCCTCAGCTTAAACTCTCTCATCTATTATCCTTCTTTTAGGATGGTGTAATGAGTCTGTTTAATCCTTGATTATGGCTTAACCTCATTACCTAACACTAAACAAAACCACAAAAACATCTAAATAATCACAAATAGGTTAATGATCTTAATCCTACACCAAAGGTGATTAAGTGTGAGAATCTGACTTCACACTTAAGGTATTCTCATTACCCCTAATCAGAGGGAAGATGTGATGAGTTTACTATCCCATTGGTTTAGGCTTAAGCTCATTATCTTATGACAAACTTTCAGAAGCAATAAAAGACTGAAAATGCAAAAACAAACAATAATCGTCTCCTCCGGGATTCTTTTCTCATCTCATTCACTCATAAACGAGAACTTGCTTCTTCCGTCTAATGCAAGACAGTTTGCACCTGAGCCAGACAGGTCATACACTTGAGCATTGACAAGCAAGCAGTTCACAAGTCAATTCACCTTTCAGTCTCTTTGGGTCGAACTACGGTGTTCTGACTTCCTCATTGCACGAGAGGATACGTAGGCATAACTTAACAGTTATCGAACAAAAGTCTCTGTACATTCCCCCTCTTCCAGCTTCTTTCTCTTAGCCTCATTATCATGAGCAATTCACTTCATTCCTGATCTCACACTGACACTTCATTTATACACATCACTTATACACTGACACCTGTACATTGTTTTTCCAGCTATTTATACACAGATTGCACTGACACTACCCCTTTAAAACACAAATCTTTTAAGCGTGGATCCCGTCGAGTACGGCGGACAATCTGGGTGCTAATACCTTCCCAGGTTGTAACCAACCCCCTTTCTCAGTCTCTCTGGTTCGCAAACCGTCTTATCCATCTTTTTCTAGGTCTATGCAGCATTGCCTTTCCTCCGGGATAAAAATGCCTAGCTGGCGACTCTATTCATCCTCCAGTGGGTTCACGGCTGTGTGTTCTCACTGTTCCCCTCGCCGACCGTTCGCGTCTGTACCTTCATTTGATCATTGTCATTTGTCGGGAGCGACAGTGAGTAGTCCTCATTTATGGGGCTTTGGTCTCGATGTAGAGATGTCCTTGGCTAGCTGTTTGGATGCTCGGGGCGCCATCTGGCTTTGTTCAACTTAAGCTAAGGGAAACATCGTCCCAGTCGAGAAGGGGAATGCCTGAGTTTCTTGGTGGCCTCTAGGTGAGATCTCTCCAGCTGAGGTCCACGCCTGCACCTGCAGGGTGAGGGGTTGTGTGTTCGGCGGGACCTTTGCTGAGGAGAGTCGGCTCGACGCTCCGTATCCAGTTCCATGATCCTCACTTGCTGTTGAAATAGCATGAGGTTCATCTGGTTAAGTGCGTTCGCCATAGATATGTTCGTGGCATCTCCTTCGACTGGTATCAGAATGGGTTGGAAGGAAGCTGTGAGCTGAGGATGGGGAACGTCGTTGGCCTCTAGTTCAGGTGAGGGGATGGCAGGTTGTCCGTCTTTTACGTCGGACTCATGAGTGATATTTTGATCTTCGTCCCCACCGGTGGTGTAGTCGACGAGGCCATGTGCGCGGTTGTTTTCGTGTTCGCTGGTCATGCTGGATGGTTGAAGAAACAAGGTGAAGTTTTGGTCTTTTGCTTCAAAAGAAGGGAAAACTTTTAGTTTCCACGGACGACGCCACTGATCTAACCTGACCAGGAGGAACCTTCCACTGATGAACAACTACGGTGGTGAACTGGGGGTGTACCTGAAAGGTACTTCGATGCCAAAGTGAGAAAGTATATACAAAATTCAAGTACAAAAGAGGTAAGAGTAGTATAGAATGGAATAGAATACCCCACCCTCTAGTGAAAAAAGGTATTTATAGAGAGCCATCAGCGTTGGGCCAAGTTTTTTCACGGGCTGGGTTAGCTAGGTCTAAGGAAGAACTTCCAAGGATTGCGTAGGAGCAGATAAGACCTAGAGTGTGGTCTTGTCCTTGGTCCACATGTCCAGTAATATTATGAGAAAATAACGGGGTAGTTGGTTGAATGGGGCACGTGGGGGAGACGCTTCCCCCATGTCCCCATGCGTTAGGTTATGGGTCTGCCCCACGGACAGGGCTTCTGCCCGACACGGGCTATGTTGGCCCAGTCCAAAGAGCAGGAGTCCTTCAGATTATACTATGGACCTATGTTCGACGAATTAGGCCTCTGCTCGACATGGACTACGTCGGCCCAATCCAGAACAGTTTCCATCTGCATGATGAGTCCTCCATTGTCGTCTTTCTTCATTTTTAACTCAAACTTTCACCCTAAAAATCCTACATTCTTAATCCCATTTTCACTCCAAATCTCCATCCTTTTGGTTCAACATATCACAGGGAGTAAAAGAAGATTTAATTTCAGGTAAATGTTGTTCATTTTCATCTACATTACTCACATTAAGCATCTAAGTTTGTTAAAAAAACTTAAGTTATGTCCAGAGATGTATCTCCAGAGTTTCCTTGACACACTATGGGTTTTCGGAAAACATTTTTCCACTACGGAGCGCACCATCCTAAAATCCAAATGATCGCATCATGTGTATTGGATGACTTTCAAAATTAAGTCATTTTATTCAAGTTTTACTTTAAACAGGGATACCTCATACCACTTACATCAATGCAGTGGACGAATCATTTAACCGTAAATGTCGATATGTGGCTGAAACATTTTATGGAAATGATGCAAGAATTCGATAGATTGAACAACATTGAAAAGGAATCGAATGCACAAAAGATCAAGGGGTACCACCTATATATTTAGCCGACAACACATGTTCCAATTCATTTTGATTTATTGTGTAATCGGAAAAATAATTGTATATTATTATGTCTCAATACAAATGAAGTATTACATATTCACTTTTTATTCATATTTGGTGTTTATGGACATTTGGTTCATATTTGATCTTTGGGAACTGTTTGTTATCTACTTTTGTTTTAAAAATGTATCGGGGGAAATTTCGGAGGTACATCTCCGGATGATTCTATTATTTGGTTTGTCTTTGAAATGGATCAGAGAACGTTCCAGATATGCATCTCCGGAATAAGATAATAGGGTGTCGTTCTAGAGATAAATATCTGAAATAATAATGACAGTTAATAAGTGGTCCATATTGAATTGTGTCTTCAATAAATTTGGATGTTCTTATGGTATACTTCACACAAACTCAAAATTTATCAAATGTGTGAAATAAACATTCGTTGGCATGTAACAAGTGTCTCTTACTCCGACGATACTACACACTCACCGCCCTCGAAGATATCCTAGACAAAATCCATCATCTCATGCCTTACAGAGACAAACAAAGGATTGTGAAGCTAGAGTATCATTCACCTTTCGTAGACAATGAAGAAAACATTGTGTTATGGAGTGGGCCGACGCAGTACGTGTCGTGCATAGGACAATGTAGCACGTGTCGGGCAGAATCCCAGTCCGTCGGACGCAGACCCACGACAATAGGGGCGTGGGAAAACATCTCCCCCACGTGCTCCATTTAGTCAACTGCCACACTATTTTCTCCTAGTATCACAGGATAGTTGGACCAAGGGTAAGACCACACGCTAGGTCTTATCTGCTCCTACGCAATCCTTAGCCGTTCTTCTTTGGACCTAGCTAATCTAGCCCATGAGAAGAATTTTGGCCTAACACTGGGGCACACTATAAATACCCTATTTCACTAGAGGGTCAGATATTCTATTTTATTCTATTCTACTCTGAACTATTTTGTACTTGCACTCCGTAAAATCTTTCTCACTTTGACATCAGAGTACCTTGCAAGTACACCCCATTTTTGTTCCTCCATTGTAGTTGTTCATCACTTGAATGTTTCTTCTGATAAGGTAAGATCACATTGTGTTCAACAAATTTGAGCTCAAGACTCGAGCGGATGTTATGGACATGTAGTGAACGTTTTTCAGTTTCAATGAGAAATTTTCGCTCGAGTTGGAAGCGACACTATGAAGATCGATCTAAGATATCTTGGAGATGTACAAGCATCCACCGAGATATTGAAATGTAGTATTTAAGTTTTTGTTGAAATCATCATTTTAATGCTCATTTTATGTTATGAATGCTCATTTTATGTTTGGAAAGTTCATTATGTGTTGAATCTGTCTCTAGTTGTTCCGAAAATAACTACGATATGGTTCCGAAGACGCATCTTCAAAACTAATCAAAACCAATATACGGAGTGCTATCCATAATAGCCTTTGTTCGATGTAAAAAGAGTGTGTTCAAATATATATCTTCGAAAATGGAGGACATAATAGAAAATTAATATGGTGTCTAAGAAACATATAGGACAATAAGAAATGCTGAAGTTTTATTAGTTTATTATATGCATATATTATCATCATCATTATTATCATTTGAAATATTATTTGTGTATATTGAAACACCTTTGTTTTTTCAATTAACTAAGAATTACCCTTTGTTTTTGTAACAAACTTATCAAGTTAAGTAACTTTATAACTACTTTCATTATTAATATGAATTGCACTAAACACACCACCTGATTCGTACTAGATACATATTTATATTATCTTGTTCATTAGGTCTTCAAATCAGCTTCTCTTTAATTGTTTCATTAGCAAATCAGTTAGTTAATTTTATATTTTGCAGTAGTAAAGTTTAAAATTCTTTGGTTACTTGATCACAAAGAAAGTGATGTTTCATCTTTATATGTTTACTTCTACTATGTAATACACGAGAGTACGAACTTAAAACCATAGTCCGTCTAACATAAAAGTGAGAACGGGGCAGGACATGTCCCCGAATAGAGATGACAAAATTATTCGTACCTGCGGATATCCGTAGATAAAATCTGTCACGAATATATAGCGAATAATTTAATGGATATCCACGGATAAAATAAATGGAGATTTAAATATTTATTTGTTAATGGATATGAATTCGTGTTTAATGATATCCGTACCCACGAATATCCATATTCGTTAATAAATTATAAAAATCATTTAAATATTATTAATTTATTATACCTTATTTTTTTCATTTATAAAAAATTAGTCTTCTTATATTTCTTTTTTTTTTTGAAATTTTCGTTTAAGAATATCTTTCACATTTCATTCAAATTCTATTAATCATTTCATATTTAAACTATTCAATATTTCATACCTCAATTCAACAATTTCACTTTCCAACCAACTAGTATCGTCATTCCACTGTCAAACCAATGTCTTCTTTCTACTTCTCGGTTGTGTTCGCGGGTGATTTTGGCGAACAACCTCTGGTTTGCCAATCTCTTAAAACTGGGTAACTTGCATGACCAATCACACAAGTCCTATGACACATGTGCTTAATTCTGGGATGTATTTGTGATTTCTTAGTGTAAACGTCTTACTTGTTTATTGAGTTTGTCAAATTATCTTTAATGAGAGTGTTTGCTGTTTAAATGAATGTACGAATATGTTAGTGAAATGGAAATAAAAAAAGAACTTAAAGTTTGCTTTAAAGTAATTACTGGAAGATAAAGTTTGCTTGGAAATACATTTCTGGAAAGTAAATTAAATATAACCATGAACAAAAATTAAGAAAATATAAATCTTTATAAATGAAATTTAAATGGTGCTACATGTACATTTTCCAGACAATTCTCTTTTTCTCTTTCACACGAGTATTAGAGTAATTTTACAGGAATTCTGTACAGATTTCCACACACTAAAAAACTAACAAAGCTATACTATTTATATACAAATAACATAATCGTCGAATAACGGCCAAATCCTAAGATTTCGCCACGTGGCGTTCTGCATGCTACTTTTCTCTAAGAATCTTCCATGTATCTTCTACCAAGCGAAGCCGTTATTTAAACTTCTCTTGAATGTCGAAACGACACATCCCTTCGTTACGTCGAATTCATTGGATATTCAAACATGAAGTTATTTTGTACCATAACATTCTCCTATTGTCGAATTTTTCCTCTTCATCTACTTGCCTTTATAATCCTTGTCGAAAACACAAGGAGACTTCCTCGTAGTGATGTGAAGAACTTTAGTTGGCATCCTGACTGGTCCTTCGACACTGAGACACGTATTTGTTGCATTATAAACCAAATCACCACAAACCTTCTCAAGATTCTGGACATGTTTGGAAGAAAGAGTGATCCTAATCTTGTGGATCTACTCCTGGGAGTTCTCCAAACTATCCTTTGTGGATTTCACAACTGCATATACCATTGTTCAAAGTACAACAGTTCTTTGTAACAAGATGAGAAACACTGAGAAACTTCAGTGTCGAAAAATGGTGATTGTGAAAGAATAGTCGACGAAGTTGCCAGCTGTTAAAGCTTCTACTCTTTGAAAATCATGGGGTCGAAATTATATATATAAAAATTTCCCCCCAGATAATATGTTTCGACTATCTTCTGGAGAAAGCATCATTTGCTGTCGAATTACATTTCGACTCCATGCCCTTTGCATTAAATGCGTTGATTCCCAAAATCTTACTTTGTCAAATCATATGAAAGTAATCATCACATTCTTTCCTAACACATCATGTCTAGCCCACGTTGGGACATGATCTCCATTACCCTATGGATTACTCAGGAAAAGCAGCGCAAGGCAGATCTTCAGTAGCCCGAGAATGAGGAGATTGATGAAGAAATCAAGGTGGGACTTCATCATGCGGACAAGGCCCAACAACTAGGTCGAGAGATTGACGACGTCTCCTACAACAAAAGTCTGTGTGATTGTCGAATCCAAGTCCAGAAGAGGAAGTTCATAGAGCTTAAAGAGTTTTTCCTTAAGAAAAAGAAAATGTAATAGAAGATAGGCTTATATTTTTTGTTGTTTAGCAGCCCAAGAGGCTCTTTGTTTGGAATGACTTCGACGCCACTTGTTTGGCGGAGTATTTTATCACTATAATTACTCTAATTTTATTTTCACTTCTTGTAGAATTGGCTTGTTTTTTTTCAAATATTTTCCATTTATTTTTAACACTCTTTCGTCTTTGCCTATTTCTTCGAATTCATAAGCGCCATTTGAAAAAACTCTTAAAATTTTGAAAGGCCCTTCCCATTTGGAGGACCACTTTCCTATTACTCTGTCCTTTCGATCCATGGGAAGAATCACCTTCCAAACTAAATCACCTGCGTAGAGGGTTTTTGACTTTACTTTCTTATTGTAAAATTTTTCAACTCTTTCTTTCAGTATTTTTATCAAGTCTAGTGTGCGTAACCTTTCTTCGTCTAAATCTACCAATTCGTCCATCATCATGCTCAAATATATTTTTGAGGGGATTTCATGATGTCTTTGAATGCGTATAGACTGTAAATAGATTTCGATTGGAAGCACAACATCATGTCCATATGTTAATTTAAATGGAGTAGAGTTTGTGGCTTCTTTGGGTGACGTTCGACAAGCCCATAAAATCTGATCTAAAGTTTTATGCCAATTTCTAGGCTTTTTTCCTACGTGCTTTTTGATCAAATTTAACACTACTTTGTTTGCTGCTTCGACTTGTCCGTTTGCCTGGACATAATAGGGTGTAGAAGTTAATAACTTAAAACTTCTTTCTTTTGCAAAAGTTTGCATATTTTTACCAGTAAACACAGACCCTTGGTCAGTGGTTATTGTTTCTAGTATTCTAAATCTATAAATTATATATTTCTGGATGAATTCTATGACTGCCTCCTGATCCACATTCACTAATGGTATGGCTTCGATCCATTTAGTAAAGTAGTCAACTCCTAATATAATGTATTTTTGTCCTTTTGATGAAGCTGGTCGAATCTCTCCAATTAAATCTAAAGCCCAACCCCTGAATGGCCAAAGCTTTATGATCGAATGCAATTCACTTGCAGGGACATGTGGTATACCTGCATGGATCTGGCATTCGTGACAACCTTTTGCAAATTCGACACAATCCTTTAACATGGTTGGCCAATACAAACCATATCTAAATAACATTCATTTCATCTTATGCCCTGCATGATGTGCACCACACGTACCACTATGCATATTCGACAAAGCCATGTAAGCTTCTTCTTCACTCAAGCATCTCAGTAAGACTCCTTCTGCAATCTTTTTAAATAATTCGTTTCCAAAGAGTACGTAGCTTAAAGCTTTGTATCTTACTTTTCTTTCCACCTTTTGGTTTGAGTCTTGTAGATAATCTTTGATGGGTTTTCTCCAGTCTTCCACCTCTGAATTATCTATATTAAAGATTTCAAAACTTTCGTCATCCCCATAACCAAGTTTTATCGTTTCCAAATCCGATGGGGATAATTTGGTTGATATAACCCTTCCCCTTACTTCAAGGCCACAATGTCGAATGCTTTAAGGAGTCTGTTAGCTATTACAAAGTACACAATCAGATTTTCTTTGACACATTTGTAATCTTTGGTTAGCTGCTTTATTACTAGTTCTGAGTCGCCCATTATTTTGACTCTTGTTGCCTCCAATTCCAACAACATTTCAAGTCTAGCGATTAAAGCTTCATATTCAGCTTCATTGTTTGAACATGGGTCTTCGACCATGTACTTGAATTTTGTTGGAATTTTATCAGGAGAAATAATTAATATCCCAATGTCAGCACCATTCTTGTGGCTAGAACCGTCGAAATATAATCTCCATTGCTGCAATTTGACATACTTTATTTCATTTTCATCTATGGAGTGGTCAGCTATAAAGTCAGCCACTACTTGTCCTTATACGGCCTTTAGAGGTAGATATTTCAAGGAATATTCAGTTAATGTTAGAGCCCATTTCCCAATTCGACTATGTAAAATGGATTTAGACAACATATACTTTATTACGTCAAAATGAGATGAAACAAATACATCAACTGGCTTTATATATTGCTTTAATTTTGTACAAGAAAAATACACACATAAACATAATTTTTCTATTACATTATATCTAGTTTCAGTATCGTTTAAGACTTTGTTGAGGTAGTAAATGGCTCTTTCGACTCCATTTTCATCCTCCTGACACAGCATGCTCCCTAAGGTCTTGTCGGATGCTGAGATGTACAACCTCATGCTTCTTTTCCTACTAGGAGACATCAAGACTGGGGGACTGGCTAGGTATCCCTTGATCTTGTCGAAGGCGTCTTGCTGCTCTTGCCCCCATGTGAAGTCTTCCTTCTTGAGTCGAAGCAGAGGGGAGAAGGCTTGCGTTTTCCCACTGAGGTTTGAAATGAATCTTCTAAGAAAATTAATTTTCCCCAACAATGATTGTAACCCTTTCTTTGTTGATGGTGCTTTCGCCTCCATTATTGCTTTGGCTTTGTTGGCATTTATTTCGATTCCTTTTTTGTGAACCACAAAACCTAGGAAATCTCCAGCCTTCACACCAAACGCACATTTGAGGGGATTCATCTTTAAACCAAATTTTCTCATCCTCTCAAAGGATTGTCGAAGATGGTCTAAATGATGTTTTCCTGAAACAGACTTTATTACAATATCATCAATATATACTTGCATGAATGTTTCAATGAAATCGTGAAAAATAGAATTCATGGCCCTTTGGTAAGTTTCCCCATTTTTTAAACCAAAGGGCATTACCACCCATTCGTAAGTCCCTATTGCTCCAGGACAACGAAAGGCTATTTTGGCAACATCTTCCTTTGCAATGAAGATTTGATTGTAGCCAGAGTATCCATCTAGCATACTTAGGTACTCATGGCCTGCTGCAGAATCTATTAACATTTCTGCTACTGGCATAGGATATTCATCCTTTGGGGTGGCTGAGTTCAGGTCTCGAAAATCAATGCACACCCTCAATTTTCCATTTTTCTTGATCACATGTACTATATTTGTAATCCATTTGACATACCTGGTTGGGTGGATGAGCTTGCATTTGAGATGTCTTTCGGCCTCTTCTTTTATTTTCGACAGGACCTCTGGTGCGAAACGCCTTGGAGTCTGCTTTACAGGCTTTTTTCCCTCTATTATAGGAAGCTTTAGTTCGACCAGGCTTCTATCCAAACCAGGCATTTCGTCATAGTCCCATGTGAAACAGTCTTTAAACTCTTTCAACAACTGGACTAATTCAACTTTGAACTGGGGGTCTATCTTAGCGCTAATGTAGGTTGGTCTTTTTTATGCCCCCAGTCCCAGATCAATTTCTTCTAATGGGTCCTGTGCCACCATCTTTAGGCTAGTCGACACTGGATCCTTTTCAAACCCCAAAGGGTTGTCATCATAGATGGCGTCAAGCTTCTGATTCTGCCATTCGTCCATCTGGTTGTTTTTATCTTCTTCATCAGTGCCCTTCTGAGGGCATTGTTGGTCAAGTTTTTCTTCATTGGCTTCGACAGCCATATATTTTACTTCGGCTTCAAGAGCCGCTTTGAGTTTATTTTCGGCCATATAGGCCGTCAGTCTTTTCAAAGCTAATGCTTCACTCATCGTCATCGTAGAACTCACTACCCCAGCTACTTGACTCAACATGAGAGGTTCCCCATATATGACTAGGTTCTCCAATCACCTCCTTGTCCCATTAGAAGCCATGTGTTGGGTGTAGGTACATAGAACAATAGGCATTGTCACTTGCCTTCAAATCAAATTCGGATGGGCTATAGGGAGATATGTGAGCCAGGTTTCTATCAAAGCTTCAATTTGTTATATTGTTAACTTCAGTCATGAAGTAGCTTTGATCTACTTCGATGTTTTCGACTATCCCATCGGGGCGCCAGATGACTATACATTGATGCATTGACGAAGGGACAGCTCCTACTCCATGGATTCATTCCCTTCCCAACAACAAGTTGTAGTTTACCCTGGAAGCAATAACTATAAACATTGTTGGCCTGGTTATAGTGCCAACTGTCAAATCTACTTGGATGACACCCATAGTTGCACCTACTTTCCCCTCGTAATTCGACAAAACCATGTTGTGTGGTTTCGCATCAGAATCATCTTTTCCAGTTTTTCTTAACATGTAATGGGGCATTAAATTAACTGCAGCTCCCCCATCCACCAATATTTTGTTGACGCCTACATTTTCGACCTTCCCTTTTATGAATAAAGGTTTCAAATGCCCCCTCATTGATTCGTCAGGCTTCTCAAAGAAGGTGTTCTGTTCTTCGACACAACAATTGTTCATGATGCAGTAACATACAGGCATAGGTCCCACTATACTGTCTATCATGTTCTCTTCTTCGTCATCGATTTCCATAACCCTGTCTTAATCCCAAGGAAGGACTGAAACTACATTGCAAATTACGTCAAATGAATCTTCTTCATCAGACTCAAAGTTGTCAGTTTCTTCGTCACCTTCTGATGTTGTGTTGGTAAGTCTTGAAAGCTGCAACACGCTACTGGTGTTGTCCTTTTTGTGAGATTTATCTTTTCTTGTTGCTTGAGCGTTTCTGCTTGACCCTGCTTTGTCTTTGTCAGCATCTTTCTTCTTGACATTAACTCCTTCCACTGCTTCTTTTTCAGCTCTCTTCTGCCTCTGTAATCTTCTCCATTGAGACTTTGACATGGATTTTTTTCCTTTGTAGTTTTCTGAGGGGTACGGTCTGGGTTTTGACTTCCCAGTTTCTTTCTTGATTTCGACTGAGGATCCCCTTTGGACTTCAAAATTCTTCCACTTTCATGGCCCTTGGGCGTCTCTAATGGGCTGAACCCATCTATCATCAGGTACCTTGCCAGATGGTTTGTAGGTGTTGTAGTATCTTCCCCCAGGATTCTGAAAGTGATACTTAATTTTTCTTGGATCATATCTTCCTGCTTCGACTACTGGCCTTGGCCCCCAATTACCTCTTATTTTGGTCTTTTCCACAACCTCCAAATTCGCTACTGCTTTTCTGTCGAATATTACGCTGCAGCATGGACGTAACATTATTTCAGTCTTCTTCTTTTGACATCTTTGGATGAACTCTGCTAAGTTCTCATCTTCTTTAGGGTATGATATCCTTTGGTATTCCTCTCGACGGCGTTCCATCTCACTCTTATCTTTATTCTTTTGAGATGCTTCCACCATGTTGATGTCTATTTTCTTACCATCAACAATGCTCAATTCATTCATCTTCTTAATAACATCCTCTTCGACTTCACGTGGCCCTTTTGTCAAATAGGAATTGTTCTCTTCGACAGATTGCTCTCTTGGGTCTTCCATGGTCCTGCGAAGTATTCCATGGGAGCATCATCTTAGAGGGCCTTCGACAGCTTCAGCCTTGACTTCTGCAATACTTTTTTTTTCAATCTCGACTGCATTGGTGCAGTCCTTAGTACCATCTTCCTTTGTTTGGTTAGGGACAAAACCTTCAGCAGTTGTGTCTTCCATGATGAGGCCCTTAGTAGCCTTCTTCTCGATACTGATAGAAGCATCGGATTTTTCCTCAGTGCTTTCAAGGACGTCTTCCCAACCAATTGGCTGGATTTTGTTGATGTCGATATGGACACTTGCAGGAGCAGTGTATTTCACCAAATAGTCGAACTTCCCACTGGGCTCTCCCAAGGTGTCCCATACTACTCCGTCTTCAACTAAGTTGTTGTTTCCCTTGTTGAAGCCTTCAGTAGCTTCCTTCTTCAGACATTCAGAGCCTTCAGTAACCTTGATCTTGTCTTGATGGTCGAAACACTCAGTGGCCTCAACCTTGTTCTGGCTGTTGAAATCTTCAGCAATCTCAACGTTGATGGGGCTTTCGAGACCCTCAGTCGGCTCAACCTGTTTTGGAACGTTGAAACCATCAGTGGTCTTGACATTGTTCTTCACCTCAAGATTGTCAGTAACCTTGATTAGTACTGGCATGGTCAGATCGTCTTTGGACACTTCCTCCACATTGGCCTGGATTGGAGGATCTTCACCAATCCCCACCATGTTGACGTAGGTGTCGAAGACTTCAGTGGCTTCTATTATCTCAAAGCTGTCATCAGACATCTTTTCAACTTCGACCATATTCACATCAAATGGTTCAACATAGTTGTCTTCCATGACCTGCATAGGATTTGTGTCAATCCTCATCTGCTGCTTTGGCTTGTCGCCAAACCCCAGCCTTCCATCCTGAATTGCATTTTGAACAAGATCCCTGAAAAGGAAACATTGAGAAGTTTTATGGCCCAGGAAGTTATGGTACTTACAAAAACCTCTCTTTTTCTGTTGGTCAACAGCTGGTTCTTTATCACCTGGTGGTCTTACTAGTTGACTATCTTTTACCAGTAAGTCAAACATTTCGTCACACTTGGTGACATTGAAAGTGTAAGTTCTTTTAGGGAATTTATTGTTCTTTTCTGGTTCGACAGGATTTTTCCTGTTCGATGGAGTTAGCACTTTGCAAGAGTATGGTGAGCCTTGCTTTAATTCAACCAAGTCAATTTCTTGTTCGTCGAAGGCAACTAATTCGTTTTCATCACAATCGTCATCTTGGCATATCCCTACATAGGCCACCCTTTCCTTTTTACTTTTGTTAGCCCTAAATTTCTCAGCTTTCAATCTGTCTTACCCTATCTGCTAATTGTGTAATATCTCTTAAGTATTGAGTATCTAGTTTCTTTCTTATGAGTAATCTAGACCTCCTGCAGCTATTTCAACTAGTTCTTGTTCTGGCACTTGCGTGAAACATCTTGCTTTTAGCAACCTGAATCTGTTAAGGTAGTCATCTATAGACTCTGAGAATTTTCTTTTAACGCTGGATAATTCTTTCAAACTTATCTTAGTTTGCCCCATTTAAAATTGTTCATGGAACAATCTCTCCAACTGAGACCATGTATGTATGGAATTTGTTGGTAGGGATGTAAACCAAGTGAATGCATTTTTTGTTAAAGAGCTTGGGAAATATTTCATCCTTAGATTTTCATTATGTATTATTTCTCCCGCTTCGATCAAGTAATGCGCTATGTGCTCTGTGGTGGACTCACTAGTATCCCCTGAAAATTTGGTGAATTTGGGGATTTTCCACCTTGGAGGTAATTCCTATTGCAAAACATATTCGAACAATAGGGAAGCATAACTAGGCCTATGAAATCCTACGTTTACCCCATTTTGTGCCACTATTTTTTTGACCATGGCTGCCAAATTGTTTTCGACAAGAGGGTTGTCATAACGCATCCTCTGTTGTAGGATGTCATCAGCGTTCTGACCTCTCTGGACTATCACCCTTCTAGGATTGACCTGAGGGTTGTCTAAGGGTCTCTGATTTATCGTTGGCTCCTCTTCGACATTGATTACTGGGTTCTGAACCGCAAGTTCTCTCTGTCGAATCTGGGGGACTCCAAAGAAATCAGCAATACACACCATCTGTGCTGCCAATATTTGATTTGTCTGGGTGGTGTTTTGTATTAAAGGGTTAAACACTTCCCCCATCTATTGTGTCAACATTTGGACCATTTCATGATTACTGTCATCCATTTGTTGACGTATTACTTGCGCATAATTATTTGTAATTGTTGGCATTTGGAATCCTGGTGGGGGTTGATTCAGTCTACTAACATTCCCACCATAACCTGACCCTTGTAATGGTGAGGACATGTGGACCATGGCATCAGAATACAAAGGTGGTGCGTTGTGCAAATTTGCCATCACTGAAGTTGGCATTCCGTAAGGCTGTTCCCTTCCAAACATAGTGTTGCACCCCAAAATTTGCCCTCCACAAGACAATACTTTGTGTACTAAGAGGTTAACAAGGTTCACAAGGTTCACAAGACATCTCATGAGGTTCACAAGGTTCACAAAGTTCACAATTAGTCAGAAGATTTGACATTTCCTTCAGACAATGCATCCTCCTAAGCAATGCATCCTAAACTAGGGTTTTGACTTTAATCAGGCTAGATGGACTTCCAAGACTTCAAGTGAGCTTCATAATATCTTATATGTGTTCAAGAATCCCCATGACAAGTTTCAAGACTTTTCTCAAAGATTTGCTCAGTCAGATGATCAGATAGGTTAAAACCAGTCAAAGTAGTTAAAAAGTCAAATTGAGGTCAACTATGGTCAAACCAAAGTCAAACTTCATGATTTTTTGCCAACATCAAGTATATGAAGTAAAATTCATCATTTGATCAAGGGTTGATCATGATTCATCAAGGAGATTTCAGATCATCAAGAATCAGGAGTTTCTAAATTAGGGTTTCCTCAGGAAAAGTCAATTGAACTTTGACCAGCCATAACTTTCACATGCTTCATCAAAAAGTTTCCATCCAAAGCTCATTTTGAAGGAAATTGAATTCTCTACAACTTTGTGTCTCACAAGCCAAGCCCAAAAATGCTTCATTTGGAAGGTATGAGCTAAGACATTATAGGTCCTTTTGAAAGTCAACAAAAAGTCAACAACTTCAAAAGAGCATAACTTGAGAATGGTAAAAGATATGGACATGAAACCAATGGGGTTGGTTAGATGACTCTTTAAGCTTTCCAAAATGTCCAAGAACACCCTCATAGCATTAAAATTGAAGGATTTGTGCCCTTGCAAAATTGGGAAATTTTAGGGAAGTTTATGAAGCAAATAAGGCCTAAAATCAAATTTTTGCTAATGAGCCCACCAAATTGCCATACCATATTTATGAAAACACCAAGCACGACCCAACCCACTTATTTTATGATTTTTATTTTTTTATTTCATATTTATTTGAATTTTATTCATTAAAATATCATTTAAATTAAAATAAAATATAAAATCAAATATTTAAAAGGGGATATTGCTTCTAGAAAGTCATGAAGGTTGATTAGATTTAATTGATATGAAAATTATGATGATTATCCTAAAATAGCAATGTTATATCAAAGAATATTCAAATTTTAAGGCATGATCTTTTTCAATCTCAAATAATCAAAATATCCAAAGAACCATGACATTTTTTAACCTAATTTGATTCACTACATATAGAGGGACATAACACAACTCAAGGGACGAATTCGGAAGCCTCCTAGTGCATTCTCCAATCTTCAAATTTTCACAAGAAATCAATTTTCGGTTTTGGAAAATAAGGAGGTTCCAAGGCATTCTAAAGGTCTCAACATGTTCCTTGATGTTCACTGAACGCATAGCAATACTTATCATCATCCAAAACTCCATAAAACGCATAAACCGAATTGCTTTTCATCTCACATTTGATTTTTTCGATTCTATGAGTTTACTGCATTTTAATTGATTTTGATTGCTTAATCTTGTTTGTTTCATTGTGTTGAAGCTTTCTGGACAGATTAATTTGAGTTTCATGGACTAGAGTGAATTCCACCATTGTTAGGGTTTGCGGCCTCTTTTAGGGTTTTACTATTGAGCCAAAATAAATGAATTATAAGAACATGGAATGATTGCAAATATCATATGGAACTCAATGGTACCCTTAATTTTGCGAAATTTTACTGTTTGTATGAAGTTTGAAAATCGCAGGTTTAGCTACGAAAATAAATTCGCAGAAAAACTTGTAGGAGATTTCGCAGGTGAATTCGCAGGAACCAAGGTTGAAGATGATCATCTGGCGCCAAAATTCAATTTGAAATTTAGTTTTATTTTTTATATTATTATGGTTGTCATATTAACACACGCAGGCTGATGGTCCAGTGGTAAGTGAGGTGTCTGATTATGTTGAGCGCTTGAGTTCGATCCTGGCTGGGCGCATTCTTTTTTTTGTGCAATTTTCTCTTGTTTTTTAGGTTTAATATATATTTGAAGATCCTCACATCATAACATCAAAGGCTGCGTATCCCAGTGGATGGAAACAGAGTTTGAGAGTGAGGGGGCAAAGGTTCAAACCCTACCCTCAGCATTTTGGTATTTTTGTATTTTCTTATTTTAATTTATTTTATTATATTGATGCTATTTTGTTTAAACTAATAAATATAAATTATAAAAAAATAATTTCTAAATAACCTTATAATATTTTCTTTATATTCTTAAAAATTATAATTTATTTTTCTTAAAAATTTAAATTATTTATATTTATAATAAGTATATATATGTATATGTATTATATTTTTGTAAATAGATTAATTATATATTTTAATCAAAACCCTATTTTTTTTAAAAAAACCTTAATTCCCTAACCCTAATTTTCTCTAACCCTAATTTTTATTAATCTTAATTTTGTGATAAAATATAATTAAAGCATTTTTTATGTGAATAAATTATTATTTGTTAATTAAAAAACCTAATTTTCTTTATAAAACCCAAATTATATTATAAATCTTCATTTATTTTGTAAATTTAAAATATTTATTTGATAATTAGTTTATATAATGTAGTTTTTCTTAAATAAATAATTTCATTAGTTTTAGGTCAAATAATTAACCTTAATATTTTTTATATGATAAACCCTAATTTATTTCATAAACCCTAATTTATTTTCTAAACCTTAAGTTTTCTTTCTATTATGCTTATTTAATTATAATTAACAAATATTTTTTTTATAATATGTATATAAAATTAAACTATTAGAATTACTAGTCATATTTATTAGTATATAATATTTATTATTTATCTTTTTTTTTCTTAAATTCTCAAAAAATAATTATTTATTTAAAATTGAACTTTTAATTTATTATTATATTATTATGCTAATTTCTTCTTCTTATATTTATTTTGTTTATTATTACTAACCTCTTTATTTATTTATTTATTTATTTATTATTTATGTGATTATTTATTTAATTTATTTTATTATTATTATTATTACTAACCAATCTAATTATTTATTGATTTATATGCTTAGTTATTTAAATTTCTATTATAATGTAATTGTACCAATTATGTAATAGTTGTAGAATTATTTTTATTATTTATTTAAATTGTCATGGTTAGTAAAATAGGGAGTGTAAAACATGTTTGTATTTAAAATTGAATTTAGAACATTAATCTCAAGATAAATATATGAATTTGTACACGCACACACGTAAGTCGATCCTGGATCGCCATCTCACATTCTTAAGGATACCTCTCATGTTGCCTAGATAAAAGGTCAAGTAGGGTGTATAAAGCAAAAGTCCCTTCATTTATTTATATCATCTAGTCCTTTAAAAGATAAAAAAGATCAAGTCCCTTCATGGTTGCCTTCGTAAATGATCTTGTCCCTTTCGAATAAAGATGATAAGTCCCTTCGAATTGCTAAATACACCTTACAGTTGCCTAATCACAGTTGTCCCTTCACTTGTCCCTCACAACATCCAAGGTAATGACTACCTATTCCTTAATAATAGGGATAGTCTTACCATTTAAAAGACATTTAAGAACAATAAAGACTTAATATAGGGTAGGTTTCTCTTAATTACTTGCTCACACTTTTCAAAACATTTCATAACACTTCACATTTTCAAACAATTTTCAAAACAAAGTCTTTATATATATCCATACAAGGATCATTATAAAGTACTTAAGAAAATTTTTAATCACAACTACACTTCTCAAAACAGTTTAAAGTGAGCTAAGTAACTAAGAGCCCATGGATAACCATGGATATAAAAGGTGCTAACACCTTCCCTTTGTATAACCTACCCCCCGAACCCAAAAATCTTTTAAGGTCTTTCCTGTTCTTTTATGCCCTTTCCTTTGGATAAAATAAAAGTCGGTGGCGACTCTTGCTATCCGCAACATTTAACTAAAAGTCAGTTCTCCCACCGTGTTACACATAGGTATGAAAAAGTTTGTTTGATACGGCCTAAAGTTATTTCCTCCAGGAGGAGGGGTTCCCATAGGTATAGAATGCCCTATATTGGAGGAACTGGGTGCATTCTGAGAGAATGACACTGCTGGTATTGATCCAGATGATGAGGGATTTCCCCCTCTGAAACATGAAGTGGTTCCATATTTCCCCCTGTCGAAGAGATAAGGTTGGAAACTAGAACAATTTCGTTAGGATTAACTGGTGGATTTTTCATTCTTCTTACTCTAGTTCGCCCAGGTCTTTCTACGTCAGTCACAGCTAGTTTACCGCTTCGTAAAATCATACAATGTAGTAAGACGTTTTTTAGGTTAGATTAAGAAGTTACTTTTATTAAAGTCTTCTCAAAATTTTAGCACCTGTCCCACTGGGCATGCCAATTTGTTCGCGGGTGATTTTGGCAAACAACCTCTGGTTTACCAATCTCTTAAAAATAGGTAACTTGCAGGACCAACCACACAAGTCCTAGGACACGTGTGCTTAATTCTGGGACGTATTTGTGATTTCTTAATGTAAATGTCTTACTTGTTTATTGAGTTTGTCGAATTATCTTTAATGAGAGCGTTTGCTATTTAAATGAATGTATGAATATGTTGGTGAAATGGAACTAAACAAAGAACTTAAAGTTTGCTTTAAAGTAATTGATGGATGATAAAGTTTGCTTGGAAATAAACTTCTGGAAAGTAAATTAAATATAACCATGAACAAAAATTAAGAAAATCTAAATCTTTATAACTGAAATTTAAATGGTGTTACACGTACATTTTCCAGACAATTCTCTTTTTCTCTTTCATATGAGTATTAGAGTAATTTTACAGGAATTCTATACAGATTTTCACACACTAAAAAACTAACAAAGCTATCCTATTTATATACAAATAACACAACCGTCAAATAACGGTCAAATCCTAAGATTTCGCCACTTGGCGTTCTGCATGCTACTTTTCTCTAAGAATCCTTCACGTATCTTCTACCAAGCGAGGCCGTTATTCACATTTAAACTTCTCTTGAATGTCGAAACGACACGTCCCTTCGTTACGTCGAATTCATTGGATATTCAAACATGAAGTTAGTTTGTACCATAACATTCTCCTATTGTCGGATTTTTCCTCTTCATCTCCTTGCCATTATAATCCTTGTCGAAAACACAAGGAGACTTCCTCGTAGTGATGTGAAGAACTTTAGTTGGCAATCTGACTGGTCCTTTGACACTGAGACGCGTATGTGTTACACTATAAACCAAATCATCACAAACCTTCTCAAGATTCTGGACATGTTTGGAAGAAAGAGTGATCCTAATCTCGTGGATCTACTCCTGGGAGTTCTCGAAAACTATCCTTTGTGGATTTCATAGCTGCGTATACCATTGTTCAAAGTACAACAGTTCTTTGTAACAAGATGAAAAACGCTGAGAAACTTCAGTGTCGAAAAATGGTGATTGTGAAAGAATAGTTGACGAAGTTGCCAGCTGTTAAAGCATCTACTCTTTGAAAATCATGGTGTCGAAATTATATATATATATATATATATATATATATATATATATATATATATATATATATATATATATATATACAAGTCGTCCAATGTTAAATTAAAAACGAATTGTATGAATGTTATATGATAATAACTTTTTGTGTCTTTAAAAGAATTTTAAAATTATTTTTTAAAAAATAATTTAAAAAAAATAATGAGTTTTTAAAAAAAAATATTATCCACAGTGTCACTCCTGGGATTTTCATCCTGGTACAAACGCAAAAGTGGCGCGGAAAAGGTAGAATCGCCAGCCAGGAATTTTTATCCCGAAAGAATGGGAAAGGTAATGCTGCAGAAACCTGAGGAAGAAGGAAAGGACAAGGTCCTGCGAACCAAAGATCTGGGTTCGGGAGTCGGTTACGACCTGGGAAGGTATTAGCACCCCAGATCGTTCGTCGTACCCGACGGGATCCACGCTTGTTTGTTTGTTTCAAAGGGTGAGAAAATAAAGATGCTGCTGAATAAAACTGCTAACTGGAACTGGAACTGAAGTGAGAAAAGGAATTAAAAGAGAACAAAAAGAACGAATGGGGAAAATGTAGGGAAAATAAAGAATGTGCTCGAACGGGCCCTACCCCGCTGCCTACGTACCTCATCGGGAAAATGAGGATCAGAGTCGACGTAGTTCGCCTAACCAAGGCGGGAACTTTGTTTGTGTTTTTTATAGCTTAAACTGTGTATGTCTATGCTCAGGTGTTGCAGGCTCGTCTGATACGAGTGCGTTTACCGTCTTGCATGCGAGACAAGTCGTCGCGAGTTCACGTGGTGAGTGAATGAGATGAGAAAAGAAGTTCCCGCAGGATAGTCGCTTATTGTTTGTTTTTGTCTTTTATGAGAAATATTTTGAATTTGTTTGTGAACATTCCCATACTAAGACCTATCCATCGCGGGAAGTATTTACACCTCGTCCCGAAACAGGACGCGTATAAACACTCTGCAACAAAGTCTCGTGTCGTACAAGAATGTTCGATTTTCATTAAATGTTTTATTATTTTCTTTGTGAGAGAAAGAATGACTCAAGTTGCAAAAGACAAAATCTAATGGGGAACTAAGACACGGCCCTAATTTTTGTTTATTTATTTACAAGGGAGGGCCTATGGTTAATGAGGTATGCTAAACCTAATGGAGAAAGGACTTAGAAACTACTAGAATGCAACTTACTTCCTAAGGAAGATAAGTTGATTCTAAAGCCAAGGGGGAGACCTATACAAGTGAAATGTCAATCAATATAACAAAGCAACAAAATTGACATAAGCAATACAATTCTAAACAAAACATTTAAAGGTACCAACCTAAAATCAAAACCTAAATTTATGCTAAGTCTAATTAATATGAATCCTAAGCCTAAGTTCTAAACTAAGGGCATTACCTAATATTTTCATTCTAAAAAATCCGAACCTAAACTAGTCTAAATCACTATTAACTCCTAAGGTTAAATCTACTTAAACTATTTCTTAATAAAATCCTAATATTCTAGCCTAAACTAATGGAGATTTATATGTAACAAAGCCTAAGAATTAATACACTAAAAAATAGTAAACGTTATGGAAGAATTATGAGATTAATTCTATAGGGTCCTAAAACTACCTATAATATTATGTTAAAAGATATCCTAAAAAATCAGAATTTTGCTATGCCTAAAAATCAATTAATTCTACCTAAGGATTAGCCACTATTTTCTAAGGATTGAGCCACTAAAACCTGAGATAAAATGTCCTAAAAAATCTACTAAACTTATGCTAAGTAATATTATGAGTCCTCTAACTAGAGCAAAAAGAATGGACCAAAAATGTTACTGGAAGACTAAAATATAAAATGAACAAAGTTGAGTACAGTTGAAGGAAATTCATTAAAAACTACTTACATGAAAAATTCAGAATTAATTCAAAAATAATGCAAATCCAGAAAAATAAAATGCCAAACATTTCTAAATTGAATTAGGTACTTACTTGATTTTTTGGGGAATTTTCCTAAGCATTTTCCTATTTTTATTTGATTTATTTCTAAACTAATGTAAAACAAAAATTAAATTCCAAAGAAACTAATGAAGGGGGGTTTGTTAAGCATATTTTCTAAGTTGTTTTATTATTGGGCTTAGCAAAGGGGAGGTGGAAATAGCAATGCTGGGCCCAGTTTCGCAAGACTTAAGGGGGAGTGCAGGAAGCAGCTTTTTTATGTTGTTTTTTATATGGGCCTGAAACGGGGAGGTGGAAATAGCAATGCTGGGCCCAGAATGCAGGAAATGAGGGGAGGTGAGAAGAGTGATTTCTTTAGTTCTTTTCTTTAATGGGCTTATGAGAGGAGGTGGAAATAACAAAAGGGAAGAGGCCCACGCAGATTATGAGAGGGAGCATGGTTACTATGGTGTGTGGTCCGCATGTGATTATGGAAGGGTGACCCAACCGGACGGTGACAAGTGTCACCGCCGGATTGGACCCCAAAACTCAATCTTATCCTCTCAGATTTCTAACGGTACTTTATGGGGAATATGGATGAGAATCAAAGCTCTTAATTATCTTTAATTTCATAAGATATTCATAATAATAATTCTCTTAATCTCCCTTGATGATTCTAATAATTACAATTAGGAAAAAGTATAAAAAAAAATAAACGTATGAACGGAGAAACAAAAGGGATGAAGAACCCTAATCCTCTTCTTCTCCACATCTCACGCCGCAGCCTCCCTTCTCTCTTCCTCACTTCGCTCCGCCTTCTCTCTTCCCCGCTACCACCTTCTTATTCTTCAACCTCAAATAACAACCGCACCTCATCACCTCCATGAAACCAAACTCTTCAATTCGAACAAAACCTAAAAATGACCTAATCTTAATCTCCCTCAAATCCGAAACAAAAATTGAACGGAAACAAACAGCTTCACCGAATTAACGCTATGAGCGCAACGAATCAACAACAAACAACGATCTTACGTCTAAAGGTCGTCCAGATTCGTACCTGGATCGGAGAAATTTGACGGTGATTACGAGCGATTAAAAGCTCTGCTTGAGGGGACGATAATGAAGAATACTTAGACGGATGAAGCACAATCAGAGACGGTCGTTTGCCGACGAAATAGCTCGAGTCAGAACTTCAAAGAAATTGATTGAGAGCTCGATGACGATGTTGTTCGATGGAAAAGATGAAGACGTTGGGAGTCCAAATTTGTGATGGCGACGATGAACTCCTTAACGAGGATCGAATTCGGTGCTTAGGTATGATTATCTCAAATCCCCTTTTTCTTTTCGGTCGCGATCCTGCTTCTCAATTCATGGAGTTTGTTATGAACTCGTTATTGTGTATGCTCCTGCTTCTTCTTCTGTGTGAATCTGAACCATTTTGGATTCATGTTCTTGCATATTAATGGTTGAAGAATATATTGCAGTCATTGATGTTGAAGTATTGGAGGGATTGAGGAGGAAGGAGGTCGTGGAAGCAATGGTTTTGCAGCATTGTGGCTGAGAGAAACAGGAGAAGAATGAGGAGAAGTTATGAGAGGGGAAAGATTGAAGAAAGGTTGAAGATTGGAAAATGGTTGAAATTACGGTGTGGAAGAGAAGAGGGAGAAGATGGAGAAGTTGTGAAGAGGAAGATTGAAGGAGAAGAGAGAAAAATGGTGGAATTTGTGATAAGGAAGAATGGTGTTGGATTGAGAAAAATGTGGGGGAGAGAAATCCGGATTGAAGAAGATGGGGGAGAAGAAGATTAAGAATTTTGGAAGAAAGGGATCCCAGAGCCCAAAGAAGAATGAGGAACACGATTTTTATATTGATGAACTCAAGGATGAGGTGGGAATTTCACAGGTATTCTGTTAGAATTCAGTTATGCTTTCTGTTAGGAATTCTCTTTTCTGTTGGAAGTTAGTTAGAGGTTAGAAAAGAAGAAGTTAGAATTCTGAATTTTTATTCTGTTATTGATTGTGATTCTGTTATGGTTTTGATCTCTTCAGAATCCTCGTTGGATTTCAGATGGCAAGCAGTTGAATATCAAGCGATGAGAGAACGGTGCAGTAGCAGCAGCACCATAACTCTGAAGTATCGGCAATGCATCTTCTGTATGCCACTCTGCAGTAGCTTGAACTGGTGTTGTTTTAACTCTAGTATCTCTAATGCCCGCGACATAGTACTCTCTTGTGCTCCAAGAATGCTCAGCGGGAAGCCCTTTCACTATAGATATGTCGTCACGGAGAACGTCAATGAATTGATCCACATCAAATATATCTGCAACTGAACTTGAATCTTGCCAAACAGGATTCACTTCAAAAAGAAGGACCACCCATGTTGCATTCAAAATTTTAGCAACAGCTACTGCATCACATATCCTCATTTCTTGCTGGTTCAAGTTTTTTTCGGGTAGCAAAGGTGATTTTGAATGTAAGGTATAAGGTTTCCATCCTTGTGAAAGTTCCTGAGTTTCTTTTTGTTGTCAATTTTTATAACTGAAATCTGAAATCTCATATGTAACTGAATTTGCTTCTGAGTTTTCTGGTGTATTGTTATCTTTTCATTATTCTGTTATAAATCTCTTCTCTCCATGGTTGATTATTTTGCAGGCTTCTGAATTGATGGAGATGTGGTTTATGTCGCGGTATTGGAGTATTGGATGTTGGAGATATGAAGAGTGATGATTCCCACTTGAAGGATGATGAAGGTGAAGAGAATGGCGGAAGTTGTTATGCTATCTTTGCTTCTGAGCCTTCTTTTTTTTTTGAAATTTTTGGAGTTTTGTAACTTAGTTTTTTTTCTCTTTTTGACTTCTGTTCTAGCATCTCTATCATCTTTTCTGGTGTGATTCTGTAATTTAGAAGGGAATTCATGTCATAAAATTCAAATGAACTTAGGCCATTTCCTGTTGAGTCATTCGGTTGGAACCACCCTTTTGCTTCTGTTATGTATCAGTTATATATCAGTTACAATGTAACTGATTTTCCTGAATCTACTTCTGTTTTCTATTATTTTTATAACTATACTTTTGTTGATGCTCTAGCTTACTTCTTGTAGAATCTTCTGATTTTGATTATAATTCTATAAACTTTTTAGTTTCTCAATGTGTTCAAACATTTCTATTGGAAGTCGCAACTAATCATATTACCAAATCACAACTAAATTTTATTCTTTTTATTGAAAAATTCAATTGGAGAGATGTTGGTAATTGAAGATAACGGCCCACTTGAACTTTAATTCTTTGAACTTTTATTGGAGTGAAAGTTAACGGCCCACTTGAAAGTAAACATGAACATGATTAATTGAATGGGCTCCTTTAAATGGGCCTTGGCCATTAGTAACAAAACATATCTTGAGACTTGCTTTCCACCTTATTCGAATTTTCACTTGACATTGCACAATAACCTCCATTATGACCATTTAGAATTCCCTCTATTGTCCGAACATCTCATCAAGCAGTCTTCATCGTATTGCATTCTCATTTATGATGAATTAATACCTTGAGTCCACCATTGAGGAATACCAGTCAACCATTAACCACGCGTAAAGCAAAATTAATTGATAACCACTTAATCAAACCCTGAATCCAACTGAATATGAATCAAGCCTCCAATTTTGAATAAATACCCCGTTTGACTTCCTTAAATTGTGATGGGCCATGAACTTGTCTTGGAAATATGAGAACATGACTTGAGAAGTGAGATTCAATGCACCATACAAAACCTTTATTGGAGTTAGACCAGTCCTTGATGATGCATTTGAACTTATCATAGCCTGTACAACCCAAATTCCATAATCCACGAAACAAACCTTATTGAAGTAGAAACCACAAACCAATGGAATAAACTGGTTCTTCAGAGCACTGACCCCATGCCTGAGGAAATCTATGCAAATGTGCGATTATGATTGTTATGACCTAATGGGAAAATGCAGATGAATATGAACCACGAGCCAATCAAAGGGAATAAATACTGTGGGCAAATTTTGAGGTATTACAGCTGCCCCTATTCAATCATCTGCAAGCCTGAACGAATAACTGCAACAACTTTTATACATTCAAGGCGTGGAATGATTGAATACTCGAATAAAACCTGGAAATTTGCGCACTGTGGGTAATAAAATATGCTGGGAAGAATGTCATTCCTGAATGACAACTCAAAAATGTGATTTTCGGATCAAACACAAAACCCTCCTCGACTAGAAACACAATGGTATACCGGCCTCAGGCGATAACCACAAATAACAAAGACTGACCTCAGACAGACTTTGCAAAAGAGACAAACTGACCTCAATCAACAAGCTCCAAATGGTCTATCATCCTCGAATGATAGCCACAACAAACACAAACAAGACCAACCTCGGAAGGACTTGAAGAAAAGAATGCCATCCTCGAATGACAATTCTCAAAAGATCCTCGGATCTAACACGGAACCATCCTTGAATGGAGACGCACTGGTATACCGGCCTCGGGCGATAACCATAAATAACAAAGACTAACCTCAGACAGACTTTGCAAAAGAGACAAACTGACCTCAATCAATAAGCTCCCAAAATGGACTATCATCCTCGAATGATAGCCACAACAAACAAAAAAATAAGACCAACCTCGGAAGGACTTGAAGAAAAGAATGCCATCCTCGAATGACAATTCTCAAAAGATCCTCGGATCTAACACGAAACCATCCTCGAATGGAGACGCACTGGTATACCGGCCTCAGACGATAACCAGAAACACAAAGATTGTCCTCAGACAGACTTTGCAAAAGAGACAAACTGACCTCAATCAATAAGCTCCCAAAATGGACTATCATCCTCGAATGATAGCCACAACAAACAAACAAAAACAAGAGCAACCTCGGAAGGACTTGAAGAAAAGAATGCCATCCTCGAATGACAATTCTCAAAAGATCCTAGGATCTAACACGAAACCATCCTCGAATGGAGACGCACTGGTATACCGACCTCGGACGATAACCAGAAATAACAAAGACTGACCTCAGACAGACTTTGCAAAAGAGACAAACTGACCTCAATCAATAAGCTCCCAAAATGGACTATCATCCTCGAATGATATCCACAACAAACAAAAAAACAAGACCAACCTCGGAAAGACTTGAAGAAAAGAATGCCATCCTCGAATGACAATTCTCAAAAGATCCTCGGATCTAACACGAAACCATCCTCGAATGGAGACGCAAAGGTATACCAGCCTCGACTAATAAACAAACACAAAGCTGACCTCAGACAGACTTTGCAAAAGAGACAAACTGACCTCAATCAATAAGCTCCAAATGGTCTATCATCCTCGAATGATAGCCACAACACAAACAAACAAGACCAACCTCGGAAGGACTTGAAGAAAAGAATGCCATCCTCGAATGACAATTCTCAAAAGATCCTAGGATCTAACACGAAATCATCCTCGAATGGAGACGCACTGGTACCATAACAATGGAATTTGACACAACAAGAAGAAGTCGGTAAGACATGGCTTTGAGTTTGAGTATAATCATCTGTTGTAAACGTGGGGCTCGTAAAAAAGGGGAAAGAATTAGAGGAATTTTTATTTGAATATGATTTTTAATTTGTAGAGTTTCTAATTTGATTTTCTAATTCCATTCCCGATGAAAGGGAAGAAGGTAAGATGAATTAGGCGTGTTCGCGGTGCAGTTTAAACGATTTTGATGTTAAAAATCATCTGAACCGCAAGAGAAAAAAACATACGGTTCGGTTTGATTCGGTTGACTTTTAAAAAAAAATCGAATCAAACCAAACCAAACTAATGCCGTTTGAGTTGGTTCAGTTTCTTACAATATTTTTATTTAGCCATGTATACATATATAGAGGACAACAATATACAAAATCAATTTAAACAAAAGTGAAAAAAAATAGTAGCATAAAATAATATAAAAAATATTACAATAAAATAGGAAAAATAGAGGAGAAGGAGATTAGAAAAGATGAAAAAAAAATATAAGAGATATGAGATTAGAGAAGAAATGTGTGATAAAAATGTAATAAGATAAATTAGTAACATAAAAATGAGAACATGAAAAATAAAGAACATGTGAGATGAGATATTAACGTAGAAGATATGAAACATACATGATAAAGAAGATGAGAAGAATGTGAAATACTATTAGGAGATGTTTGAGAAGGTTGAAACTGAAAAACTTGTTGGAACAAACATAAACAACAAAACAGAATTTGAAATTTGAAGGTTTAACAAAAATGGTGAAAATCAATTTGGGGAAGAAGATGAAATTGAGAGAGAAAGAGAATTAGAGAAGAGAGAGTAATTGGGATGAATCATTAATTTGGCATTAACATATAATTGGGATTACACTGAAGTTTTTATATTGGATACAAATGATACAATGAGAGAACAAAATAACAAAATACAACTAAAGTGGCATGCTGTTAGAAACAGTTATTTTTCTGTTTTTGGCAGTGGTAACCGGTTACTCACCAGAGGGTAACCGGTTACTGCTGTTGCAGAATGAAAAATAACTGAATTAACAGCACTTTCAACACACCACCTCACTTTAGTTGATCCAAGTCCAGCATGTTTAAGCTCTTCACCAGTCTCTTGAACACCTCATGTGTCACGCCCTTCGTCAACAAATCCGCAACTTGGTCTTCGCTTCGGCAATAGCTCAATCTAAGCTTTCCGTCACCAACTAGTTCTCTCAAGTAATGAAACCGCATCTCGATGTGCTTGCTCCTTCCGTGTGCAATCGGATTCTTCGCAAGATTAATCGCGGAAACATTATCCACCAACAATGTAGTAACATCATCACCACATCCCAATTCCTTCATTAGATTCATAAGCCACATAGCTTGGCACGCACTCAACGAAGCCGCAATGTACTCCGCCTCACAAGAAGAGAGTGCTACAACCGGTTCCTTCTTGGAGCACCAAGAGATTGGTGTTTTACCGAACATAAAGATGTAGCCCGCCGTTGATTTTCGATCATCTTTATCTCCGCACCAATTGGAATCGGTGTAGCCTAGTAAAGTACATTTGCGTCCCATATCCGATGCGGGAAATAGAATTCCGCAACCAAGAGTACCTTTCACGTATCTAAGGATCCTCTTAACCGCTGCCAAGTGTGATACCTTAGGTCTCTCCATGAATCTACTAGCAATACCGACACTAAAAGCCAAATCCGGTCGCGTATTGCATAAGTACCTCAACGATCCAATCAAACTCCGGTAAAGTGTTGGATCTACATCATCCTCATCCTCACTTTTGGACAGCTGCACTCTTGCTTCACACGGTGTATTAGAAGCGTTGCAATGCTCCATTTCAACCTTTTTCAAGATATCAAGTGCATACCTCCTTTGATGCATAAGCAGCCCCGCTTTTGACTTGTGGAACTCTATGCCAAGGAAGTAACTCATCACACCAAGATCCGTCATTTCAAACTCACTCATGAGCTCTCCTTTGAACCTTGAAATGCACTTGTCATTGCTGCCCGTAATCAAGAGATCATCAACATACAAGCAAAGTATGATAACACCATCAATCGTATCCGACCTCACATAAACACCATGTTCGGATACACATCGCTTGAAGCCGATGTCAATAAGAAAGCCGTCAATGCGTTTGTTCCAAGCTCTTGGAGCTTGTTTCAAACCATACAACGCCTTATGTAGCTTGTAATACTTCCTCTCTTGATCTTTAATCACGAAACCGGGTGGCTGCCCCACATAAACTTCCTCATCAAGAGGACCATTCAAAAACGCCGACTTCACATCCATTTGGTAGATCACCCAATTGTTGCTATGTGCCATCCCAACAACCAAACGAATAGTTTCTAGTCTAGCCACCGGTGCGAATACCTCTTCGTAGTCTATGCCTTCACGTTGCAAGAACCCTTTGGCCACTAATCGAGCTTTATGCTTGATCACTTCACCCTTAGGATTTGCTTTGACTTTATAGACCCAACGCACACCAATCGGTTTCTTTCCAAGCGGTAAATCGACCAACTCCCAAGTACCATTCTTCTCAATAGATTCCAGCTCCTCCTTCATTGCACATATCCATTTAGGATCACTTAAGGCTTCCTCCTCATTTACCGGTTCAGATTCGGCCATAAGTGCGAAATGAACAAAATCACCATCGTTATTCACTTCGGTATCTAGGAACCTTTCATAGTCTCGGAGTCTTTGAGGCATAGCTCTTTGCCTCACAGGTCTACCTTCATTAACAACATTGTTTTCAGCTGCTGTAGGTGCAGGTACAGTGGAATCGGACGCCTCCGGATCAGCCAATTCAAAAAACTGATGTTGCTGATTTTTCTGCAGTAACCGGTTACTCACCGGTTGGTAACCGGTTACTGCTGTTGCTGCAGAATTTTTCACTTCATCAAACAGCACGTCCCGGCTTATCACGATCTTCCGATTCTTCTCATCAAACAGCTTGTATCCCCCAGTAGAATGATATCCAACAAGTATCAACCTTTCACCTTTATCGTCCAACTTCTTTCTAAGTTGATCCGGTATGTGACGATACGCAATCGATCCAAAAACGCGCAAATGATCCACACTAGGTTTGAAACCACTCCAAGCCTCTTCGGGTGTGATATTCTGCAGCTTCTTAGTAGGACACCTATTCAACAAGTAGGTAGCCGTAGATACGGCCTCACCCCACAATTCCTTAGGTAACTTCTTCCCACAAAGCATGCTACGCACCATGTTCATTATTGTACGATTTTTCCTCTCGGCAGCCCCGTTTTGTTGAGGCGTATATGGAGGCACCACCTCACGCACAATACCCTCAAGGTCACAAAAATTCCCAAACTCACTAGAGGTATACTCACCTCCACCATCCGTTTTGAGAACTTTGAGCTTCCGGCCGCTTTGACGCTCCACCAAGGATTTGAAACTCTTGAACACACCAAACACCTCATCCTTTCTCTTGATAAGATAAGTCCAAAGTTTCCTACTAAAATCGTCAATGAACGTAACAAAGTATCGATTGCCGCCATAAGTCTCTACTTGCATCGGTCCACAAACGTCGGAATACACCACCTCAAGTAGGCCTTTAGCTCTCCGACCCGCATCCTTGCTAAACACATTCTTGTGTTGCTTGGATGTCACACATTCTTCACACAATTCTGTCGGAATACTAATAAGTGGCAGCCCCGTTACCATACCACTTTGTTGCAACATCTTAAGATCCCTAAAATTAAGGTGACCAAGACGGTAATGCCATAGCCACTCCTCTCTACTTGCCGCGGTAGCCAAACAACCATGCTCCATAACCCTTAACTCAACTTTAAAGGTTCTATTGGCAGCCATCGGCGCTTTTAGAATCAACACACCTTTTGAATCTAAAACACGCATCATCTTGTTTTCCATCCGAATTAAGTACCCTCTTTCAAGCAATTGGCCAATACTTAAAAGATTGCACCTAATTCCCGGTATATACAAGACATCTTTGATCCTTGAAAAGCCTCCACTCTTCCTTCCGATCAAAACATCTCCAACCCCTTCCGCGCTTAAAGTAGTGTCGTCGGCAAACTTGACTTTGCTCTTTGTCGCTTGATTGATTTGCACAAACCAATCCTTACGACCCGTCATATGTGTTGAACAACCGGAATCCAAGTACCATTCATCTTTACCTTGAACTCCATCACGTACGGTAACCAATGCATCTCGATCCGAGCACATTTTTCTACCACTTTCCGAAACGGTACAGCTGCTGTCCCGTGAACTGTCATGACAGTAGCTGCTGTCCGGAACATCCACAATGCCATAATTCTCCTCCGTGATCATCACTAGAACGGTTTCTTCATCCTCCACCTCTTCTCTAGCAACCTTGGCTTCATCATCGCGAGTCTTGTTCAATTTTGCATAACATTTCGATTGAACATGTCCAAGCCTTTTGCACCTAAAGCATTGAACCTTACTCCAATCCTTTTTGAAACCGCTACTACGATCACTCTCCTTGGAGCTGCTCTCACCCTTTTCATACATCGAACCCTTCGAATTTTGAGAATTGTTTGCACCAAAATTCTGAAAATTTGGCTTACCTCTAGCTACAAATTTTCCTTTCGACCTCTTGCTCTTCTCATTCAAACGCGCTTGCAAAGCGATCTCCGCTTTCGCTTCGACACATCTCTCATCCATCCTTTGCTCATGCGCCTCCAACGAACTTTGCAACTCATCCTTGCTCATAGTCGTTAGATCCTTTGATTCTTCAATAGCAACCACAATGTTATCGAACCGCGATGTTAACGAACGCAACACCTTCGATACAACATTCTGCTCTACGATCGTTTCGCCGCAAGACTTGATTTGATTGACTAACCGAGTAATGCGCGTAATGTAGTCGTTGATCGTTTCTTTGTCTTCCATCTTCGTTAGCTCAAATTGACGCTTGTAAGTTTGTAACCTTACCACCTTCGCTTTCGCGGCACCGGCATAAGCTTTCTCCAATATTTCCCACGCTTGCTTCGCGGATTCACAATCACCAACCTTCTCGAAGTTGTCGTTATCCACACAAGAGTGAATCAAGAATAGGGCTTTGTAATCCCTCTTCTTTTCTTCTTTGTGTGTAGCCCTAATCGTATCGGTAGCTTGTTCCCCCAATGGCGTGACTCCATTGATGACAATCTCAAGCACTTCTTGATAACCGAATAGAACCTTCATTTGCTTCGCCCATTTGTCGTAATTTTTCGAATCAAGAATTGGAAGATTTGTGGGAATTCGATCATTGGAAATGGTAGCCATTGTTGCAGCGGAATCGGATCAATAACCGAAGCTCTTGATGCCAAATGTTGGAACAAACATAAACAACAAAACAGAATTTGAAATTTGAAGGTTTAACAAAAATGGTGAAAATCAATTTGGGGAAGAAGATGAAATTGAGAGAGAAAGAGAATTAGAGAAGAGAGAGTAATTGGGATGAATCATTAATTTGGCATTAACATATAATTGGGATTACACTGAAGTTTTTATATTGGATACAAATGATACAATGAGAGAACAAAATAACAAAATACAACTAAAGTGGCATGCTGTTAGAAACAGTTATTTTTCTGTTTTTGGCAGTGGTAACCGGTTACTCACCAGAGGGTAACCGGTTACTGCTGTTGCAGAATGAAAAATAACTGAATTAACAGCACTTTCAACAAAACTAACTGTGAGTAAGAAATAATATATCAAAATTGTAAGGTTAAGGCACAATGGATTTGCGTTTTGGGTTAGATATGAAATAAGTGAAGTTTGGATTTTAACATATTGCAGTTTGGTTTACTTTGGTTTAATTCAATTTCCAAAATACAAACCGCAAACAAAACCGAACCATGCGATTTTGTTGAAAGATGATCTGAACAAATCCGAACCAAATGCAGTTTTTTACAGTTTGGTTTGGCTTGATTTACGGTTTTCTATTAGGTTGGTTTGGTTTTGAACACCCCTAAGATGAAGAAATATCTATGTGAATCTAAATAAAAGTAGGAAGAAATGCAGAGCTACTGTAAGGTAAGATTAAATAGTAAAGAATGTGGATGTTATCACTTTTTTTTAGCAGGGACTTAATTGAACCTCACCTAGACACCACCTAGAATTTTTTTTTAGAATAACATGGTTTAATAAAAAAAAATCTCAAATAACTATGTTTTCAAAAAATTTACCAAACTAACCTAGTTACTATACATGTTCAACAAGGCAATTGGCGAATATGTTAAAAATGTAAACCAATTCGTCAATTGAGTTGGCTAAAGCAAAGAAATTTCAACATGTTCAACATTCCAATTGGCGAACATGTGAATGAAGAAAACCAATTCGCCAAACCAATTGGCGAATGAGTGCATATATGAGTGTGTGTGTGTATATATATATATATATATATATATATATATATATATATATATATATATATATATATATATATATATATATATATATATATATATATATATATATATATATATATATATATACTCATATATATACATATACTTATATATATATATATATATATATATATATATATTTATTTATTTATTTATTTATTTTAAAATAATTATGATTATTTAAGTTAATAATTATTATTTAATAAATTAAACTAAGAGAATCCGACAAAGAGAAATATAATAGAAAAGAAAATTATTATTAATAATCCAACAATGGCAGTACAAAGATTAATTTCCCGTCCGATATAAGTGTCCCCCAGTACCACATCCACGTGGATGGCCCCGCCTTCAAGCTCTACCACGAGGTGGTTGAGGTTCCGCTTGTCTTTGTGTATTTGGTGGAGGCGGTTGTTGTTGAGTCCATTATTATGTTATGTTTGCAACCGCATGTCCTCAATAACGAGGAGGGTTGCTGCCAAAGGCGCTGCCGTAACTCAGTTGTGTGCCCATGTTTTCAAAGCTGGGTCGGATAGGTTGGGCTGGGTTGGATTGGGTTGGGTGAGGATGATAAGCTTGACCGAAAGAGGATATTGCCTCGTTTTGAGAACGAAATAAAGGTGGAGGGCTATGGTAGGCTGGTGTGGATATGAAGGTGTTATCGGGGGTATATTGGTGTTGGTAAGGCTCTTGTTGTTGTGATTGGGTTTGTGGCATGAAGGGGTTACGTGTTTGGAAGAATGGTCTATGAGTGTTTGAAGTTGATGGCTGGAATTGGGTGGGTTGGTCATGTTGTAGGGTTGGTGGTTGGGCGTATGCTGCGGCCTGCGAGCGCGGGTCAATCAAGTATGGGTTATCAAACACCCATTGTTGCGTAGTAACTGACCTAAACCAAACTAAATATTCTCTAGTTGGTCTGACATTTTAAAGCACTTGGTCAGTTAGGACATCTTGGCGTCGATCCCTCCATTGTTGGTGTAATTCCCTTGCAAAGTCTCTCTAATCTTCCATATTCCACATGTCACTTACTCTTTTCAAATGCCATTCTCCCAAACATATCGGAGGGTCCGGAATGTCCTGTTGGATTTCGAACTGCATTTTCACCCGATCTGTTTGGTGCATTTCAATCGTAGTGAACCGGATGATTGGTGTTTTTGTTGTCCAAATTTCAGTATCCTCTAGGTTAGGCTCATGGTCGAGGGCTAAATAGGGCCTCCAGATGAACTACATTAAAAAAAATCGTTTAGTAGACAATTTTTTTAGTGAATAATATGCATTAAAAAGAAAAGATATTTTTTATAGCTGACAATACCTGATCGACCCCCACGTGGTCTAACAAACTGGGATATAGAACTATGGAACTTCTTGGATTTCTGCTATAATCCATCCCAATATCGGACCTGCTAAGCATAATAGATTTAAAAGCATTTAGTTACAATAATATTTGAATATTTAAAATTTAATATGTTTGGAAATAAATAATAATAGTAGACTTACTGGTTGGCGTATGGGAACGGGCATGGATTCATATTGCGTGGGGCGAGCATCGGCAATCTTGAATACCCCCAAGCTTGTAACAGAAATGCACAACCAAAAAATGTACAAGTATCCTTTGCGGCATTTTTACAAAGGCTATTGTACAAATTAGTCAAAACAGGTGAACCCCAACTATATGTATTTACATTGTTGATGTTTCGCAACAATGGTACATACATCATATTTATTGTGTTTTCGGAACTGTCGGGAAATAAAAAATGACCGAATAAAAGCATAATATAACACCGAGTCTTTTGAATTTTTTCTAACTCGGTTGATTCTTCGTTTAAAATAAAACTAGCATAGTGGGCTCTAAGAACTCCTAGATTAATCCTTGAACCCCTGCTACGAGTATTTGTTGGCTGCTCCTCGTCAATGAGAGGGGCACCCAGCAAGTCCTCTACTATAGTAATTTCATGGTTGACCTTACCAAAGACAGCTCTACCGGATATACGTAACTCCAAAAGCATGTAGACGTCTTCCAATGTGACCGTGCATTCACCGAATGACAGGTGAAAGGTGCGTGTCTCTGGCCTCCACCTCTCTTGTAGTGCCAAAATGAATTTTGTGTCTATAGAATTGTTGTGCACCTTTATGACTTCACCAAATCCGCATGAACATAGATACGGTTCAATGATCGGATCAAACTCTATGTAGTCGTGCACCCGACACCGAAATCTTTTTACGTTCTGTAAAATTATTTTCGAAATAAGTTAAAAAAAGCATGAGTAAAAAGTATATATAATTGTATATGTGTAAAAAATATACATAACAAAAACTTACAAATGACTCAATATTTTCGATTGTGCCTCGATGTTGATCTCCCATTGTTAGTAGAGCCATTGCAAATATTTTATAAGAAATGCTAAGGAATAATTATGAGAGTATTAGAAGAAGTAAGTGTGATATTCAATGCTTTGTGAGGAGACGGATTTATAGAAATAATGCATGCATGCATTCGCCACTTTGTTAGGCGAATAGGTTATAAAATAGTTTGTGTTTGCCACTTTGAATGGTGAATAGGTTTAAAAATTAATGTGTTCACCTAATTGGTCCAACGCCATTGTTGAGGATTGTCCAGCTTCATTCTGATTGGCGAATGAAGCTTTTGCAGGATCACCATCCAACCTTCACATGCAAAGCTTTAATGTGCAGGGAATCTTGACCATGCAGCATGCTAGGAATCTTCAATGCAAGCACGCTACCTCTGTCCAATTTTCACAGCTTTTACAGGTTTCCACAGTAGCCAAGTTGATTGGCAAATTGGTGTAGGGTTTCGCCATTTGGATTGACGAATGGGTGTAATTTTTTTGCCCTTAGCCAATCTGAATGGCGAATGTGTTCATATGAATATTTTTTTACGTAAATTTTGTTTTATCATGTGAATATTTATTATGTTTCATTACTATTAAAAAACTTTGTGAAATATTTATTATGTGAATATTAGTTCATATTTATTATGTGAATATTTATTATGTGAATGATAGTGTAATATTTGTATTATTATTTAAGATGTATAATATTTAAGATGTATGATATTATGTGAATTGTATTATATATAAAATGCATGGACAATATTTGCTTCATAGTGCATGGACAAAGGAGATAAGCCTATATGTGCAGAAGATAATGTGAAAATAATAATGCATGTACAAAGGAAAACAGTAAGCCTACGTTTCATAGTGTTCAGAAGATAAGCCTACCGAAATTATTTTCCACAACTTGTACACATTAATTCTAAACAGTAAATATATTCATAAAATAATTTTAAACTTTTCTATTTATAGATTTTTTTCGTTGATTCATTGTACCATAAACTTCAAAACATTAAACATATCTAAAAGTGTCTTTGTATTTGAACTATGTCTCAATCACCCCAGTATATGATCAACGCCCATATAAATGGCGAAATATTTGAATGTAACCATTTTAGTTTCAACTTTCGTAACACCAAGGTTACTCGGTTCTCAATAACCCGACGATCCAATTTTGCTCATCTAAAACAGAGATTGGAAAACAAAATGCAGTGTGGTCCAGTAGACGTCATTATTTACAAAAATCCAGTATTCTATGAGGATAATCAGGTCATGTATTTCCAATTAACTATATCTGATGACTAAAGTGTTCGTACTATGTTTCTAAGCCATGAGTATTCTGGTTTCAATGATATCGAGCTCTATGTTACGCTTAACCAACAACAAATGTCTCAGACTTTTGATCCTTCGCAAGTCTTTTGCGAATCTGACAATGATTTGGCTGAATTCGATGTTGTTGATAAGGACGAGGAAGAAGAGGAGACAGTGGTTGATGAAATCGTCAATGAAGACGAGGTCCCGGCCAGTCATGTATATCGTCCTCCTCCACACATGACAAACTTGAACTTGGGAGGTGATGACCCATCTTCAGACATATTTTATGATTTGTATCCACAAAGACAAGGTGCATTAAAGGAGGCAGGGACGGACCTGTAGCTAGGCATGGTGTGGCTATAGTCACACCAGATTTTCCATTTTTTTATATATTAATACTAAATATTATTATTATTATTATTATTATTATTAATTAAAGAAAGATAAAACACAACATCAAACTAAACTCTACCAATATTCTCTCTCTTTCAATATCACTTTTTTTTTACTTTTCTCTTTCTCTCTCTCACAGTAACATTCTTCCTTTCTCTTCTTCTCAAATCAAACCCCACCATCTTCTCAAATCAAACCCCACCATTGTTTATTTTTTACTCTAATTTTTTCAATTTTCTTGATTGCATTTATTTGTGGGTGATTGAAAATCAAAGGTAAAGTGAATATTTTAAATTTCTCTCAATCTTTTCTCCATTTTGAGTTGAACCCTAAAACCCCAATTTATTAAGTATTTTATTTTTCTTATTTTCTCATAAATTATTTTATTTCTAATAAATTAGTTTCATTGTTCTCTTTATAGGATGAATAAATTTTTTCCGGTACTTTCTAGAGACAAAGCTTCTTCTTCGACTAATTTAGAAGCATCGGAAATTCAACATCAAAATGAGAGTATCAAAGTTGTTGATTATGGATTGTTGGAAACAGATCCAGGAATTAGGCCTCCGATTTCAAGCTACCATCCTGACATCCAAAATGAGGTACAAAAAGCTTATTTAAAAATAGGTCGTCATCAACCTCCTCACAATTTTGTTTACCCTTGGTCTGTTCAAGGTAAACAAAAACGTCGATTTTGCAAAAATTGGTTTGATTTGTATGATTGGATTGATTATAGTGAATCTAAGGACCTAGCATATTGTTTGCCATGTTTTTTGTTTAAAAATGTCTCTAAGTATGGGGGGATCACTTTGTGGGAGACGGTTTTGGTGATTGGAAGAATGCTCAAAGATTGGCTAATCATGCTACTTCTTCCAATAGTCATGTTGATTATGTGCATATGGGTTATGCTCTCATGAACCCGAACCAAAGTATTAAGGTCGCGCTTATTAATCAAACTAAGCAAATGAATGTCGAATATCGTGTTTGTGTAAACACATCCCTTATAGCCACTAAGTTTCTTTTGAGGTGTGGCATGCCATTTAGAGGGAGTGATGAGTCCTTTAACTCTTTATTTAAGGGGCCGTTTCTTGAGTTGGTGGACACTTTAAAGGAAATTAACCCATAGATAGCTAGTGTAATAGATTGTGCTCCAAAAAATAACCTTATGACTGCCCCTAAGATTCAAAAGGATCTTGCTGATGCTTGTGCATGTGAAATAACTTAACAAATTATATGTGATATTGCGGATGATGTGTTTTGTGTTTTGATTGATGAATCTGGTGATGTTGCTGGTAAAGAACAAATGGCTATTGTTATTCGCTATGTTAATAATGAAGGTTTGGTAAAAGAAAGGTTTCTTGGCATTGTAAGTGTTAAAGAAACAAGTGCTAAGTCACTTAAGGAGGCACTTGAGAAGTTGTTGTCTATTAATGGCTTGAGTATATCTAGCATTAGGGGGCAATGGTATGACGGAGCTAGCAATATGAGAGGTAAGTTTGGTGGTTTGAGAACTTTAATCCAAAATGAGAATCCATCTGCTTATTATGTGCATTGTTTCGCTCATCAACTTCAATTGGCACTTGTTGCATGTGCTAAAACTCACAAAGATGTTAGTGGTTTTTCCGGTAAGGTCAATATGCTTGTTAATTTCATACGATATTCTAACAAGAGACAAGAATTGCTTCGGGACAAACAAATAACTCAGTTTGCTAAATTGATTGAAGAGGGTCAAATAGAGACTGGTAGTGGATTAAATCAAGAATCATCTATTGCTAGAGCGGGTGACACTCGTTGGGGTTCCCAGTTTAGGACTCTCACTAGTTTGATGACTTTATATGGTGCCATTATTGGGGTACTTGAAGAAGTTGGGAACGATACGTCATTTGAAAAATATGGTGAAATTATGCTTTTGTTAGATCTACTTCAATCTTTTGATTTTATTTTCATGTTATATATGATGGTTGAGATTTTAGGATTTACAAATGATTTGAGTGTAGCGTTACAAAAGCGTGATCAAGATCTTTTGAATGCTTTGTCACTTGTCAATGCTACCAAACAAGAATTACAAGAAATGAAGAATGATGGATGGGAAGAACTTATATCTAAGGTTATGGAAATTTTCAATAAGCATGATATTGATGTGCCTGATATGGATGCACCGTATGTGCAAGGGAAGAAACCTAGGCGACATGCTAAAACTTCTAGTGTTTCTAATTTGCATCATTATAAGCATGATTGTTTGTTTAGTGTTTTAGATTTGCAGTTGCACGAGCTCAATGCTAGGTTTGATGAAGAGAATACTGAACTTTTAGAATGTGTTTCATGTTTGAGTCCTTCATCGTCATTTGCAGCTTTTGATGTGAAAAAATTATTAAGGATGGTTGAACTTTATCCAAATGATTTTGTAGACGTGTCGGAAGTGGTGTTGCGATATTAACTTCAGAATTATGTTAGAAATGTTCAATGTGACCCAAAATTTGCAAATTTAAAAGGACTTTCAGATCTTTATGCAAAACTTGTGGAAACAAATAAGTGCAACACATTTGATATGGTTTATAAGCTTCTGAAATTGGCTTTAGTCTTACCGGTAGCAACTGCAAGCGTGGAACGTGTTTTTTCAGCTATGAAGTTTGTGAAGAGTCAACTATGTAACAAAATGAGTGATCAGTGGTTAAATGATCGTCTTATAACTTTTATAGAAAGAGATGTTCTTGGAACAATTAACAATGATGTTATTTTAGCTCATTTTCAAGAAATGAATGATAGACGATTTTCATTGTAATGTATTACATTAAACAATATTATTTTTCATTTTTAATATGATTTAGTATGTAATTTCTTTTATGTTTAGCCACACTAAAATATAATGTCTAGATCCGTCCCTGAAAGGAGGGCGACCATTTTCGAACAAAAGAAGAATGCGTTCGAGCTATAAAATTTTACCACATGGATTTATCAGCTGATTATAAGGCCGACCGAACGAATCCTACACTATATAAGATATGTTGTCGTAACGTGGCGTGTCCGTTTCGATTGACGACATCATACAGAAAGATAAGTGAAGATTGGAAGGTTGCGTCTATGGGACCGAAGCATACTTGTGTAATAACCAACGCATTGCAGGATCATCGACAACTAAGCTCTCAGCTAATATGCAACGATATCTTATCAATCGTTGCCGACGATCCTTCGGTAAAGGTCAGCACGATAATTAAGCACATAGTTCAGAAGCACAATTATACTCCATCATACAGGAAAGCATGGATTGCTAGAACCAAGGTTATTGTCGTTGTATTTGGAAATTGGGAGGACTCGTACAAAGAACTCCCAAAGTTTTTGCTGGCACTAAAGCACTATGCACCAGGGACCGTTGTCATCCTTGAGACCTTGCCGGCGTATACTCCAGAAAGTCATTGTGTTAGTGAAAATGGCATATTCCACCGACTCTTTTGGGCTTTTGATCCATGTATAAAGGGTTTTATCTTCTGCAAGCCTATAATCCAAATTGATGAAACATGGCTCTACGGCAAATACAAAGGAACTCTATTGATGGCAATGGCCCAAGACGGCAACAACAATATCTTCCCAATTGCATTCGCTATAGTCGAGGGAGAGATTGTCGAGGGATGGAGTTTTTTCCTGAAAAATCCCCGCTTGCACGTGGCTCCCCAATCTAACTTATGTTTGATTTCGGACAGACATGCATCAATTGAGAGTGCATGGAAGAATGTTGATAACGGCTGGCAGGAACCTCCTTCAACACATGTCTATTGCATTAGACACATTGCGCAAAATTTCATGAGAGAGATCAAAGACAAGGCATTGCGGAAGAAGGTCGTGAAGGCGGGGTACTCATTAACCGAACCGTCATTCAAACATTATCGTGACGAAATCAGACTGACAAATGAAGATGCATTCAGATGGATAAATCAAATTCCATTGGATAAGTGGACCAGGGCCTACGACAAAGGACAACGTTGGGGTCACATGACGATAAATCTCGTGGAATCAATGAACTCTGTTTTCAAAGGAATCCGCAACCTACCGATAACCGCTTTGGTGAGGTCAACCTACTTTAGGCTCGGAGAACTTTTTGACACCAGGCGTTCAAAGTGGAGTTTCATCCTACCGTCTGGTCAAGTGTTCAGCGATAGTTCTATGACATTCATTAAAGACGAAGCATCCAAATCTAACACACATGTGGTCACAGTGTTTAACCGCAATAAGGGACATTTCAATGTTGTTGAGATCATGGATCACAACGAAGGGGATCCTATCGGGTAGAACTTGATAACAATTGGTGCGACTGTGGAAAATTTCAAGTCTTTGGCATGCCTTGCTCCCATGTCATAGCGGCATGTTCAAAGGTTCGGCTGAACCCTTCAGACTTACTATCCCCTGTTTACCAAGTGCACAATCTTTGCAACGTCTACAACAAAAGTTTCCCGGTAGTTGCAAATGAGGACTACTGGCCCACCTACAACGGAGAAATAGTCTGGCACAATGAGAACATGCGAAGAAAGAAAAAGAGGCGTCCTAATAGCACGCGTATTCGCACCGAAATAGATACGGCGAATAAGATAGTGAGACTATGCAGTTCATATCATCAGCCCGATCACAATCGTAAAAAATATCTCAGCGTTGGACCAAACTCAACATCATAAATTAAACCATTGTAACCGTACTTAATTAAAAAAGAAGCATAATTCGTTTCATTCATATCACTAAAACCATACAACCACACACACGAACATACATAAATAAAACAAGGAAATACATAATTTAAAACATGACCGTACATAAATAAACCAAGAAAATACATAATTTAATAAAAAAATCGCTATTAGTTAAAAAACTTCCTGCAAACATATCTCAAGACGTTCATCAAGTGGAAACCATCTCCAGGGTAATTTATGGGATGACAGTAGGCACACAAACTTAGACACTTAAACCAAAGATTTCCATTCATTAATAGAGAAATGATTTTTTATTGTGTCCAAATAAGAGAACTGTGATAAATACTAATATTGAACTCCGCAATTCTAGGAGCCAAATAAGTTTTTGAAACCAAGAGAACTTAAACCATACAATACTATGAATAGTCATTGAGTGAAACTACAATCAAAATTTCAAGTTGCAAACTGTAACACCTTTTTCCGAAACTCTTAATTCAGTTCGGCAAGCCTGAGCATTGCTACAGATGATTCCCTAATTCAACAATTTATTTTCTAAGATATCAATACTTTGACAAGGAAGGAGCACTGCTCCGAAGCCGCGATTTCCTAATTCACATAAACCCCCTCACTCAAACCTGCAAACAGAAAATAGACATTGGCATATTGATATTCAGGTATTGTTCAGCATAGATGTCCAAGAATTTATTTCAAACATATTTTACTATTCAACCAATAAACAGAAGATGTAGTAGTAAAGTAGAAAGAACAAAGAAGTCAGGAATGACAGAATAAACATAATCTGACATTGGCGTTATTCAAATAGAAGATAAGAAAACAATAGTGAATAAATTCCCTGTAGGTTCCATCTCAATTTCAGTACAACTTTCAGGTGAAAAACAAAATACAGCATAAGATTCAACAGTCCAGACAAAACTACAAAAATACATTATTTAAGAAATTAATGAAAAAAATGCAGCATCACATTATTACCTCATAGTCTACTTCCTTAACTAGCAGGATCAGCAAAAAAGAGGTTAATAGATGGAATAGTTTTCAGTAACACCGGGCCAGAAGTTCTTGTAGATAGCCTTGGCAACTGGAAGAATAGCAATTAGGGCAATCTGAAGTTGGTCAGAAGTACTTGTCCTCACAGTGATCTGCCCGCTAAGCTTGTTGTTCAATCCAGCACGAACCGCCATCTTATAGCTTCGTCCAACAGAAATCTGAGACTGAAAATTAGCTCCCAAGGCTAAATCACCTCTCCACTGCACCAGAGAAAGACTCAAAGAAGACTGATCCTGACCAACTGGAAAATCTGCCTCTCTAAGCCTCACTTCAACATTGGCACCATAAGCAGAATCATTTTGAGACCGGACAGTCCCTGTGCTCCCCACTAATACCAATCGTTTCCCCAGTGCTATTTGATCTTCAAGTTTCACACCGGTGGACACATTTTCACCCAAAAATGTCACAGACACCCCAGCAGCAGTTTTATTTCTTTTGAAATTCTTGAACTTGGTCTCACCTCTTACAATGTATGCCAGCTGCTTTCCAATGTTCTGAATGTCAAAGCCAGCCATGGTTGAACCATTTTCTCCATGTTTAGCAGCAACCGATGAATCCAAGTGAATGCTGAAATCTTGCTTGTCTTTTGTTACTTGAACAGTAACTGCTGCCGGGAACTTGTTGATAATGGCCATGCTGTTTTCAATGTTAACACCATCGTAACCACAATCGTGGTCCCAACTATGAGTGTCTAATACCGGCCTTGTCAGCAACTGAGAATTTGGTTCTAAGAAACGGTATCTATAGGCTGGATTGTCACTATCAAAGGACTGTGGCAACACCATATCAGGCAGAGGAACTTGCACAGCAGCTGGACTTCCATTCCCTTCATCTTCCTCCATGTCATTTTCAACGTTTTTACCTCCGTTTTTCTTCATGTCTCTCATCCTTTTCAACTCCTCTCTCCATTGCTTCTTCTGCAAAAGTTTCACTCGGTAATCATATTCCTCAAGATATGCCTTTCTTTGCTCTCCATTAAGCTTAGCAATCTGCGACTTCTTTAGAGGTTTAAATGGTGGGAGCTGGTCATATTCATCTTCCTCTTCCTCTACATCAGAATCAGATAAGTCAGCCATTTCAATATCAGAATCACCATTATCAATCCCAGCTTGATCAGGGAGTTTGGGATGGACACGTGACTGCAACAACCAAGACAGCAAGTATGGAAGTGGGGGAGCGCGGGTTCTAAAACCAAACAGCCTACGGTTATCAGCTGCTTCCTGAGTCTTTGAAATGTTAGTAGCCTCAGAGAGAATCTTCATCGAGTAACATAAAAGTAATAACAGAGGTTTCCAACTTTGACCATTAGGAAGCACCTTCTGGCCATCTCTATTTTTTCGACAAGAAGGATGGTTTTCAACAAGTGAAACTGGATTCATCAAATTTGGATTCATAAGACGCAGGTCACCAACAGCCTGTCCAATGGCTTGTTGAACAATATGAGATCTTTGAGCAACAAATACATCATAACTTAGTGGGGAACCTGATGGTCCATCTGGTGGAGCAGAGGCAGCATGAGTCAGAGTGACAATCACATTGCGCCATATTGTTGGACCGAGGGCACTAGTAACTGATCTCAACATGGGCAAATCATTCATATCTCTAGTTTGCAGGTCGAGGCGGTCCACATATAGAACAATATCAGGGGGGGATTTTTTGGTCAATTTCTTCACCGTAGACAAAACTTTTCTGTTGTAACTTTGTTCAAAAGCAGAAGATTTCAAACCTGGTGTGTCAAAGACCCTTATTTCCACTCCATCAACCATCCCAACAATTTCTGTCACAGAAGTAGTAGCAGGACAATATGCACTGAAGCTGGTTTTGGTTTCTCCGAAAATTGAATTAATTGTAGCACTCTTTCCCACACCAGTTTTTCCAAGAACCAATATATTTAAAGAAAATGCAAAATCATCTCTTCCCCCGGCTTCATGCCGGGAAGCACTCTCCTTTGCAGCATCTAGGTTGAACAATTCCCCAATATGCCTCCCTGCAACAAGTGTCAAACGATACAACACCTGTGCTGCTATTGATTCTTCAGTAGTAAAACCTAGTCTCTGAATCACTCTTAGATATTTTATCCTAATTTCCTGCAATTTCTCCAATTTCTTCTTATCTTCTTCGCTCAAATCGGTGTCAGAAACAACAGTACCTGCTCTACTCATGGAAGGAGCAAAAAGATTGGGACGAATTGAGCGTGCTGCAGGTTTACCTGTCTGGAGAGATGGTCCCAAACCAGCAGGTCGCTCCACAGAGAAAAGCCTAGATCCATCTTGAGCAGTTAAGGTGATACCACCACCATCTTCTCCCCCTGCTCCAGATGCTGCTTTCAAGAGAGCAGCCAAAGTAGCAGTATCAAAGAGCTCTTTGCTACCTCCTTCATCGTCAGATAGAATTTCTTCATCAGAGTCGGTTACAATCTGGCCATCAATTCTGTCATCCTGTGAACTCTCACTGGCCCTAATTTGCTTCTCCAATTCTTCCAAGTATTTATTGGCAGAATCAGAGCCTCCAAAGATCATTGATTCATCCTTTGTATCTGACACTGAGTCATCAATCTCTCTGTCAATATGATGATCAACAGCAGCCTCAACATGGCTACCATCATCCATCTCAATCACGCGATCAACATTGCTATCGGCTTCCTCAACAGCATTATCAAAATGGGTGTCATCTTCAACGTCAACAACCCGATCAACATTGCTCTCGGCTTCCCCCTTGGCAGCATTATCAAAATGAGTGTCATCTTCAACCTTGACAACACGATCAACATTACTCTCGGCTTCCCCCACAGTAGCATTATCAAGATGGGTTTTATCTTCAACCTCGACAATACGATCAACATTACTCGCAGCATTATCAAGATAGATATCATCTTCAACCTCAACAACACGGTCAGCATTGCTCGCGGCTTCCCCCACAGCAGCATTATCAAGATGGATCTCATCTTCAACCTCGAGCACAGGATCAGCATTGCTCTTGTCTTCCCCCTCAACAGTACTACCAACATGGATCTCATCTTCCACCTCGACAACCCGATCAATATTGTTTTCCGCCCCCTTTTCTACAACATTATCAACATTGCTGCCATCTTCCACCTCGACAACATTGCTTTCCGCCTCCTTTTCTACACCGTTATCAACATTGCTCCCATCTTCCACCTCAACAACATTGCTTTCCGCCTCCTTTTCTACAACACTATCAACATTGCTCCCAACTTCTCCCTCAACAGCATCATCAACATGGCTCTCAATTCCGCCCTCAACAGCGCGACTCTCTATGTTTATCTCATCTTCCGCATCCTCCAAAGTCTGTCTGACAACTTCAGGAATTTCTTCACCCTTCTCAGCAGGCTCAATGTCACTCAATTGCCTTTGTGCAACACCGTCGTCAACTCCAATGTCAACAACTTCATCAGGCTTGGCATCGCCACCGACATTCTCATCAACGACAACATCACCAGCCTTCTCTGTAATAACGTCACTCAGTTGCTCATGTGATACATTATCATCAACTCCACTGTCAATAACTTTACTAGGCTCAACATCTCCACCAACAACAACTCCATCACCCTTCTCAATAGTTTGAAAACTACTACCAACCTCATCCACAACACTTTCACTGCCAACCTTCTCGATGGCTTCAAAACTATTATCAAGACTCGCAACAGGAGCAGGAGCCACAACCCCATCAATTTCAGACACCTCGTCTTTCACTTCATCCCCAACAACAGCAACACCTCCATCCACCAAAGGATTAACCGGAAGACTATCAACAACAAAATCTCCACCACTCGTAATCTTCTCAGCATCAACAACCCCGTCACCATTCTCAACAACACCAACGCCGGAATTATCACCGGAAACCGGCTCCACAACCACAGAATCAGAACGAACAGCTTCAATTTCGGTTCCACCATCTCCCTCCTCTCGTAAACCGTTATTAATTTCTTCTCCAACAACATCACCCCCTTCAGAATCCACACTCTCAAAACCCTTATCATCAGCCTCCACAAAAACCTCATCCTCCTTCACTTCCTCACCACCGCCTTTCTCCAAACCGACACCCAGGGAATCTTCTTCCTCCTCCTCCGCTCCATCTTCGTCGTCAGCGGTCACCTTAGCAATAGGCCTCGGTGATTCCTGGTCGAAAGACTCTTCTCCTTCCTTTTCTTTTTTCTGAACAGTAGATTTGGCATCGTAAACGAGAATGGGCGTGGAAGGCTCAGCGTCGTCTTCGCCGCTAACGAAACCGTCGTCGGAATCGGAACCGTGACCGTTAACACCGTTAAGTAGGTTGTTTGGTTCGTGAAATTGGGAAGAAGAAGATAGGGTTTGAGAATCCATGGGGAATGAAGAAAAGAAGAGATAAGGTTTTAGGATTAGGCGGAGAGAGTGAAGTAGAGAAATGAAAAGAGGGTTTTAGTTTTATTACGCTAAAATACAAACCTATTCTATGCTTCAATTCATATCCTATCTATCGGATTTTGCTGGAGAGTATTCACGCTTCCTTTTACTCATAGTGCATTTTCATTGGATCGATTTTTAAATATTTACGTTTTTTATTTTATTCTTACTAACTTTTATTTTCAAAAATATATTAATAAAATATTGAATTAGTTCTTGCATGTTAAAAAAAAAATGAAAAATAGGAAAAATAATTATGCAATTAATACGGGGAAGTTATGAAAGGTTTGAGACTTACTCAAAAACTAGGGTTGTGTAAGGTAAATGATAAATGTGGATTTGTTGGAAGTGGTGCAGAGTATTTACAAGGGAAGTACGATAAACGAGGAAGGTGTGATTCTAATCAAAAGAATTCGAAGTTTGATTGAGATGTACAAATCTGTAAAGTTTGAGCGTGTGTATCGGGAATTTAATAAGTGTGTGGATGCGTTATCCAATATTGGATGCATTCTTGACTCGAAGTTAATCATTTTTACTTAGTTCCAATGGTCATTGATATATTGTTAGAAGATGATTTGAGAGGTGTAACCATGGTTAGGGTGATTTTTCTTAGTTTCCGCTTTGTCTGTTAGACTTAGGCCCTTTTATATTCCAAAAATAGACAGTCTTTGCTAACTGATTTGCTCAATAATTGTCTTCCAAAAAATATGAGTGTTTTTTAAGACAATATGAGTTTAATGGACATGCCATATCAATGTAACGAACTTTTAGACAGTCATTCAATAAGAAACCATCAATCTGCCAAATCATCCAAGTCGTTTTAAATTATTATTATGATATAGCATAATGCACTAAAGGTTGTCATGCATTTGTACTCTTAGAGAGTACAATTGGTGTCTATCACGGGGGCCCGATAAAACTAACCTGGGCCACACATAACATTTACTCATGATTGCTTTCATCATCTTATCATGAGGATATTCAAGCAAATTTTCAAAAGGATCGCTTATTCCCTCGTTGGAGGTTTCGTCAGAGGGGGAATCTAGCTTCTCTCGGAGAAGGTATGTCTGATAGGTGTTAATAACAAATATCACACCCATAAAAGCTCACAGTGTCTCCAACGGGGACTGGGAGCCCCATATCACCTTTTTAAGAGAAGACGTAATCAATATACTTCCTCATTATAATGATCTGATAGTCATCACAATTCAATGTGTCATCCAACTAGACAAACATCTTGTTTATGAGCGCCTTTCAGGGGCTCCAACTAGATCCCAACAACATTGAAACTTTCCAATGGTCCCTAGTCATCCGGTCGGGCAAGCAAATGTGGGTCAAGGGCCAAACCACCATCAAAATAACATTCGAAGCAGGGATGAATGTCATGACCATCGAAGTGAAATGTCTTGTAATATATGTCACATTCCTCTACAACGTCATCCTTGGAAGGTCTGCTCTCAATCTGTTTGGGAGGTTTTGTCCACTATCTACTTAAGCCTAAAATATCCACTACCTATTGGACATGTGGGTACAGTCAGAAGGAATAAGACGGTTGCTTAAGAATGTTACCTAAGTACCCTAAAAGTAATAAGGGAACCCCTCACTCGGGTTTGATCCCTTGTCTTGAAATGGATGACATTGCGACAAATTAAGACCCAAAGTTGGGGAAGTAAGAGAAATGCTTACCCAAACTAAAGATTTAAAATAGGTATAGATTGGGCCTCTGCACCACGGAGTCACTAAGTTGGGTAACTTATTGTCTGAATTTGGAGAGGAAAATTTAATCTTTTTACTCAATAAGAACATTGACATGTTCGTCTGGGCGCCCTTAAATATGTATAACATATATACCACAGTGGTATGTCATTGCCATATACCCTTCAATTAAGATAGTGTATTGAAGAAAACACAAGGTTGTAGAAGATAAGAGCAACCATTTATGAGGAAGTTCAGAAGCTAACATGCATCAATTTTATAATAGAGGTCAAATACCCTTCGTGGATGGCTAATGTATTCTTGGCGACAAAGGCATCAAACAAGTGGCATATGTGCATTGAAATCACCAACCTCAATGTCACATGTCCCAAATAAATCCTCTCCTTAAAAAAGATATCTTGATTGATGGATCTTCGGGTTACAAACATTGATTTTCATTGATGCATATTCAAGGTACCAAATTAAGATGGATCTCATGGATGCACCCAAGACGGTGTCTGTGTCCAATCATGGTAATTATTACTACAATGCCATACCTTTTGGGATTAAAAACGTTGGGGGACACCTATTAGAGGCTCATGATGCGGTATTCTCATAGAAAATATGGAATAATGATAACTCGAATTCATATCGATTATTTAATGTGATTTCTGATTATTTAACATATTTATTTATTTGTTTTGGACGGTTTTATGCATAATTTGTGTTTGTTTTGTAGACATTCGATCGGACACGTCGTTTGGAGGCAAGAATGTGAAAAGGAAGATTTTAAGGCAAGAAACCAAGGAAAATAGAAGGAAAAACGACAGAAAAATGCATTTCTGCATTTTAACTGTCAAATGGTCGTCTCAACAATGAGACAGTCGTCTCAGTATCTCAGACACCCAAATTGGTATTGAGTTGGTCGTTTGATACTTTAAGTTGCCCGTTTCAACTCCAAGATGTTCGCTTCAAATTAAATGATTCAGTAACGCAGGTCACGCAAAACAGAAGTAACAAGTCAAACCAGTGAGATTCTTCCGTTTAAGCAAATCATGTAGTATGCTTCTTTTCTTCTAACTTTTATGTTACACATAGAGTGGGTTAAGCTAAGCATTTTATGTCACACATGGGTATCATTGTTACCAATCTGATTACTGAATAGTTGTATCAATTTTAAATGATATTACCTTAAAACATGGATCGCAAAGAACTAATATTTTGAAAGATGCACATCTAATGTATGATAAAATGATGATATACTCTTGAAAGCATGTTTTTTCCATTGGTTGTTCATCAACCCGTCCACTTGCACACAACCATAAAATATTTATAGATTTATAAAATGGTATCATTAGACTTTTTAGTTTGACCTAATGCTTAAGGAAAAGGAATTCTACTTTTCTTTTTGAACATTCTGGAACCACTGTTTACTAGATCTATGCAAGTGATTTCAAGGATTATTGTTATTGTCTTTTCCAGATGACAATTACATGGACAAGTGGATATGGTATAATTAGAAATTTGAAGTGTTTAGTGTTTGACTGTGGATACATGTGGTGTGAGGGTGTTGGAAATGTACCTGTAGGAAATATTTATATTAGGAATATGAATAAGTGTGTAGTTTATTGTGTTTTCGTTGAGGTTGGTTTGTTAACATTTTGATATAATGTGTTGCTAATACGATTTCTGATTGATTGTAGTTATATGAATATATTTCTTCGTTGTTGTCAGCTACTCATCGTTCTAGTGCTGCAACAAATAATTAATTCCTTGTGTAACATCTTGGGGTAAGGTGAGTTTTTATATCTTTCTCAAATCCTTAATTATGTTGCTGCTTTGTAAGTTATATGTTATCCCTGGGAAAGAAATTAAGTAGTTTGTTATGACTTCTTTGATATGTAGATCTAGTAGCAAATAGATTTTGGTGTTATTCATTTTAAAGTTGAAAATAATTTTAGTGTTATTTGAATTTTATCCATATTTATATGAGCAGAAGGAAACTTGTTGATTTTGCATACTTTAAGACAAAGACCCTTTTACTTTCATGTTGTTAATATTTTGTTGGAGTCATTATTATTTCTTTTGGATTTTCAATGATACATTGGTGATCTCGACTAAGATTTTAAATTTTGTAGGGTACTTTGTCTGCGGCCTATATATTGATTCATAGAAAGAGTGGTCTGTTTGGAATATTATACTTATTTGAAGTTGAAGTTGTATTACTACTATGTTATTTTTAACTGCCATACTTTAATAAAGTAATTCTTGCTATAATTTATCTCTAATTGCAATTATGACAATTTGATGAATTAGAACTGTATGTTTGAGTTAATTCTGATATTATCTTGCAGAGGATAAGGTTGAATGGGAGATCATTATGAGAAAATGAAGATAGAAGAACAATATATGCTAGAGGAATAGATCTATTTTTTAAATGTTAATCAAATGTTAATATTCCTTTTAAGATGTTAGTAAACAAAAAGGTTTTGCCTACAAAAAAGTTTCTTTAGTGTTATGAATTACATTTGTTTGCAACTGATATTACTTAGTTCTTATTGTATATTGCTTATTATAGACAAAAAAATTTATAAAAAGATATTTTCAGTGCAATTCGATGGATACAAGAAGCTAAAATAGAGGTTTATAGATTTTTTAAAAAACAAAACTATTTGCAATTTGCGACGGTTCAAATTGCCACAATCATCAAAGAAAACAAAAATTAAAGTGAAACCCCATGACGGTTGTAACCGTCGAAATATTCAAGTTAGGTTAGTTCCCTAACCATCGTAAAAGAGAACGAAGGTTGGTGTGATGGTTTTAACAACCTTCGTAATATTGCCCCGCGACACACGTTTCTAGGACGAAATTGCAACCATCGTAAAATGAAAATTACGGCGGTTCTAACGGTCGTAACGTACCAAAATGAACCGTCGTAATTTTCCTTTTTTCTTGTGGTGTTATAGCCAAATTAGAACAAGAGATATCCTCTCTAGACAAACGAAACAAAGAAGAATCAGTGGAAGAAGTCTATGCGCAATCTACTTTGCCATGGTATGCTGACATAGTCAACTATTTAGTTGTCGGAGTACTTCCGCCAGAACTTATTTATCAGTAAAAGAAGAAATTCTTCCATGATTTAAAACGGTATTACTGGGACGAACCATTGCTTTTCAAGCGAGGATCTGATAGTTTTTACCGTCAATGTGTCCCTGATGAAGAAATAGAAAATATAATTTCCCATTGTCACTCTGCTCCTTATGGTGGACATGTAAGTACTTCTAAGACTTGTGCGGAGATCCATCAATCAGGCCTATTTTGGCCGACTCTTTGGAAAGATGTTCACCTCGCCATTCTAAATTGTGACCGATGTTAACGCACTGGTAACATCTCGAGGCGCGATGAGATGCCCCAAAAAGGCATTCTTGAAGTTGAAATTTTCGATGTTTGGGGAATTAATTTTATGGGACCATTCCCATTTTCTTTTGGAAATAAATTCATACTTGTAGTTGTCGATTACGTTTCAAAATGGATAGAAGCCATTGCTTCCCCAACAAATGACACTCGAGTAGTCATAAAGCTTTTTAAGAACATTATCTTCCCAAGATTCGGTGTACCAAGACTCGTCATAAGTGACGGCGGATCTCATTTCATATCCAGAATATCTGATAAACTCTTATTAAAATATGGAGTAAGACACCGAATAGCTACACCTTACCATCCACAAACTAGTGGAGAAGTAGAAGTCTCGAATAGAGAAATAAAACAAATTCTAGAAAATATTGTAGCCACATCGAGGAAAGATTGGTCTATTAAATTACCAGAAGCTTTATGGACCTATAGAATAGCTTTTAAGACACCCATCAGAACCACACCATTCAAATTAGTCTACAAAAAATCTTGCCACTTGCCGGTAGAATTAGAGCATAAAGCCTATTGACGCATTTAAAACCCTTAACTTTAACTACATTAACGCAGGTGAAAAACATATTCTAGACTTACATGAATTGGAAGAACTAAGATTAAACGCTTACGAGAACACCCACATTTATAAGGAGATAACCAAGAAATGACATGACAGACAAATTTCTAGGAAAGAATTCAGTGTGGGAGATGTCGTTCTGTTATTCAATTCTAGACTTAGGTTGTTGCCAGGAAAATTACGATCTAGATGGTCCGGACCTTTCAAAATAACTAAAGTTTTAAGTAGTGGTGCTATTGAAATTAAGGGTAGGTCTAATGCACCGTTTATAGTAAATGGACAACGCCTTAATCATTACAATTGCGTAAAAGACAAATAATATTCAATAGGTCTGAAATTGGCAGAATTACCATTAGAAACCTTAGATTAGTTTTCCTTAAGCTACGTCGAGCTCCGACATTAAGCGAAGCGCTTAGTGGGAGGCAACCCGCGTTTTTAATTTTTAATCTTTACTTTAAAATTTGCATTCTATTTAGTTTTTCAGAATTTTGATTTTTCGATGTTTAAAATTCACTGATTTTTGTATGATTTGTTTTACTATGTAATTCTAGGATTTTAAAGTTTTCTACCTTCTATTCATCTTTCTATGTTTTTCACTGACTCTGACCACGACTTCTAAGGTGATTGTGGATTTTAGAGATGGCGTGCAGAGGCACCGTTATGAAGCTTTAGCCCTGCGACCTATGGCCCTGACCAAATTTGACCACAGACCTACCATGAAATATTTAGGCATAAGTGCTAGCATTGATTACCTGTTTAGCCAGCTAGGTTGGCACGGATTTGCACTTAGGAAACATAGAACCTACTATGAGCTAACCTTAGAATTCTTAAGTTCATTGACTTACCACCCTAACTGCGGAAAATGCTTGACCAGAGGAAAGATAAAATTTAGACTATTTAGATACCCCATGCGAGTTTAACATCAATGAGATGGCTAACCTTTTAGGATTTCCAGATGGCCCTACTGTTTTCTCAAAAGCACAGGAAAATTTGTTTTCATATGGTGAGTTAGATAATATTTGGAGTAGTATCTCAGGAAGACCTGATCATGACCAATATCCTAGGTTGTCCACTGAAATTCATAACCCAACTATTAGGTATTTTCATATGATCTTAGCTTACACACCATTCAGAAAAGCTGAAAGTGATCACACTGTTTCAAGAGATGAATTGTTTATCATGTATTGTGCTTTCACTTCCAGGGAGGTTAATGCATTCACCTTTATGTTTGCCAACTTTTGCAAAATTATTCAGATGATCACCGTCAGATTATGATAGGAGGTTTGGTTACTAAGATTGATGAAGCAATGAGATTTAAACCTCGTCTTGCTAAGATTACCCCACTTGGAGAGTTTAGGCCCATGAATATCACCTTTTGTTTTGATAGATAAATGTTGTATGACCGCGGACCTGACCATTTCATGCTCCTAATCAATGGTGAAGTTGTGCCACATTTAGTATTACCTGATCATGAGCGCACTAGTGTGCATAAGAGGGAAAACTGACTATTTGATTTGGATGAATCTATTTATGAACCAGGTGATGCTTGGTCTGAAGCTGATATAGATCATAAAACTCCATCAAATTATTACGATTCAGATGATATGATTAAAGATGTAGTGAAAGCGAAATTGGAAGAAGGACTTAAACTTAAGACATCGATTCCAATTCTGACAAAACTCGAGCTTACTTTAGAAAGTCTACAAACTGAGATTCAAACCATGCAATCCAACATTCGTGACTTGCACGTCGATATTATTATTTTAAGAGATATGACAATGAATCAATTTGAGTATTTGAGGGGTGAAGTTGATTCAATCCACAAAAGTCGTGGATGATTTTCATCGACAATTTAATCAGAATTTTCTCACATTTTTTATTCAATTTAAGCATTTTACGTTTAGCCAAATTTTAATTTAAGTAAATTTTAAATTTTCAGGTTATTTTGAATTATTACTCTTGCATTTTGCTATATTTTAATAAAGTACTTTGGTTTTATATTGATCTCTATTCTTTAAATTTTGATTGTTATTGAAGTTGAGAAATATTATAAACTTAGTATAAAAAAAGACAATGTGTTATGTGTGTAAAAATGTATCAGTTAAGACATTTATTATTGCACTGCTAGTTGATATAGTGCTGCATAATTTTACCTACTGATAGAAAAAGTTTGCATTTCCAGTACTGATATACATGGCATGACTGTAATTTACCTTATTCTGTTACCTGCTATATATCTTACATGCATGAAATATGTTACAGGTACAATACGTATGATGCAGAGGAGTAGGTATTATGTTTATTAGAAACTGGATTTTCCTAGCCAAACGCTTGTCTGAGCTATGAGACGGTCATCTAAAGCTTCAGACGATCATCACAACGTCCAGGCGATCGTCTCAATGCCCAACGTTAATTTCTTCTAACGGTCGTCAAAGTCGTTGCAAACCCACCATATTTTGTCTCCAATGGCTATGATTCTTCATCTATAAATACAACCCTCCCAAATTTCATTTTCACACAATCAACTACCATAACGCTCTCATAGAAATTTTCTCAACTTTTACAACTTTTGTTTCTAATTTTAGTTGTTGCATAATTTCTTTTTCAACACCAGCCACCACCATTTCTCACAAATTCATCAAACCAACCACCATTATTCATCCCTATTATTCTACACTTTCCTAAAAATGGTCGGGCATAGACCTGCACAACTAGTTTCAAGATAAGGACACACTGGACTTCTCCAACGGGCTCGCTTTCAAGAGTACTGCGGGTGGGAGGGAGTCAACATCACCAGTTATGCCGACAAGGTTTTCCTAACTCGTTTGGGCCTCCTTGATTGCGTTAACTATATGATGAATAAGAATCATCTCACGGCACTCTGCCGAAGCAACCGACCAACCTACGCCCACTCGTGCTGGAATTCCTTAGCTCGTTTGAGTACCATACACCTAGGGGAAAACGAAATTTTTTACGGGGGAGATTGGAAAGTTTCAGCTTTTGATTTGTGGGAGGAATAATCTGGAGAAAGAGAGGATGGATGGGAGGAGATGTATGCAACGCACATTTAAAATCCCACCATCCGATATTTTTAAAGGGCCGTGTCGAGTGTTATCTTCGGGAGAGCCAACAACCACAAGGTAAATCAAAAGGAGTTATTTTTGATTTACTGTGCCTTTTTCGACATGCAGGTCAATCTCGTTGCCTTCATCTTCGAAAACATCAAATATATTTGTAACAGAGGAAATATCCCTTCTTCTTTAGCGGCATGATCACCGATATCACGCTTAATTTGGGTTTAGAGGAAAATCTGAACCAACTGCAATGATCACCTGCCATATACCTTGATATGGTGTTCTGCAAGGCAAGCCACTTGATCAAGGCAATGAAAGATGGCAGGCACAACCTGGTCGTCAATGGAAAAGTTATCAGAAGCATCATTCTGCCCTGTCACACCAGGACGGATGTGAGAAACCAGGCCAACGGGCACTTCGATCTCCGAGCTCCTTCACTAGGTGTGGTTGCACAAGAAGCTCAACCAGATGCTGGAGTAGATGAAGTCCAGCACGTTTTGGATAATGAGGAGAGAACACAATAGAGAGTCGTTGAATTTGCAAGCACCAGCACATCCACTAGGCGTTGAATTAGGAATCAACAACCTACATCTATGGATGACATATTGGCGGCCATAATCCAAAACCAGGAAGTGCAACAGAAGCAGTATGAAGATTTAGAACAAAGGATGACGAGGATGGAGTTGACGCAAATAGAGCACGGAAGGCTGATAGTTGCCAACATCGAGGCTTTGAGAAGCCTGACAAGTCGAGTTCAGGCGTTGCACGAGTACATCCACGAAGAAGGTATACTAGATTATGTAGCGATCTACGAACAGAGAGTTGTCAGAGGTAGAGCCAGAGGAAGAGGCCAAAGACCACTGCAACATGAGTAGTTACTTTTTAGTTATTTCTTTTATTAGTTTTTAGTTCTATTATATTTTCATTGTATTTCTTAGAAGTGTACCTATATCTCACAACATTGAGGACATTGTCTGAGATAGTGTGGAAGAAGGTATTAGATTTCCTTATTCAGTTGTAAGAAACCAAATTTCAGTTTCAAAATTCTCTTCAGTATTTTTAGCATTATCAAAAAAAAATTATTCCTTTATAATGTTTTCACTTGGCATACCCTTCAAGTATATAGGTTAATAGGCAATGTTAGAGAAACTGAGAAAGACTTAACAAAATTTATACAGTCTTGACACATTGAACCCTTAGAAGCAATATCGATTTGGATACCTATTATACCAAAGTCTAAGCTTTAAGTCTAAATTAGCTCTGAGTAGTTTATTTTAGCAGTCAGCACCGCCTGAAGTACAAGCTACGTAGAAAGCTGATGCAAATAAGTGATTGATTGTGAAAATGCCAAAAAGAAGGAAAAGAAAGAAAAATATCAAGATCATGCAAGCCATTGGTAAAACAATCAAGCTGCACAAAAGGCAAGGCAAAAAGACTAATGTCAGTCGGTTCAGAGGAATCTGGTTCCGAACTCGGTAGGGTGAATTATTGTTTGATCCCTTACGACTTACATTCGGTTTGATAAAGGGTTACTGCACTTGTGTACCAGACCCCATTTGAAAAGAAGGATCAAATTCACTATCAGGCTATTTCATTATGCGCGTGCAAAGGTAAAGGGCTTAATGTGATTGCGTCAGAATGAAACCGAGTGAAATAGATATAAGAACATCAGGCTGAGTTATAACAGCATGATTCAGATTGGTTTGTAAGGGGGGTTTAAGAACGTTATTCATTTTTAGTGTCATTAATGTATTCTTAGTGTTCGAGTTAATATCAGTTGATTTGACATGAAGTCGCACGACCACGTACGAATAGGTGTTATGTTCGGTGTCTGCTTGTAAAGGTATTTTATTTAAACCATGATTGATTGTTTGCTTGAGGACAAGCAAAGATTCAAGTCTGGGGGAATTTGATAACTCGAATTCATATCAATTATTTAATGTGATTTCTGATTATTTAACATATTTATTTGTTTTTTTGTACGATTTTATGCACAATTTGTGTTTGTTTTGCAGACATTCGATCAGACACGTCGTTTGGAGGCAAGAATGCAAAAAGGAAGCTTTTAAGGCAAGAAACCAAGGAAAACGGAAGGAAAAACGACAGAAAAATGCATTTATGCATTTTAACTGTCAAACGGTCGTCTCACTATCTCAGACGCCCAACTTGGCTCTGAGTTGGTCGTTTGATACTTTAAGTTGCATGTTTCAACTCCAAGATGTTCGCTTCAAATTAAATGATTCAGTAACGCATGTCACGCAAAACAGAAGAAACAAGTCAAACTAGTGAGATTCTTCCGTTCAACAGAGGATTTTTCTCAACCCTAGTCCACACAGTCTCACAAACCCAGTCAAAAGCCCGACGAAGTCCAAGCCTTATTTTTCTTAACAAACTCCATCATAGCATCTATAAATAGAGCTCTCTGCCACTACAACCGGGAGCTTCGATTTTACGTCCAATTTCTGCCTTTTTATATTGATGTTTGCCTTTTTATTTTCATTGTTCATCCGCCTTTATTTATTTTATCGAACCTTAGTGATAGTTTCCGCCATTAGGGAACTATCACTATTTATATTGTTTCTAGCCACTGCAATTTTTGTTTACTGTTCGAGTTTTGAAGTTTGGTTAATCAAGGATATTGCAATCAGGTTTCTAATTTTAATGATATTTTATTTATTTATTATCGCATTTATTTACATTATGCAATTTCTCTTCTTCTACCTTTCTTCATTTATTATGTCAGCTTAAACCGTTAATCGGTATGTAATTGTATAAACCATAATGAATTTGATAGAATTAGGCTAAAACCTTAAATTAAGTTATAATTTAGTTTCGATTTCTTATTTTAATTCACTTTCGTTATGAGAGTAAGAGAGTATAAAAGATTAGGATTAAGACCACGGAAGTGTGAGATTCTAGTCAGATAGCTGAAATCGAGCATTAGTTTTAAACACAGCGATAACGCTTTAAAACTAATTAGAATCTTTAGGTTTCCAAAAATTATTTCTAACTTGAATTGATACAGCGAGAGCACTCAATTGAACTTAGGAGTATAGTATTGGGCAAGACCACAAGAGTGTGAGTCGAGGACTTTTAAATCCAGAGTTTCTACAGAGAGATAACTTAATAAACCTTAACGAGCTCACCCTCTATTGAATATGTGAAGGCAAATTCAATTACGTACCGATAATCTATATCATTAATTTAATTTGGTTAATTCTTAACCCTTTAAAATACAAAACATCGCTCGCCTTAGCTAAGCATAGCAACACCCGACTACACTAGGTTGATTATCGAGTCTCTGTGGGATCGATATCTTTTATTACTACGCGGTAGATTGTGCGTTTGCGGTTAGTAACCATTAGACTCAGAAAGTCGCGACCAAAATAACTTGGAGTTTCACATTGATGACATGATCGTGAAGACATCAAAAGGTGATAGTCATGCAACAGACTTAAAAAGTATCCAGAAGTTATTAAAGAGTTACAACATGAGCTTGAATTTGGACTAGTGCTTATTTAGCATACAAGAAGGCAAATTCTTGGATTTCATGCTCACCAAAAAAAGGCATAAAGTAGAACCCAAACAAATCACAATCCATCGTAGACATGAGGAGACATTTCAATGTCAAGGAGGTTCAACAACTAAGTAGGCGTTTAATCGCCCTATCCATTTTCTTTCTTGTGTGTGTGATAAAGCTTTCTATTTCTTTACCACTTTAAAGAAAAATTAGAGGTTCGAATTTAAAGATTAATACGAGCATGCATTTCAAAATTAAAAGCGTTCCTAGTACTGACACGCACTACAAGAAATTTGACATTTACCAACGACAAATATTTGTTGGTAAAGTTCCAAAAACCGATGGTAAGGGTCAAAAAACCTATATCCGTCAATTATAATTCTCTATACCAACGACAATTTTCCGTCTCAATATCACACATAAACGGTAATTTTTAACTGTTGCACAAAATTTTGGGGTGATAGCAACGACTAATTATATTAGGTAATAACTTTTTCAGACGTATTTTTCCGTCGGTATATGATGAAATTAACTGTTGGTATATGTTTTTTTTGCTTACAAATATTTTTTCAATAATTAATAATGTTTATTTATTTATTGTTATTTATTTATAATAATTAATATTTCATAATCAAATTTTGACAATACTTTCTATATGCATCATACAAAATTAAAATCAACAACAAATCAAATTTCAATTATATTACCAAATTATCAAGTCTTACAAACATATCAAAATAATAGTATAGCATAAATTATATAATAACAACCATCAAAATAGATGCTACGGCGAAATAAAAAAACATAAAACATATATAAGATAAAAAACAGTTTTTAATCTTCCTCTCTTCCATCTTCATCAGTGCATGGATTTCGAGAATTTGTCTGATTTAGGTCACTAGAAGCATTTGTAGCCTATTGAAAATAAAATAAAATAAGTTTCAAACTCAACTTAATAAATATTTTCATAATATTTAAAAATATGAACTCGATGAGTAAAATATGATATACCTGTCTTGCAACTAGTAAAATAGCATTCAAATCTTCTGGGGATAATCAATTTTGTATCACTGACATCATATTTTCCATGAACACATTTGTCTTCTCTTGACTTTCTCGCATTTTCTTAATTTCATCCCTCAACTCTTGATTTTCAGACAAAGATGTTTTTGATTTTTTAGGTTTAGGAATATTGCATATAAAACGTACACACCCCCTCTTTTCAGGTCCTTTTACTTGGGAATAAATGTCATCCTTCCAAGGCATATGACTTTGAGTTCTTTGGACCTATTGAGAAGTTTCAGCATCATTATTATGTTTGCTTAGTTCTTCCTAAAATATTATAACAGATGCAAATACAAAAATCAAGATGTTTAGATCTATCCCTTAAAAACCAATTATTCTCTTCCGTCATCAAGATGTTTTCCACACGATAAAAATAAACCTCACAATATTCTTCACCCTAATATTTTTCACACAATGTGAAAAAAAAAAATCATTTTAAGTAATTATTTGTCCACTGATAGATCTAACGTGATAAAAATAAACCATAATGGTTTACTATGAATATTCCAACACACTTCAGTAAGACATATACATAAATGGTATACTATGAAGTTTACTTTTCCATTGCACTTCGATAAAACATACACAAGAATGGTATTTACTTTTCCACTTCACTTGAGTAATACATATCATTGATTAAATTCTTCAAAATATAAAGACACAGTACCATTATTAAGACATGGTACATTATTATGCAAATTGCTTGTTTACATTATTAAGGCATGAAATCAAATTCTTCACAATATAAATTCACTAGCATGTCACTTACACATTATTATAGTATTAAGGCATGTAATCCAATTCCTCACAATATAAATTCTATAACATGTCTTTTACATGTTAATATATTATTAAGACATGAAATCCAATTCTTCACAATATAAATTCTCTAGCATGTCTCGTGTTAAAATTCCAGTAATATTTTTGACATAAGATTCTTATGAATAATTAAGAAAACAAGCAAATATTTCAATTCAATTCCAATAATATCACACATCAATTCAATACTAGTCACAAAATCAAAAAGTCATGAATGAAAGAAAATCTTACAATCAATCTTGCAGCTTTTTCATTAACAATTGAACCATCTTTACGAGTACGATTATCAATGTAAATCTCTTTACGTGTGGGTGACACTCCTTTGGCCTTTTTTTTCCTAATACCAAACAAAATTTATAAGTAATTTGTTTTATAAATATAATTTACTCAATTAAAATTTCAAATATTAACAAACATTTTTATTGATCAATTTTGAGAGACTTTTTGTACCCATACAATGAATATCTTCATATTTAGCATGATTTTGACAATTAATTTTACTCACTTTCTACAATTGATACAACATAATGTTAGTTTAAAGAAGAAACCGAGTTCAAATAACTTATAGTAAGATAAAATCTCTTTTCAATTTGACTTACTTGTACTACTTCAAAAAATCAATGATGAACCAATTCCCGATATTAATCTGGATCAACTTAACGAACTGGTATAAAGGATGCAACTTCTTCTTCCGTTTTACTTGGATCAAATACCTTTGATTTTAAATCACACTTCCATTGTTTCCACTTAATATTCATCTCAAATTTCAACATTTGTCTCGTAGTGCCATTCATAGGAGGAATAAACTCAAATATGGTCTAAGCAAAAAGAAACATGTTAAGTAAATAAAACATTAACGATTAAGACAATTTTGGTTCATCATGATTTAAGTATAAAGTTGCATATATAATACCTCTATTTTTTCCAACATTTCATCTTTTTCCTTGTTCGACACATATTTCCAAGATTTGTATTTAATGGAAGCATATTGTTTCCTTCGAACCAAACTCCCTATGAAACGATTCAGAGTCATACCTTCAGGACCAATGGGCCGACCATACTTGTCCAAATTAACAATTATGCAACTCTCGGTGTCCATTTCCCATACATCTAACATTCTTGTTGGACTTTTTTTTAGGTTGAACATCTACAAGTAAAACATAAAACATTAAAACATAATTTAAATCTCTATTAATTTGTAGGTCTTATTATGTTTCTACATAAGAACATAAGAATATACAATTTAAACCTTTATTAATTTGTAGGTCTTATTCTGCTTCTACGTCGGAAGGAATAGAGTAAGAATCTCCAGACTCATGTATGCCAACTTCCACATGATTTGGATTGGGCCTAGTTTCTTCAGAATTACTTCCTTGGGCATGAGATGAGGTTGGTTGAGTTTCTTCAGCATTAATACCTTGCGCATGATATGTGGTTGTATGAGTTTCCTCAACATTAATCCCTTGGGCATGAGATGAGATTGGATGAGTTTCTTTCGCATTACTTCCTTGGCATTAGGAGGGGTTTGAGTCTTTTGACATACGACTCTCAATATTCAATTTTCTCTTCCTTGCCATTACTGTAATACATTTAAGTAACAAGCTAACAAGCAACATATAAAATCAAAATATAATAAGAGGAACAAGTTAACAAGCTAACAAGCCAACAAGCAAGAATATATAATCAAAATATAATGATATAGAATCAAAATACAAAAAAAAAAAGATAAAATATAAAATCAAAGCATTTACTAAACATAATAAGTAAAGTACAATTGCATACAAAAGTTATAATAAATCATTCAAAATTAAAACATGTTCTCTCAATCCTCCTCTTCCTCAATTTGATTATTAACATCAACTTCAAAGAAATCATTTTCATCAACTTGTATATTGGTTGCACATTGATTTCTTCATCCTCATTATAATCTTCATCACCCATATCATACACATCCCTTACCTTTGCATCTAAAGCAAAACAATAATCCACGTCACTGATTAATTAAGTGTTCATAAACACTTGAGCGATAATGTGAATCACAATTACCACATTTTATCCAAGGACACAATTTTTTTTTCTACTGAGTTTTGAAAAGCAAATTCAAGAAATCCGTTAACCCCTCTGTTGTGAATCAGATACCTTAAAAAAAGGTATAATTGGTTCCTTATCAGTCAAGAAACCCACAAGGGTTAGAGTTTAGGGTAAGTACGGATAAAAGCATTGATTATAAACTGTTATTCTTTCCTTTCTCTTGAAACAAGATTACAAGTATACATGAATAACAAATAACTCCTCTCACTTTTGAATTAGGGTTTTATCTTCCTATTTTCCCTTATACAAAATATGAGATACTAGTATGATATTTATAAGAAAACTAACACACTAACCTAATGGGCTTTTTAACAATTACCCATTATAAGCTAACTTAGGGTACAAGCTAACTTAAACAATTGGATCTATAACACAAGGCCCAATTAAACAATAACATGTGAACGAACTTTGACGACATGTTATTCGTACTAGGGTTTGTTCCAATATTCCACAAATCTCCACCTTGAAACACACCCTATACCAACAAGAAACAAAATATCTTTTCTCATGCAACTTTACTAACTGCATATAGTGGAAAAACTTGCAATTGGACAACGTCTTGGTGATCATATCAGCAACATTATGATCTGTCGAAACCTTCAGCACTTAGACTTCTCCACGCTCGATTACCCATGTGACAAAATGCAACCTCGCATCAATGTGCTTGGTTCGCTCATGATAGGATGAGTTCTTCGACATGTGTATTGCACTTTGACTATCACATTTAACAGTGATACCTCGACTTTGAAGTTTCAGCTCATTTGCAAAACCTTTAATCCACAATGCTTCCTTTACAACTTCAGTTAGGGCAATAGATTCCGCTTCAGTGGTTGATAAGGCAACAAACTTCTAAAGTGTTGCTTTCCAACTAATTTTTGTGCCAAACATAGTGAAAACATATCCAGAAATAAATTTTCTGGAATCTATACAACCTGCATAAATAGAGTTGACATATCCTTATATTCCTGCTTTATTATCTTCACCCAAGACTCCACCATAAATTAGGACTCTGTTCAGAGACCAATTTATGTACCTTAGAATCCACTTCAATGCTTGCTAATGACCATTTCCAGGATTCGACATGTACCTGCTTACAAGACTTACTGCATATGTTATGTCGGGTATAGTACAAACCATAGTATACATCAAAGAGCCTACTATATTAGCATATGGAATTATATTCATATAAGTTCTTTCGACATCAGTACTGGGACACTGATATATACTTAACTTGAATTTCGGGTTTGTTGGAGTCACAATAGGCTTTGAATTCGATATACCAAACTTATCGAGAATCTTCCTCAGGTATGCCTCTTGAGATAAGTATAATCTCGACTGTTTTCTATCTCTCCGAATGTCAATCCCAATAATCCTGGACCCAGCTCCCAGATCCATCATATTGAACTCCTTATTAAGTTCAACCTTCACCCTCATTACATCTTCGACATTGTTGTTTGCTATTAGAATATCATCCACATAAAGCAACAAAATAAGAAATGAATTACCAGGTGGAAATCTGAAGTAAACACAGTGGTCAAACTGACTTCTGATGAAACTGATGCGTGCCATGAACTTGTCAAATCTCTTATTCCACTGTTGAGGAGATTGTTTCAGCCCATATAAAGATCTCTTCAGTTTGAACACGTGATCTTCTTTCCCCTCTTCGACATACCCTTTGTAACACGGTGGGAGAACTGACTTTAAGTTATGTTGCGGATAGCAAGAGTCGCCACCGACTTTTATTTTATCCAAAAGGAAAGGGTATAAAAGAACAGGAAAGACCTTAAGAGATATTTTTGGGTCCGGGGGGTAGGTTATGTAAAGGGAAGGTGTTAGCACCCTTTACATCCATGGTTATCCATGGGCTCTTAGTTGCTTAGCTCACTTTGAATTGTTTTTGAAAAGTGTAGTGTGTGAATAGAAAATTTTCATAAGAGTTAATAATGATCCATGTACGGATGCGTAAAAACTTGTGTTTGAAAATTTGTTTGAAATTTGTTAAGTGTTTGAAAAATTTTGAATGGAGTGAGCAAGCAACTAGGAGGTACCTACCCTAAAATTTGAGTCTTTTCTGTTCTTTATCCTTTAAGTGGTAAGACTATCCCTATTATTAAGGAATAGGTAGTCATTACCTTGGATGTGAGGGACATATGAGGGACATCTGTTTAATGAAGGCAACTGTGAGGTGTATTAAGCATTTAGGAGGGACTATCATCATTATTCGAAAAGGGACTTGATCTTTAAAGGCAACCATTAGGGACTTGATGATTTTTCTTTTAAGGGACTTGCTTTATACACCCCACTTGACCTTATGATTAGGCAACATTGAGGGATAGCCTGAGAAATGTGAGATGGCGATTAAAAATCGACTTACGTGTGTGAGTGTTTAATTTATATTTATCTTATAATTAAAGTGGTCTAAATTTAATTTTAAAATAGAATACATGTTTACACTCCCTAAATTACTAACCATAGCAAGCAAATTAAATAATTAAATATTTACAAACTTTACACCAAGGAGCAATTACAAAATAATTATAAAAATAATAAATAGCAAAAATATAAATATAAAAGCAAAATATAAATAATAAGCAAAAATAGTAAATAAGCAAATAATAAATAAAATAGGGGTTAGTAATAATAAGAATTAAAAATAGGGTTAGTAAAATAATAATGGAAAATTAAATAATGTTAGCGGAATAATAATGAAAAGTTAAACAATGTTAATGAAATAAAAATATATAAGATTAGTGAAACAAGAATTATAATATGGATTAATAACAATAATTAAAATAAATAGGATTAATAAAAATATTATAATAACATGATGAGAATATTAAACACAAAATTAAATTTTAACATATAAACATTTATTTAAATAAAATAATCATTATAACAAAAATTTTAAAACATAATATAAATTATAAATTTTAATCATTACAAACATATATTGACAATTATTTATTTAAAAGATATTTACATATTATATGAAGAAAATAAATTTTAAATGTCATATTCACAAAAATTAATCATATTTACAAAATTTAATTTTTATTAATTATTACATTTACAAAAATTATATTAAATATATACATATACATAATAATTATATTAAGAATTAGAAAATAAAAGTTATTTAGAAAATAAAATTAGGTTTTACAAAAATTAAGGTTTATTTTAGAAAATATTTTTAGGGTTTAGTTTAACATACAAAAATTATTAATATTCATATTATGTTTATTTTTCTTTTATGAATAATAAGAAAATAACTAATTAAATAAACAGAAAAATTGGTAAAAAAGGAAACTTACCTTGGCTGGGTTTGAACCCAGGACATCCTGTTTGCAAGCATCAAAACTCACCAATAGGCCAACCAGGCGCAGGTGATAGAGGAATAGGTCAACTTGGTTTTGTGCCTTGCCTTTGAAAAAAATCAGGAAAATAATGAATAAGCAAAAGGCCTGGGGTGGTGTTGAACCCAGGACCTCATGAATGTACATACGCATGCTTGACCGCCTGGCTGGGAGAGCCCATCTGTTAGAACGCTGGCTACAATTGATTATATATTAAACCTGTAAAAATAAACAAAATAAACAAGCAAAATGCCACCAACGGGGAATCGAACCCCAGACCAAGCCATTGTATACGCACACCTCCATCCACTGGGACAACACAAGTTGTTGTGATTTTAAACAACAAACAATTAATAAAACACATCATTACCTCAGGATTGCTTCATTCTCCTGAAAGCATATTATCAATATCTCAGGACTGCTTCATCCTCCTGAAAGCATATCATCCATCAGGACTGCTTTATCCTCCTGAAAATTCCTATTACATCAGGAATGCTTAATCCTCCTGAAGACTTATCATCTCTCAAGATTGCTTCATCCTCTTGGAAATACATTGTTACATCAGGATTGCTTCATCCTCCTGAAAGCATATTATCAAATACCTCAGGGTTGCTTTATACCCCTGACAGCTTATTACCTCAGGACTGCTCCATCCTCCTGACAGCTATTATCATTACTTCAGGACTGCTTTATCCTCCTGAAAACTTCTATTACATCAGGACTGCTTCATCCTCCTGAAAATCCCTAGTACATCAGGATTGCTTCATCCTCCTGGAATCATATCAACACATCAGGACTGCTTCAGCCTCCTGACAGCTATCATTACCTTCTTACATCAGGATTGCTTTATCCTCCTGAAAACATATTATCAAATACCTCAGGGTTGCTTTATACCCCTGACAGCTTATTACCTCAGGACTGCTCCATCCTCCTGACAGCTATTATCATTACTTCAGGACTGCTTTATCCTCCTGAAAACTTCTATTACATCAGGACTGCTTCATCCTCCTGAAAATCCCTAGTACATCAGGATTGCTTCATCCTCCTGGAGGCATATTATCAATCAAGATTGCTTCATCCTCCTGACAGCTTCTTGTACCTCAGGATTGCTTTATCCTCCTGACAGCTTCTTATTACATCAGGATTGCTTTATCCTCCTGAAAATTTCTAGTACATCAGGATTGCTTTATCCTCCTGACAACTTCTTGTACCTCAGGATTGCTTTATCCTCCTGACAGCTTCTTGTACCTCAGGATTGCTTTATCCTCCTGAAATCATATTATTACCTCAGGACTGCTTCATCCTCCTGACAGCTATCATCATTACTTCAGGACTGCTTTATACTCCTGAAAGCATATCACTACATCAGGACTGCTTTATCCTCCTGAAAGCTATCGTCACTACCTCAGGATTGCTTTATCCTCCTGAAAGCATATCATCCATCAGGATTGCTTTATCCTCCTGAAAGCTATCTTCATATTTTGGACTGCTTTATCCTCCAAGAAATGTATCTGAAGAACTTTTCTCCAAGTGGCATCTTTAAGCCCACTCAAGCATATACAACCAACCATCAATATCAGTTTACGCACCGGTGAGTGCAAATTTTTGGGCTTTTGTGTTCAATCCCCTTCAACCTTCCAGGTCACGACTGGCAAATATACCAATCTAACCCCTCAGGTTTCAGAAAATTGAACAGGGGCAGCTGTTGCACCCCAAAATTTGCCCTCACAATACAAGGCTTTGTGTTCTATGAAGGTTCACAAGGTTCACAAGTTTCCCAACACTTACAAGACCTTTCATGAGGTTCATAAAGTAAGTTCTGTAACACGGTGGGAGAACTGACTTTAGTTAAATGTTGCGGATAGCAAGAGTCGCCACCGACTTTTATTTTATCCAAAGGAAAGGCATAAAAGAACAGGAAAGACCTTAAGAGATATTTTTGGGTCCGGGGGGTAGGTTATGTAAAGGGAAGGTGTTAGCACCCTTTACATCCATGGTTATCCATGGGCTCTTAGTTTCTTAGCTCACTTTGAATTGTTTTTGAAAAGTGTAGTGTGTGAATAGAAAATTTTCATAAGAGTTAATAATGATCCATGTACGGATGCGTAAAAACTTGTGTTTGAAAATTTGTTTGAAATTTGTTAAGTGTTTGAAAATTTGAAATGGAGTGAGCAAGCAACTAGGAGGTACCTACCCCCCGGACCCAAAAATATCTCTTAAGGTCTTTCCTGTTCTTTTATGCCTTTCCTTTGGATAAAATAAAAGTCGGTGGCGACTCTTGCTATCCGCAACATTTAACTAAAGTCAGTTCTCCCACCGTGTTACAGAACTGGCGACTCTGCTGGGGATTTAATAAAAGAGGGGTACCCTTAGGAATTAGATCACTTAAATTGTTTGCCTTGTTTGCTTTATATTACTTGTTGGGCTTTATGTGTGAAAGATCCTAACCCGGATCTAGTGTACCTTAGGTAAATGGCAATAGACCAAGGAAACTGTACGGCGTATACCGATGTGGTTGATCTGGTGGCCATAGTTAGTGTAACTTCTTGGTTGGTGCTTATGTTCCTTAAGTCAAGTTGAGGATAATATGAGGCTGCCATATGTTGTCAATGCACTAACTAACTTTTAGAACCCTAGTTAACTCATCTTGGCCTTTAGAAAAGTAGTGAGATAACCGGCTTTGGTGCAGACTGAAGTTGGTTGATACTCGATGCTACACTCATTGAGATTCTAAACTTGGAGGGTTTTGGTTGGCAAGTAAGTTGCCTACTGAACAACCACCCTTGTGAAGGATCAATGATATTGAGATCCCTTAGAACCTGGTTACTTTTGTAGGACAGGATGAACCAACTAACTTCAGGGGAGGGTACTTACCTTTGAACCTCATGCAAGCCTTTAAACCTAGGGCTATTGTGTGACTTGCTTGTGTGTGCCACATGTTTGTGATTGAGCATAACATCATGACATCATCATGCATCATAAGCATATCATTTTCACTAACCATTTCAAGGACCAAGGGATTTATCTTTGTTCTTTGTTGTAGGTCATGGCTTCTGCTCGTAGAAACACCATCAGAATCAACTTTGTAGGCATACCTGCTAAACTTAAAAAGTTGGTTTCTCAAGTGTCTGAACACTCCCAATTCATCAAGAGACATGGTCACCTACTGGATCTAGTCACTTCAGGGTTCAATGAAGACATGATGAGTGTCCTGTTTCAGTTCTTTGACCCTAAGCACCATTGCTTTACATTCCCCGACTACCAGCTGGTTCCAACCATGGAAGAGTTCTCTAAACTTCTGGGTATACTTGTTCTTGATCAGAAACCATTCACAGGCTTGGAAAGAGAGCCTAAACCTGAGATCATTGCTGCAGCTCTACATCTGAAGAAGTCTGACATTATTCTAGAAACGAGAAGCGGAGTTAAAGGTATTCTTGCTAAGGTGTTGATAGAAAAGGCTCAAGTGTTCTTGAAGGCTATGAGTCATGATGCTTTTGAGGAGATCTTAGTCTTGCTGATTTATGGCTTAGTGTTGTTCCCCAATCCAGATCAGTTCATAGATGTTCATGCCATCAACATATTCCTGAGTCACAATCCAGTGCCTACATTGCTTGGAGACATCCTACATTCTCTTCATACCCGTACTACAAGGGCAAGAGGAACTTTGATGTGTTGCATACCTTTGCTATCTAGGTGGTTTATTTCTCACCTTCCTCGCTCAGTAGTGAAGAATGAGCAAGGGTTTAGATGGTCCAAGAGGATCATGTCACTTTCTCACTCAGATATTCATTGGTGCTCCAGATCTATGGAGAACGTTACTATTATTGACCGTTGTGGGGAGTTTCCTAATGTGCCACTTCTAGGCATAAGAGGAGGCATCACCTACAACCCCTCTCTAGCTTTACGACAGTTTGGTTACGCTCGGAGTGATGGTCCTCATGACATGTTGATTCAGGGCATTGTGTTTGATTACGACAACGATCTTCAGGGTTACCGTCAGAGATTCATACGAGCTTGGAGAAAAGTAAACAGGGTTGACAGCAAGACACTGGAACCTAAGTACACTATTCCTATGGAGGCTTATCTCAGATGGGTGCGATCTCGTGCTCAGACTCTCATGATGCCATATCCTGCCGTCCTACCAGTTACCATGGAACCTGTTGCTGAAGGAGACACAGCTTATACCATCCTTCACCCAGACATGCCTACTGATATGGAAGACTTGCAGAGATCATGGATCCAACTGAAGGAGCAAAGGGATACTTTTGAGGCTCATTACAAAGCAAGCCAAGAAAGAATCCTAGAACTAACAAAGCAACTTCACGAGGAACGGAACCTCAACTCATACCTCAACACAAAGAGGAAACGTCCATGGGAGACTTAAAACCCCATCTTTCGTACTTATTTCATTTCATGCTTTTGTAAGCTCAAGAGGCAAAACAAAGTTATCACTAATAAAAGTTTACCTTCTTGTCTGTCTAAGCAAATTTAAATCCTGCGGTCCTTGAAAACATTGCATATGCATTAAAACATCATATCATTGCATCACAGGTTTATTTGTGCACAGGTTTCTCATCTTCTCGCTGTTTATTTCAGCAATGGCTCTCGAGCAAACAGTCAAAGATCTCCAGGCTCAGAATGCCCGATTCCAAGAGTTGATTCTGGACTTGTCCAAGGGACAAGATGAGTTGAAGACACTGCTGGCTAAGAAGAAGAGTCCTGAGGACAACAAGGATGGGCAGTTGGAACAATTGCAAGCTGAGATAACAGAAATGAGGACCCAGATGAATGACCAGGTGGCTCTTATTCAAAGTTTAGCTCAGGGGCAAGAAGAGCTAAGAACCTTTATCCACAAACTTCAAAGTAATGGAGTCAAGGATCTAATTGTCACTCAACCTCTATTAAAACAAGCTGATTTGGTTGAAAGGAAGATGAGGATAAAAGAAGGTAAGAAACCGGTTGCCATTGATTGTTCTTCAGTTGAAGAAGAAGGACCTGATAAGGTTAATCTACCTCAACACAAGGAATGTAGAAGGAAGTTTATCAAGTTCAGCACACCAATGTCACAAGTTTTGCAATGCCTGTTGGAGATGAAGCTAATTTCCTTGGAAAATTCTCCTAAAAATCCTAACACCTCTTCTCCTCGTTATAATCCCAAGGCAAGGTGTAAGTATCACTCCAACAGTCCTGGACATGATACTAATAACTGCTGGGCATTGAATAAGAAGATTCAAGATCTGATTGACGAAGGAATCCTAGAGGTTACTCCAGAAGGTCAAGTTGAATTTTATTATCGTCCATCAAACACCGAAGCTGCAAGACAAGTAGCCCAAAGTAACAAGAAAGGAAGAATACCTATGCCTGTTGAGATATGGGGCACCTTGGGGCATCCAAGTGGAAAATTTGATTTCATGGTGAAGTATACTGCTCCTCAAAGTTCACAGATTGCAATTGAGGACATTCAGCCAACTGGATGGGACATCATTTGAATTTTCATTTGTAATTTCTTTTATTTGTTTGAACACTTACTATTATGTTAAACTTTTGTTTTCATTAATGCATTGCATATGTTTGTCTTGAATTAATCCATTCGTTCCACTATATTTTGAATCATGCTTCTTATTTCTATCCTGTGATATTTAACTCCTGATAAAGCTATAAGCCTGTAGAGGGAGGATGATGAAAACAATACCATAATATTAGGCAGTATGCTTTTGAACAGACTATGCTGACGATGTACAGGCATTGTTTCAATTCCTAAACAGTGGAGATATAAGGAAGTTAATCCCTAGTCAACCCTTTTGAGCCTATGAAGTAGGAGTTTTTATTCTCGCACAAATCAAAACCCTTATTCATAACCTGGGGCAGGGTAGTTACTCAGTTAACTCAAATATGCCAATTATCTGTGTTGTACACAACTAATGATGGTTCTCCATAATCATGAAACCTGACAGTCAATATCCAGCAAAGGAATAATTCACTAAGTCAAAACCTATGAAGGAGACTTAGTAAAACATTAAGACATCCCGCTGACTGTAACCTTGAAATAAACAGTCCAGGCAAAAGGAAGGGATAATAAAGTCAAAAGAAAAAAGAGGTCACTATGAATCCTCAACAAAGAAAAATGACTGAATGTTCAAATAAATTTTTGGTGGCTGAACCATCACAAAAATCAGTGTTACAATACCAAACTTCTTTGGAACTTCAATGCATAAGTTAACTGAGTATAGGACTGAAGAGCATCGTGGAGATTGGGTTGGGTACAAATAAAATTTGAGCCTATATCCTTTGTTTCTTAAACCATGAACCAAGCCATGTTATAACCCTTTAAAAGTCCTAACTGAAGCATGGTTAGTTCGAAAGCGTACTGCTACAAAAAGGTATCCTGACTCCTTTAGGGCTTATTATAAAACTTGAGTTAATATCACAGTTTTCACAAAAAAAAAAAAAACAGTTTTTCTAAAAAAACTTGTTTCAAAACTTCAAGACAGACATAAGCATTGCATTTTTGAATATATTTGTTTGCATATACCTGAGTGTTTGACAAATAGAGATGCCATTAGGATGAACTGGAGATGGGCTTAAAGATGCCATCTAAAATATCAGGATGTGATGATGTTCTGATGTTGGTACTGGATATCAGTATTAGGTCTTTGAGAGCAAATCCTGACGCTCTTTTGGCTACTGATTCAAAACATCTTTCAGAAGAACAAATCCTGACGTTCTTTTGATCCTTAAGAGCAAATCCTGACGCTCTTTTAGCATCTTGTTCAAGATACATCTTCCTTAAGAGCAAATCCTGACGCTCTTTTGGCCCTTTATTCAAGACTTTCTCAGAGGAACTAATCCTGACGTTCTTTTGACCCTTAAGAGCAAATCCTGACGCTCTTTTGACCCCTGGTTCAAGACATTTCACTCAGAAGAACAAATCCTGACGTTCTTTTGATCCTTAAGAACAAATCCTGACGTTCTTTCGGCCCTTGGAGAATAGGCAAATGGTCTGTACAAAGATCCATTCCCTAATCCAAAATATTCCCAGAAGAGATAATCATCACAAGATTTATTTCTACTGGTCCATCCAACAACTCAAATCATGTTGCATAAATGATTCAGAGACGGCTTATACAAAGACCTAATACTGATATCCAGTACCAACATCAGAACATCATCACATCCTGATATTTTAGATGGCATCTTTAAGCCCATCTCCAGTTCATCCTAATGGAATCTCTAAGCCCATCTCCAGTTCATCCTAATGGCATCTCTAAGCCCATCTCCAGTTCATCCTAGTGGCATCTTTAAGCCCACTCAAGCATATTCAACTAGCCATCTGTATCACTCTATGCACTGGTGAGTGCAAATTTTTGGGCTTTTATGTTCAATCCCCTTCAACCTTCCAGGTCACGACTGGCAAATATACCAATCTAACCCCTCAGGTTTCAGAAAATTGAACAGGGGCAGCTGTTGCACCCCAAAATTTGCCCTCACAATACAAGGCTTTGTGTTCTATGAAGGTTCACAAGGTTCACAAGTTTCCCAACACTTACAAGACCTTTCATGAGGTTCATAAAGTCTACAAGTTACTTTATGAAGGTTCACAAGGTTCACAAGTTTCTCAACATTTACAAGACCTTTCATGAGGTTCATGAAGTCTACAAGTTACTTCTTGAAAGTTCACAAGGTTCACAATGTTTACATAACCTTTCATGAGTATCATGAGGTCTACAAAGTCACTTCATGAGGTTCACAAGGTTCACAAGCTTCACAATACCTCCCATGAGGTTCACAAGACATTTTATGATGGTTCACAAGGTTCACAAAGCTCACAATTGGCCATAAGAGTTAACAATTCCCTCAGACAATGCACCTCCTAAGCAGTGCATCCAAAACTAGGGTTTTGACTTTAATCAGGCTAAATGAACTTCCAAGACTTAAAGTGAGCTTCATAACATCTTATATGTGTGTAAGAACCCCCATGACAAGTTTCAAGACTTTTCTCAAAAGTTTGCTCAGTCAGATGATCAGATAAGTCAAAATCAGTCAAAGCAGTTAAAAAGTCAAACTGAGGTCAACTGTGGTCAAACCAAAGTCAAACTTCATGATTTTTTGCCAACATCAAGTATATGAAGTAAAATTCATCATTTGATCAAGGTTTGATCATGATTCATCAAGGAGATTCCAGATCATCAAGAATCAGGAGTTTCTAAATTAGGGTTTCCTCAATAAAAGTCAACTGAACTTTGACCAGCCATAACTTTCACATGCTTCATCACCAAGTCTCCACTCAAAGCTCATTTTGAAGGAAATTGAATTCTCTACAACTTTGATCTTACAAGCTAAGCCCAAAAATGCTTCATTTGGAAGGTATGGGTTAAGACATTATAGGTCATTTCAAAAGTCAACAAAAAGTCAACGACTTCAAAAGGGCATAACTTGAGATTGGTAAATGATATGGACATGAAACCAGTGGGGTTGTTTAGAGGACTCTTCAAGCTTTCCAAAATGTCCAAGAACACCCTCATAGCATTAAAATTGAGGGATTTGTGCCCTTGCAAAGTTGGGAAATTTTGTGATGGTTTATGATGAAAATGGAGGTCTAAAACCAATTTTTTCCAAATGGGCTGGCCAAATTGTGATCCAATCCATACAATATCATCATGCACGACCCAAATGATTAAAAATCAGAATTTTTATTATTTTATTTTTATTTATTTTGATTTAATTCATAAAAAATCATTTTAAATAAATATAAAATATGAAAATATATTATTTAATGGAGATTTGGTTTCTAGAACATCTTAAATATTGATTGAAGTTGAAAGGGAAGGAAATCATGAGATTGATCCAAAAATAGCAAGCCTTCATGAACAAATATTTGAATTTTAAGACATGATCAATTTCAATCTTTTTGAATCAAATTCTCCATACAACCATTCAATTTTTCTGACCTAAATGATCCTCCTATAAGTACTAAACATAACCTAATCATAAAGGGACGATTTTGCTGCCTCTAAGTGTAAGTTTCAAACCTCAAAAATCCATCCAAAACTCATATTCGGATTCCTTGATTCAGAGCACTAGAAGGTAAAATAAGAACATGGAGAGCTTCATTGGATATCACTGATCATAAACCATCATTCATATGCATCCAAATCGTGCTATAATGATGAACCCGTGGCTTGTTTATTCTTGAAAAATATTTTTTCGATTCTAATCTTTTATGCATTGCTAATGAATTTTGTTTGAGTTTTAGTGTTTGTGAGGTTCCAAGGATCGATTCTGGACAAGAAACTTGAAGTTTCATGACCTAATGGACAAACGGCCATAGTTAGGGTTTAGAGTTCAAAAATGGGGTTATTCGATTCATACAATATAAATGCATTCTCTGGACATAATTGAATTGTACAGGTTGTAAGGGACTCAAAGATGTCTCTGATTTGAAAAAATGATGTTGTTTGATAGTAGTTTGAAAAACACAGGTTACGTGCGTATGAAAATTCGCAGGAGTGTTTATAGCAAATTTCGCAGGTAATTTAGCCAGTCTCAAGGAAGAAGAAGACCTCTTCCCGCGCGTGTTTTAAATTCAAATAATTTGTATTATATTTTATTAATTGTTTGCTGTTTAAAATCACAACAACTTGTGTTGTCCCAGTGGATGGAGGTGTGCGTATACAATGGCTTGGTCTGGGGTTCGATTCCCCGTTGGTGGCATTTTGCTTGTTTATTTTGTTTATTTTTACAGGTTTAATATATAATCAATTGTAGCCAGCGTTCTAACAGATGGGCTCTCCCAGCCAGGCGGTCAAGCATGCGTATGTACATTCATGAGGTCCTGGGTTCAACACCACCCCAGGCCTTTTGCTTATTCATTATTTTCCTGATTTTTTTCAAAGGCAAGGCACAAAACCAAGTTGACCTATTCCTCTATCACCTGCGCCTGGTTGGCCTATTGGTGAGTTTTGATGCTTGCAAACAGGATGTCCTGGGTTCAAACCCAGCCAAGGTAAGTTTCCTTTTTTACCAATTTTTCTGTTTATTTAATTAGTTATTTTCTTATTATTCATAAAAGAAAAATAAACATAATATGAATATTAATAATTTTTGTATGTTAAACTAAACCCTAAAAATATTTTCTAAAATAAACCTTAATTTTTGTAAAACCTAATTTTATTTTCTAAATAACTTTTATTTTCTAATTCTTAATATAATTATTATGTATATGTATATATTTAATATAATTTTTGTAAATGTAATAATTAATAAAAATTAAATTTTGTAAATATGATTAATTTTTGTGAATATGACATTTAAAATTTATTTTCTTCATATAATATGTAAATATCTTTTAAATAAATAATTGTCAATATATGTTTGTAATGATTAAAATTTATAATTTATATTATGTTTTAAAATTTTTGTTATAATGATTATTTTATTTAAATAAATGTTTATATGTTAAAATTTAATTTTGTGTTTAATATTCTCATCATGTTATTATAATATTTTTATTAATCCTATTTATTTTAATTATTGTTATTAATCCATATTATAATTCTTGTTTCACTAATCTTATATATTTTTATTTCATTAACATTGTTTAACTTTTCATTATTATTCCGCTAACATTATTTAATTTTCCATTATTATTTTACTAACCCTATTTTTAATTCTTATTATTACTAACCCCTATTTTATTTATTATTTGCTTATTTACTATTTTTGCTTATTATTTATATTTTGCTTTTATATTTATATTTTTGCTATTTATTATTTTTATAATTATTTTGTAATTGCTCCTTGGTGTAAAGTTTGTAAATATTTAATTATTTAATTTGCTTGCTATGGTTAGTAATTTAGGGAGTGTAAACATGTATTCTATTTTAAAATTAAATTTAGACCACTTTAATTATAAGATAAATATAAATTAAACACTCACACACGTAAGTCGATTTTTAATCGCCATCTCACATTTCTAAGGCTATCCCTCAATGTTGCCTAATCATAAGGTCAAGTGGGGTGTATAAAGCAAGTCCCTTAAAAGAAAAATCATCAAGTCCCTAATGGTTGCCTTTAAAGATCAAGTCCCTTTTCGAATAATGATGATAGTCCCTCCTAAATGCTTAATACACCTCACAGTTGCCTTCATTAAACAGATGTCCCTCATATGTCCCTCACATCCAAGGTAATGACTACCTATTCCTTAATAATAGGGATAGTCTTACCACTTAAAGGATAAAGAACAGAAAAGACTCAAATTTTAGGGTAGGTACCTCCTAGTTGCTTGCTCACTCCATTCAAAAAATTTCAAACACTTAACAAATTTCAAACAAATTTTCAAACACAAGTTTTTACACATCCGTACATGGATCATTATTAACTCTTATGAAAATTTTCTATTCACACACTACACTTTTCAAAAACAATTCAAAGTGAGCTAAGCAACTAAGAGCCCATGGATAACCATGGATGTAAAGGGTGCTAACACCTTCCCTTTACATAACCTACCCCCCGGACCCAAAAATATCTCTTAAGGTCTTTCCTGTTCTTTTATACCCTTTCCTTTTGGATAAAATAAAAGTCGGTGGCGACTCTTGCTATCCGCAACATAACTTAAAGTCAGTTCTCCCACCGTGCAACACCCTTCAGGTTGCGTCATCAAGATTGTTTCATCAAGATCACCATACAAGAACACAGTTTTCACATCCATCTATTCCAGTTCAAGGTCGAACTATGCCACCATGGCAAGCAACATTCAAATGAACATGTGCTTCACAACAGAAGAGAACACATCATTGAAGTCAACACCTTCTTTCTGAGTGAAACCCCTTGCAACCAACCTTGCCTTGTATCTCTTTGACGCCACTCATTCGATTCCTTCCTTAACTTTGAAAATCTATTTACAACTGACTAGACCGGCTCCAGTAGGTGTTTTGATCATTTCCCATGCACTGTTATCATGAGGAGATTTCACCTCATCATCCATGGCCTTCAACCATTCAGTCTTATTTCGACTCCTCATAACTTCCTTATATTTTCTATGTTATTCGTCTAGAACTTCACTTGCAGAGATTAAGGCATAAGATATAAGATCTTCATAACCAAGTCTTTGAGAAGGCTTGATGAATCTTCTCGACCTGTCTCTTGCCAGCAGGTAGTCATTATATGTATCCTCATCTTTGATAGCAGTTTTTGCTTCTTTTTTGACTTCATCCGAGTTATGTAATTCAACATCACTATGCTCCACCTCAACAGGAATTTCTCCTTGTTCTAGCTCTTCGTCAACATTATCAGTTTTCTTGAAAGTCATCTCACCTTCATTGAAAACTACATCTCGACTGATGATACACCTCTTGTGACCTAGCTCTAGGCCCCATAGCCTATAAGCTTTGACTCCTTTAAGGTATCCCATAAACATGCTTTTTAGAGCTCTGGGTTCGACATTATCTTGCCTAATGTGAGCATATGTTACACAACCAAATACTCTCAGTTTGTCGAGATCTGGTGGATGTACCGACCAAACATCTTCAGTTGTCTTCATATCTAACATAGTCGAAGGACATTTGTTTATCAAATATGTTACTGTCGAAACAACCTCAGCCCAAAACACCTTATTCAATCCAGCACTAACCAACATGCATCTAACCCCTTCGAGGATTATTCGATTGAATCTCTTAGCTAGACCATTTTGTTGAGGAGTACCTGCTATAGTCTCATGCCCTGCAATCCCAGACTCGACACAGTAGCTCTCAAAAGTTTCGTTGAATAAATTCAAGTTCATTATCAGTTCTCAACCTCCTGACCTTTTTGCTTGTTTGAGTTTCTACCAGAACCTTCCAACTCTTGAAATTCTCAAAAGTCTCATCCTTCGTCTTCTGAATTAATACCCATAACTTTCTAGAATAATCATTAACTATGGGTAGAAAATACTGCACTTGAATGTGAAGGATTCCTTGCAGGCCCCTAAAGACCAGCATGGATGTAATCAAGGGATCCATGTGTTCTCTGTTTACCTTTGTTAAACTTCACCCTACATGATTTACCAAATACACAAGGTTCACAAAACTCCAACTTCTCGACTTTGTCACCACCTAGCAGGTTCTATTTCCCCAGTTCTACCAGGCCTCTCTCGCTGACAGGGCCCAATATCATGTGCTATAATTTTGTATTTGACAACAGGTTTGTGGATGCAACATTTGTCGAACCACTTACAAAATAGAATTCTTGAGGAAGTATTTTCTTGAATATGTTCGGGGAAAGATCGAGTTTCTAGAGTTGAAACAAGGCAACATGTATGTGGATGAGTATACTGTGAAGTTCATTGATTTGGTGAAATTTTATCCTTATTATAGCGAGGCACTGCTGAGTTCACGAAGTGTGTCAAATGTGAGAATGGTTTGAGGCTTGAGATTAAGTAGGCGATTGGTTATCAGAGAATCTGAAGGCTTACGGACTTGGTGGATTGTTGCAGGATCTTTGAGGAAGATAGAAGGGCTCGATCTGAGTATTTCAAAGGTCTAACTGAGAGAAGAGGTAAATAACAGATGAATTGTGGAAAATCTTATGCTACTTCTGATGATAAGGGTAAGAAGAAACAAAGTGAAGGTAAAAGGCAAATTGGGGGATGTGTTCATACTTCATTGAAGTGTTATAGGGTTGGTGAGATGGGTCATCGTGTTAGTGAGTGCACAAGTGACGTGAAGAAATGTTCAGTACGCATTATCAGTATGCATTATAGGTGTGGTGAGATGTGTCATTGTTTCAAGGTCTTATCAGTACGCATTATAAGAAGCCCAAGAAAGCTGCAACTAGAGGAAAGGTGTTCGCTTTGACAGTGACATAGACTTCCAGCGAGGATCGTTTGATCAGAGGTATTTGTCATATTAATAGTATTCTGTTGATTGCTATGATTGACACTGGTGCGATGCACTGTTTTATTTCTCTTGATTGTGTGAATAAATCATGACTTGTTGTTTCTCTGATGCAAGGAGAGATGGTTATCGAGACTCCTATTGATGGGTCGTTGACTACTTCTCTCGTATGTCTGAATTGTCCGTTATCGATTTATGGTAAGGACTTTGGTGTGAATTTGATTTGTTTGTCGTTGAGAGGTATGGATGTGATTCTAGGTATGAATTGGTTGAAGTACAACAATGTTCATATTAATTGCTTTAGTAAGTCGGTTCAGTTTCTTACTCCTAGTGAAGAGGAAGAAGAAGATGGTTATTTGTCTGCTCGAGTGTTGAAAAAGCTTATGGATGAAGTAACATAAGTGTTGGCGTTGTTTGCATCGTTGTCGGTGGAAAATGATATGGCAATTAGTCAATTGCAAGTGGTGAGAGATTTTCCGGAACTATTTCCAGATGATGATGTGGATGTGCCTCCAGAGAGAGAGAGGGGGAGTTTAATATTGATCTTGTGCCGAGAACAAGACCTATTTCGATGGCATCGTATCGTATGTCGGCTTCCGAGTTATCTGAGTTGAAGAAACAGTTAGAGGAACTGTTAGAAAACAATTTGTGAGACCGAGTGTATCGCCGTGGGGAGCACCAATATTATTGGTCAAGAAGAAACATGGTAGTATGAGGCTGTGTATTGATTACAGATAACTGAATAAGGTGACAATCAAGAATAAGTATCTGCTTCTAAGGATAGATGATATAATGTATCAGTTGGTTGGTGCTCAGGTGTTTAGTAAGATCAATTTGCAATCAGATTATCATCATATAAGAATGAAGGACAAAAATGTTCAGAAGACTACTTTTAGGACTCAGTATGGACATTATGAATATGTAGTGATGCCATTTGGAGTTACTAATGCACCTAGTGTATTCATGGAATACATGAATAAAATTTTCCATGAGTATTTGGATCAATTTATTGTTTTGTTTATAGATGATATTATGATTTACTCCAAGTTAGAAGAGGAGCACGCTGAACATTTGCGAATTGTGTTGCAAGTGTTGAAAGAGAAGAAGTTATATGTGAAATTGTTGAAGTGTGAGTTTTGGTTGAAAGAGGTGATTTTTCTTGGTCATGTGATTTCGGAAAGAGGGATTATTGTGGATCCATCCAAAGTAGACGCAGTGCTACAATGGGAGACTCTGAAGTCAGTGTCAGAGATTAGATGTTTCTTGGGATTGAATAGTTATTATCGAAGATTTATTGAATGGTTTTCGAAGTTGGCACTTCCGTTGACCCAATTGACTTGTAAGAGTAAAGCGTTTGTATGGGATTCTCACTGTGAGAAGAGTTTTATTGAGCTGAAAAAGAAGATGACTACTGCGCCAGTTTTTTTGCCGAAAGCAGATGAATCGTTTGTGGTTTATTATGATGCTTATTTGATGGGTTTAGGTGGACTATTGATGCAAGACAACCAGGTCGTGACATATGCTTCACGACAATTGAGAGTTTGTGAGAGGAATTATCCTACTCACGATTTGGAGTTAGCAGTTGTGGTTTTCGTCTTGAAGATTTGGAGACATTACTTGTATGGTTTGAGGTGTATAGTGACCATAAGAGTTTGAAATACCTGTTTGATCAGAAAAAGTTGAATATGAGGCAGATACGTTGGTTAGAATTCCGGAAGGATTATGAATTTAGTTTGAATTATCATCTAGGTAAAGCTAATGTTGTAGCTGATGACTTGAGTCGGAAGACATTCCATATGATGGCTAGAGAGTTGGAGTTGATTGAGAAATTCAGAGATATAAGTTTGGTTTGTGAACAAACACCTCATAGTGTGATGTTGGGAATGCTGAAAGTTAATAATGATTTTCTTGATCGTGTTTGGGATAGTCAGAAGTCAGATGCAAAACTGGTGGGCTTGATGGTTAATGATGAACGAGTTGAAAAAAAAATGAGTTTCGGGTTGATGGACATGGAGTACTTAGATTTTGGGATCGCATTTATATTCCTGAAGATCTTGAACTAAAGAGAATGATTCTCGAAGAAGGTCAGAGGAGTGGTTTGAGTATTCATTCAGGAGCGGCGAAAATGCATCAGGATTTGAAGAGAATATTTTGGTGGCCTGGTATGAAGCGAGATATGACTCAGTTTATGTATGCATGTTTGACTTGTCAGAAGTCGAAATTGGAACATCATAAACCTGCTTGTTTGATGCAACCGTTGGATATCCCCGAGTGGAAATGAGATAGTATATCGATGGATTTTGTTACGGGGTTACCTATTAATCCAAGAGGGCATGATGCCATTTTATTGATTATTTATAGGTTGACTAAGTCATCACATTGTAATATGATTGGTATTACTTATTCTTTACAGAGATTGGCAAAGGTATATGTTGGTGTAATTGTGATGTTGCATAGAGTACCTTTGAATATTGTGTCGGATAGAGACTCACGATTTACTTCTAGGTTTTGAGAGAGTTTGCAAGAGGCATTGGGTTCGAAGTTGAAGTTGAGTTCAACTTACCATCTTCAGACTGATGGACAAACGGAGAGGACGATATAATCTTTGGAGGATCTATGAGGGCTTGTGTACTTGAGTAAGGAGGTGTGTGGGATAGTCACTTGTCGTTGATCGAGCTTACGTATAACAATAGTTATCATTCGAGTATCGGAATGGCACGATTTGAAGCCTTGTATGGTCGAAGATGTAGGACGCATTTCTGTTGACATGAGTCAGGTGAGAGTGTTGTACTTGGACTTGATATTGTGCAACAAACTACTGAGATGGTGAAGTTGATTCGAGATAAGATGAAGACTTCACAGAGTAGGCAGGAGAGTTACCATGACAAGAAAAGAAAGGATCTTGAATTTCAAGAAGGAAATCATGTGTTTTTTAGGGTTACTCCGGTGACCGGTGTGAGGAAAGATTTGAAGTCAAGAAAGCTTACTCCTAAGTTTATTGGGCCGTATCAGATTTCGGCGAGAGTTGGACCTGTTGCTTATAGAGTGGTGTTGCCACCGAGATTGTCAAATTTTCATGACGTGTTTTGTGTGTCACAGCTTCGAAAGTATGTTCTGGATCCGTCACATGTGATACCGATGGATGAAGTTGAGGTAAGAGATAATCTTAAAGTTGAAGCGTTACCAGAACGGATTGATGATCGGGAGGTAAAGCGGTTGAGAGGCAAGGAGATTGTCCTTGTGAAGGTGGTTTGGGGAGGAGCTGTCGGTGGGCATATGACTTGGGAATTGGAGAGAAGGATGCGAGATTCGTATCCGAATCTTTTTGCTTGAGGTAAGTTTTCGAGGATGAAAACTTTTTTAAGTGGGGGAGAGTTGTAACGCCCCAAATTATATTTAATTATTTTATTCGGTATGTTATGTGTTGGTGTGTAGAATAATAGATTATCAAATATAATTTTAAATTGAGAATTATATTGTGGTGGATAATTGTATTATTAAGTAAATAAATAAATGGAATAAAATATGAGGTAGATGGCAATGTGTTTTTTTTATGAATTTAGTGAGGGTAAAAGTGGAAGTCCCTAAGTTGGTCTAAGGGATTAAGTTGTAAAAAAAGGAAAGGGATTGTATTCTGAAAAAGGGGAAGAACGATCGGGAAAGTTGTGAAGAGGATAAGAAGAGGAAATGGCTTGATCGCAACGAAGAATATGTGAGGAAGAGAAATTCTCGTCAAAACAAAGGTAAGGGTGAGATTCTTCCATCTCTATGGGGTTGTATGATGGGAATTTGGTAGGTTGAGGATTAAGGATTGATGTTTTGGTGGATTGAAGAAGAATTGTGTTGATTAGTTAGTAGTTGTTGTTGTTAGTTGATATTTGCATAAATTAGATGGTAAAATTAGTGATTAATATGAATTATGGTTGGTATTGGTGCGTTGATGAGATGATTTTCGTTGCAGAATGAGTGCAGAGCACATAGGAGTGATTTGCAAAATCACAGAGCTCGCTTAGCGAGCAAGTTAGTTTTGGAAAAGTCAAGAGTCAGTGAGTTGCTCACTTAGCGAGCAAGGACCCTCGCTGAGCGAGACCTAGAGAGTGAAATGACGATTTTTAATTCCTAAAAATTACTTAAATGAGTTAGTAATGCTTAGGAATCGATGTGGTGTAGTTGAAGGTAGTGAAAGAGGAGTTATACACTTAATTGTAGGGATAATTAGTATAACTTAAATATAAACACAATTAATATGTTTATTGGCTTTTGTTGTTGTTGTTATGAGTCGTTGTTGTTGTAATAAGTTACATATTGTTGTTGTTGATATATGTATACGTGGTATGTTGTGGTATGTGTTGTTGTGGTGTTGTGGTGGTTGAAGTTGATTTGTGTGGTTATATGTTAAAAATGCATGATAATCTTAGTGGTAATGAATTGTTGTATATTGATCGGTGTTATGATAAATTGTTGTTGTTGATGTTGTATGATGTAATAGTTGCATATATGCATGTATGTCATTGGTGTTGCATGACATGTTGCATAGTTGGATGACATACCAAGGTGGGGTATGTTAGTTGTTGTGTTATTGGTGCGATCATGAAATAGAGATCATACGTGACCATGAAATAGGGGACGAGGGTGTGGTCATGAAATAAGGATCATACTGGACCATGAAAGAGGGGTCGAGAGTTCCGACGGGAACTGGAGCTTGAAATAGAGATCGAATATGGTACCGCATGCATAGAGTCAAGTAGGGTCTCATTGCATGATCATTGTTGTTGTTGTTGTTGTATACGATGTTGTTGACGTGTATGATGTTGTTGACGTGCATGATGTTGTTGTGCATGTAATGCAGTTGAATAGTTGTTGTTTGAGAAGTGGTGTTCTATTTCGATACTTGCTTGATTCTTATTATATTGCTCTTTGTGATGTAAGTATCTCACCCCTTCTGTTTGAATGTTGCCCTTATGTTGGTAACATATAGGTGAGCAGGATAAGTCGAGTGATGGTCAGTGAAGTCGGTGTACTTCACGTCATTAGGATGTCAGCTTTGATACGTCGCCTTGCGTGTCGGGACGATGTTGCATTTATTTGTTTATTTCCTTCAGAAAATATTTTTTTTGTAATTGAAATATGATTAATGTTGTTTTAAAAAATATTTCCGCTGCATGTTGAATACTTATTTGAAAACGTATTATTGAGCCGAGTTGTTTTTAAGTTGAATTGTGACACTAAAATATTTTTGGTGAAATTATTAACTCTGATTTTCAATATAAACTCGTGGGATTATTTCGGTGTTACACTTTCTCAATCATGGTCATCTTTTCAGTTGTCGTTAACGCAACATTCATGGTCGTCTTTCCCTTTAACGCTTCCAAGCAACCCTGCTGAACAAGTAGGACTTTCCTCTTCAAGCGCCACAGACCGAAGACGTTCACTCTGGTGAACTTTCCAATCTCATACTTTGTTGAAGGCATCTTCTCCACGCTCATTGCACCAATTTGTTGTGAATCAGATACCTTAGAAACAAAGTATAATTAGTTCCTTGATCAGTCAAGAAACCCAAAAGGATTAGGGTTTAAGGTAACCACGGATAAAATGATTAGTTATAAACTGCTATTCTTTCCTTTCACTTGAAACAAGATTACAAGTATACAAAAATAACAAATAATCTCTCTCACTTTTGAATTAGGATTTTATCTTCCTATTTTTCCTTATACAAAATATTAGAGACTAGTATGTTATTTATAAGAAAACTAACACACTAAAACTTTTTAATAATTACCCATTACAAGCTAACTTAGGATACAAGCTAATTTAAACAATTGGATCCATAACAAAAGACTCCATTAAACAATAACATATGAACGAATTTCGACGACATGTTATTCATACTAGGGGTTGTTCCAATATTCCACACCCTCAAATATATTTTTTACTTTCTTTTGTCAGATCGCATACCCACCGTCTATTCTCCCTTCAAAAAGTTTAACTGAAACGTATTAACTAAATTATAGAAAATAAATGAAAGAGCAAGGGAATGAAGTATTCAATCTTGTTACCACGAGCAAATACACGTAAAAATCAGAACCATAAAATAGAATCAACAAAAATTAGAATAAAAAAATTACGCAGATGTACAAACCAGAAAGTAAGCATCAATACTTTTCCAAAATTTCAAGTTAAATCTCTTAGTTCTTCTATCCAGTTTATCATGAAAAAAGAAATTACAAAATAAAAACAAAAACAAAAACAAAAGTAATATTATTTATAAAAAAAACATTAAGAAAAAGTGTGTAGTAACATTATTTAAAATAAAAAAAAAAAAGTCATTAAGAAAAAATGTGTTTGCAACACTTTTATTTACACATTTAAACCAAAACCACTGCTCTATTTTTCATCTTAAATGATGTGTTCTAATATAAGTAACATTTTTTATGTAATTGTAATAGTATATTTTGCAAGGAAAAGTTAGGAATTTGAGAAAAAGTGTGGTGATAGGTCTAGAAGGTCTAGAAGGTTGGTAATTGTAGTAGTATATTTAGCACCAATGATTCTCCCTTTACTTCAAAAGATGAAATTCATATAATAGAGTATGTATGCGTGTCTGAGTTTTGATTGGGATCTTTCAATTAAGGTTGCCATGCACCTTTCAATTTAAATATGTATTTATATTTGAGGGGAAATGATTTACCAAGATGAAAACAACTTAGAAAAATATATATATTTAGTTATATTATGAAATATACAGTGGCTGGAATTGTTAGTTTATTAAGGACAATATTTAGACTATCCACTTTATCTACTTTATGTGCTTCTCAAAAATGCCTACCAAACTAAACTATTTAGATTGACAAAAGGCCACCAAACCGATCTCTTATAGATTTAGACTATTTAGTAGGGGTGGACGGAGGTCGGTTATGGGTGGATTCGGGTTCAAAATAGTTCACCCGAACTAACCCACGATTGAAAAAGAGAGATCCAATTTCACCCAAAATCCGTTTGAATAACTACTAAGAAAGTTATGAATTTATTCCAAATCCATTAAGAAAACATTCATTAATAAAACCTCTGCAAAATATATGAACTGCATATTAGTAAAATAATGAGATTCCAGCTCCTTCCAAAATCATAAACACACTTCACATAATAATGGTAATAACCTCCACAAATTATATGGCACACATGGATTCAATTGCAACAAGCAGTATAAATTAGTCACAACATGATATTTGTTACTTTTTCAATCTACACATTATATATTTCTTGCTTCTTCAATCTGCATATTAATATATAATCTCTACACATTAAATGCTTCTTCAACAACCTTTTAGAAACATACTACATTGTCTTCTTGAATTTTATTGGATCTTGTTAAATTTCTAAAATAAATTATTTCCTTCAACCAAAAACAAGAAAAGCATTAATATATACCATTAACAGTCCTAGTTATGAATGATTCTAAAAGGCAGCCTAATAAAAGGAGATGCCTCTTATAACAAAGTTATGTCAACCCTTCATTCTCAAAACTAAACCAGAAGACATTAGACACAACCTCGCCAACCACTCCAAATACACGACTCGCATAAAATAAATTGCGAGGGATCCAAAACATACAGCATCATGACAACATGCAATTATAGTGATGCTAATTCAACGTGAACTAATAGCAATAAATAAAAGGAACAATCAGCCTATTTAGATATGTCAGGTCCAAATATTAAACTCATTTAGCAACATCTACAAAATCCAGAAATCATGAGACCGACAGTAACAATCAAAATATCAGAATCAACTACATTATCTTCAACCGTCTCTCATTTTAGCGGGAAAAAAAATGAGAATAGAGAAACGAAAAAGCTGTTGAGTAACCGTCCTGTGTATTTTCTCAAATTAACTTATACTGGCCAAGGTAGTTCAACTCTTTTCCAGATGCTTAACCTTTTCCCCTCTCAAACTGTGGCTGGTCCTCCTTTGTACATAACCTATTATGTGTGAGTCAAAAATTCATGTAAGTGTGTGCGTGTGAAAAAAATGGTGATAGTCAATGAGTAAGTGGATACTTAAGGGTGTGAAAAATAGTTATGTACATATCTGGAATCACAATGAGTTAAAAAAAAACTCTGGCACACCGTGCCTCCGTGAAATTCGCCGCAAATCCAAACACGCACTAAGTGGGCAAAAATTCAACAGGTGAGGAATGTGTAGAACATTGAAACTTGGTATAATGGCTACATTTGCAGTGAGTAAAAGAGTGAAAATTGGTGTTGTGCAAAATGAGTTATGAGAGACTAGGAAAATGGGCATCTATGTACAAGGAAGGTTACTACTACAAGTGAATTTGTACAGGGAAGAATAATTGAATGAGAAAAGTGCAATTAAGAGGTGGAAATTTCTACAAAATGAAAATTTATTTTACTTGTTTAAAAAAGTGTGATTTTTTAACTTCCATAAAAATAAAAATAAATGCAGGGCTAATTTGAAATTTTCAAGATTATAAAACATACACATTCTGACTTCTAGAGCTTACAGCAGAAACCCTAAGATTCCTCCGCAAAGGATTATGTCATATTACTCAAAATAGTAATTAGAAGCTGAAAATTTATGTTTTTAAACAATCAATGCAACTTCTCAAAAGGCCTTGTACCATCTTCCTATAGGCAAGAGTTCACAGTCCTTTCATGTTAACATGTTTGAACCTGTGATGCCACAAGTTTGTGACATTTTCAGAGGTTAGATCGAAATAGGCTTCTTCTAATACATTATTAGAGACAACGAGAATAGATGCCAGAAGCATAAACATACGATTTGTGGATATCACAGTTCATATGATCAGACTTCTAACATCATGTTAATGCTAATGGAAAACTTCTCAGTATTCCGAAGTTTGATGGAGATTACGATCACTGGTCCATGCTAATGGAAAACTTGCTGAGATCAAAGGAGTACTGGAGTTTAGAGTACTAAAACACCAAAGTCACTCACAGGAGCGAAACGTCGAACCTTGGAGGAGAAAAAGCTAAAGGACTTGAAGGAAAATAATTATTTATTTCAATCTATTGACAAGAATATTTTGAAAACAATCACCAACAAAGCCACCTCCAAAGCACTATGGGACTCAATGAAGCAAAAGTATCAGGGGAATGCTCAAGTTCAACGAGCTCAACTACAAAGGCTACATCGGGATTTCGAAATTCTGGAAATGCAAAATGGTGAGTGTGTGAATGATTATATTTCTAGAGTCTTGTTAACTGCAAATGACATGAGAGGAGAAGGAGAGACCATTGAGGATAGACTTATTATTGAGAATATTTTATGCATACTGTCAGATAAATACAATTATATTGTATGCTCAATCGAAGAATCCAAGAATATCAATACGATGACAGTAAATGAACTGAACAGTTCATTGCTTGTACATGAATACAAGATAAAATGAAAGGATGTGACAGAACAAGCATTGAAGGTTACAGGAGACAGTTCTAATTTACGATTTGAGGAACGATTCAGAGGAAGAGAGCATGGAGGACTCAAAGGTAAAGGCATAGGAAGAGCATTAAATAAATCCACAGTTGAGTGTTATCGATGTCACAAGATGGGATATTTCTAGTATGAATGTGTAACCTATGCCAATTATGCAGAAAACGCATAGCTGGATGAAGGAGAAGATATGCTTCTTATGTCATATGTGGAAATGTAAGGAGTTGCACAAGATGAAGTATGGTTTCTGGACTCTGGATGCAATAATCACATGAGTGGAGATAGGAAATGGTTCACTGAACTTGATCAATCATTCAGACACAATGTTAAGCTGGGAAACGACTCCAAATTGGTTGTCATGGGAAAAGGAAAGATTCGAATGAAAATAGATGAACGAGTTATGGTCATCACAGAGGTATTTTACATTCCTGAAATCAAATCAAATCTCCTTAGCATTGGTCAGCTTCAAGAGCTAAATCAATCCATATTGATTAATAATGGTTGTGGTAGCATCTATCATGATGTTAGAAGTCTGATCATATGAACTGTGATATCCACAAATCGTATGTTTATGCTTCTGGCATCTATTCTCGTTGTCTCTAATAATGTATCAGAAGAAGCCTATTTCGATCTAACCTCTGAAAATGTCACAAACTTGTGGCATCACAGGTTCAAACATGTTAACATGAAAGGACTGTGAACTCTTGCCTATAGGAAGATGGTACAAGGCCTATCAATATTGAAGAATCAATCCAAGGTGTGCACCATATGTATGAAATGAAAGCAACAACATGATTCTTTTCAAAAACTAAGCACTTGGAGAGCATAAATTATATATCATTTTAAAACTCAGCGCCAAGAATTCACATAGATCATGTATTTCCAACAATTTAAATTAAAAGGAAAACTTAATAAACAAACCCTCACCTGTACAGTCGACAATCTGAGAAGATAAATTTTATGGACTTCTCAATCTTCTTCATCAGAGCTTGCCTCGTCAGTACTATAATCACTACTATCAGTTCCTCCGAGATCCAAATTAACATGCTGCACTTGAATAATTTCAGACTGCTTGGGCTGAGGGATGTGAGGGGGTATCTTCGGTTCCTCAAATCTTGGTACCGAGTCAATAGGAGGCAATGCCACAGGATCCCCTGGTTTCCACCCAGGTGGGGGCTTAATTGGCATATCAATAGGCAATTGTACAGGCATTCCAGGTTTCCAACCAGGCGGAATAGAAAAATTGGGAGGAAGCATCCCTTGAATTGCAGACAAATTTGCAAGTGGATTGGTATCCACGGGCTGTAAAGGTGGAGGCTCAATAATAGCCTCAACTGTTTTCTCCTTATAATCAACTGCTTTAGGCAAACCAATATCAAGATCTGCAAAGTTATATAACTGTGAAGCTCTCATTTGTTCCTCTTGTGGTGCAGGTGGCATTGCACCGCGAAGAGGAGCCGTTCCTGCTCCAAATTCCGGTGGTGCAAAGGTTGTATAACTTATTCGATGAGCATATGATAATATATCCGACAGTTTCAGCTGAGATGTGATAGTCGAGGTGGTTACAGAATCATCTTCATTCCCATCTCCTGATTTCAATCTCTTGATACTGTGGCGATAATCAGAGTAATCATCAACAAGAATGTCAAGCTCCCGCTCAGCATCTTTGAGTTTGTTGGCAAACGCAAGAAGTGCCAAATCTTTCGACCTAATTTCCCCGTCAATCTTCTTCTTGGCATCTTGGAGATCAATAATTTCTTGGAGTTCAGCAACAGATTCAAAGATTTGGGTTTGAAGGGACGTGAAAAGTGAAATAATTTCTTTGGTGGAGGAAGGTGAAGAAGACTCAAGCAAGGAAGATGGATGCGATTGGGTTTGGGAAGAAAGGAATGTTGGGAGTGATCCACGGAATGCAGTGAGCCAAACAGATCTGTTGGGTGATACTTCAAAGAGTTTTGATGCTAAGGTAGCCATTTGAGCAAGAAGTGCCTGTGCTCTAGGGAGAGGTGGTAAAAGAGAGAGTAGAGCAGCTGAAGGAGTTGCAGAATGGTTGTTTTGGTGATGGTGGGTCTGTGAAGGAGGTAGCTTTTGTGGGTTAGGGTTCAAAATTGATGGCGAGTTAGGGTTTGTAAGGCCTAGCCTGGCAGGGGACTGCACAATTTGCGGCTGAAGCATTTTGTACCAATACCTTTTGTCTCTTTTAGTATTCTCGTATCTCTAAATAAAAAACATCAGGCAGCAACAAGAGCCACCTGTGTAACAGAAGAACAAAATTACAATTAGAAGCATGGTTAACTTGCTACTAAGTAGTAACACTTAATGCAATAAAAACATATTAACAACTTGGAAGATTAGAACAAAATAATGAGTGCAAAGACAACAGAACATAAAACATTGCATAAAACACTCAAAGACGTAACAGCAGCAGCAAGTAATAAACCAAGCCACGAGATTCAATCTAGCTTGAAGCAGAGAAAGTGAGAAACGTAGAAGGATCAATTGACAAACCTGTTCAAGCAAAGGTGAAGGATGTTGAAGCGTCGTACGAGATCGGTGATAATGGAGGGTTCGCCGGGCAAGATCGGTGACAATGGAGGGTTCGCCGGACGAGAACGGTGACGGTGGAGGGTTCGCCGGACGGTTTGGTGAAGAAGAAATGAAATTAGGGTTGTGAAATTGGGAATGTTCGAAATTGGAAATTGGCGCATCTGAACTCAGAAGTGTGAGAAAAAAAATTAAATGTTTAATATTTTTTAATAAAAGATTTTATTTAATTTAAATATTTAATATTTTTTAATAAAAAATTATATTTAATAAGTATAATAAAGTATTATCCAATGGATTTCTAAAAACAGATGGATGGATTGAATCCATCCATATGGTTTGATGGATGGATTGGATCAAATCCATTAAATTACTTTTTCCTTAATGGATGGATTAGATGGATTAATTATTAGATGGATTGGATGGATTTTCTCTTAATGGATTTTATTGCTACCCCTATTAACAATTAACAAGTATATCAAAATGATTCACAAAAAATCCTCTGTAAAACATACAAACTAACAAGTATATTAAAATAATTCAGAAACATGTAAGGACACACACAAAAAAATTCTAATACGATCTCGAAAAGTTAGCAAGAACTCCTAAGTCATCATAATCTTACAACCAAGCCTAAAACTTGAATACATACATTAGATAACTTAAAGCCAAGACTAAATTGGTAAACTAAAAATACAATTCACAACTTAAAAATTTCTACAAATAATTCTACAAATCATAAACCATATAATAAGTATAATAATTGGAAGCATTTAGTTTATGGGGTCATTTCTTCAAACAGACAAAAAAAAAATCAAAAGTGCTAATGAAGAAGCAACAATGTTAAACAAAACAAAAAGTTAAGCAAACCAAAAGCACCAAAAGAAAGAATCATGTAGAAATCTTAAAGAACCACAATTAACATAATGATGAAAAGGGCAATAAAAAATGGATGCTTGATTGAAAATCTCAAAACTAGTGCGAAATAAATGTTGAATCCCAAATTTCCAATTCCAAGAATCATAACAGCCATCATTTATGAAACAATTCTCTTACTGACGAGTAAAGTTGAAAAATTTAAACTTTTTTTTTTCTTTTATGGGTGATTTTGATAAAGTCGAAGCTAGATTAACGTTACCTGAGTATCAGTGGCGGCGGTGGAGTGAAGATGCGTTATGAGACACTTGTGATTGTGAGCGGAGGTTCGTGGCGGTGTTGGGTATAAGGTCGAAGTTGGTTCTAGATATGAATGCGGTGTTCTCTAAAACTGTTGATTTCGTTGAATTTGGTGGGTTTGGGAACACATAGTTGTGATTTGGGGAATTAGAGTTCAAGTGTTCGTGAAGAAAATTGGGAAATTGGATTTTATTAAGTTATCACGATTTGTTTCTGTGACCTGCGAACGACTTGAATGTTGCGAACGATTTGTTTCTGTGACCTGCGAACGGAACGCTTTGTTTCTGTGCCCTGCGATGCGAAACTGAACGATTTGGAGTTTGGACCCTGTGTTTCTTTACCCAGCGATTTGTCTCTTTTGCAATGTGTTTTCGTTTTATTTTTTAATACTAAAAAACTCAAAACGAATTAAAAGAATATATATATATATATATATATATATATATATATATATATATATATATATATATATATATATATATATATATATTAGATGTTCAAGAAATAGGTATTTCACAAATTGTGTTGACACTATCTATAATTTAGACATTTTCTTAGACATTATCTATAAATTATTATAAAGATGTTTCTTGTGTTGGTGATCTACTCAAGCTTATAGATAATGATGTTGTCACTGACATATGTTCAAAAACTTTTTATTAGTGATTGAAACACTATATATTAAAACTCTTGGTAAAAAAAGTCTATCTACAATTATGTGTAGATCAAACTGAAACAGAAATAAACACAAATATTTAAGTATTCTGAAGGCATACCTAGCAGTGGAAGAATCCTTAAACTTCAGCAAAATTTCGTCTATGTCTGGAATAATCTCGTCATAGAACTCATTTAGCTCAAAGTCATTTATCTGGGTCTCACATACATGGGTCTAACTATTTATGCTTATTCAATCGGGTTCGGACATCGACGATTGCAAAGTTATCAACCAAGCTCGATCGTATAAATCCAGCTGAAGGGGTGAAATAGAAATCAAAGAAACCAATTTCAAAATAAAAAAATTAAGAGATAGAAATTTTGTTCTTACCTGAGAATGGGTGAAACTTTTAGCTGTGTCTGATTTGAAAGAAGGAAATTGTTGAGCAAAGAGGGGAAGGAGGCGCTTGAAAAGAAACCCTGGTTTCTGAAGTTTATTTTTCTCTTTAATCTTTAATCTATTATATTTCTTTTATTAATTGATTTTTTATTTTAAAATTAAAAAAAATAGGTGCTTAAATTGAGCGCTATTTTACTTTTAGTTTATATTTTTACTTCAGATCCTATATCAACCGCTTGTTTGTAATTCCGGTCTCTAAATCTTATTTATACTTAATGCCTTTTTTTTACAGTCACTAAAGGTGTTTGTTGGTATATGGTAAAAAAAAATTGTAATGACGCCCAATAGCCGGTTCAATTTTATATCTCTATTTTATTGTTACTAACCATGAATTAAATAGATAAAGTATAACAAACTGTTTATTTCATGAGCAAAGTGATCAGGGGCATTGAGACTCGTTGTTAGAAGATTCAAAGGCTTGCATTATCAACAATGGTGACTGCAAGAAAGCTTAGGCCTTTTTTTCAAGGAAATCATATATTTGTAAAAATAGATTATCCCATACGCAAGGTCCTCAAGAAGCCAAATTTGTCAAGGAGAATGGTATCTTGGACATTTGAGTTGTTTGAATATGACATCCAGAAGATTCCCAAAGGAATATTAAATCACAAAGTCTGGCAGATTTTCTAATAAAGTTTATCACGTCAATTAACGAGGATATTTCTTTCGTCTATATTTTTTTGGTGGACAGAGCCTCTAACGTTAAAGGGAGTGGTACTGAGATGGTGCTAGAGGACTAGATGACCTATTGATCGAGTGTTCATTAATGTTTGATTTCAAGGCTAACAATAACCATGACAAATATGAAGTTGTAATCGTTAACACGTCCCTCTCCCTAAACGACTCTAAAGGCCAAAAACGACTCTCAAGTAGAGGCGAAACAAGTTGTCAGTAACTATCAGGCAAAGGAACCATAGCTCATCAAATATTTGAAGAAGGCATGTAACTTGTCTAAGCATTTCAAACTGTTTGAGATGATGCATGTGTCCATAAAACATAACTTCGGGGCAAACCTGTTGTCCAAGCCAGCTAGTTCAAAGAAAGCAAGGTTCAACGACACTATAATACAAGAAACGCTTGCATCCTTAACATAGAGGCAATGCAGGCAAACATTATCGATATCTCCCTGAATTGCAGCTAGATGACACAAGCAAAGCAAATCTGCAAGCATACAACAAAGTACATGATGTCAGAGAATCTCTATAAAATGGGAAGAGCCATTCCAATGTTAAATTGTTTGGGGGAACACAAATCACCTTAGTTTCAACCAAATCTCGTAAATGGGTCTATGGCATCCATATTGGTGGCCGAGCTTTGGCCCATAATCTGTTAAGAATAAGTTCCATTGGCCTTTATTAAACATAAACATCATGTATTTCATCAATAAATTTGACAAATGCCAAAGACATGCTAATCTACACCATGTGTCAGATAAACTCCTCCATTCTGTGAGACCACCTTGGACATTTTATCTACTGGGCGTTGACATTCTAGACCTTTTCCTATATCTCTTGGCCAACTAAAGTTCATGATGTGGGAGTAGACTATTCCCTAAAGTGGATAGAGGTAGAGGTTGTATCAAGATTACGAGAAAAAGAGTTTGTTGCCTTTATTGGTAGAAGATTATATGAAAGTTAGGTTTATTAGGAATTATCGTCTCAAACAATGGAACTCATTTTTCCAGTACCTACTATGATTGATTTTTGCAAGGACATGGGAGTACAAACCAAGTTCATATCAGTCGTTCATAAAACAAATTTGATGTTTTGCAAATTGAAACGAAGAAATAAAATAGGTTAACACAAAAATTATGTAAACAAGTTATTTTACCTCAGGATATATTTCCATATGAGGTAAAGAGTATCACAATTTTGAAAATCCAAAACATGTTGTTGATGGGGATCGAACTCATGACCAATATAATTTTTACCTTGGTGGAACTTTACTTGAGGGTAAAAGTGACAAGTTTTCATGATGTCTTTCATTAACTCGCCTATGAACTCTGGTAAAACCCTTTTTACAACCCGGGTAAAATTGGTTTTTCGTAGTTGTGGTGGAACCCTATGAACCGCCCATGGATCTGCAAGAATGGATTTAGTACTAGTGAAAAGATTGAAATTGTCCAAGTCACTTGGAGCATCGAAGGAGTAGAGAGAACCATCAAAGAAAGGAGAAATAAGTTCCCTAAACTCTTCAACAGAGAAAAAGATAGAAATTTTACATACCTCAAATGAGATAACCCTTTATTTGAAGTTGGGATTTGCATAAAACTTTTGTTACCAACTTTGGATAAACAACTGCTAGTTTATTGGAGATGAACTCTTTGAGGCCTTATTGGTTGGAAGCATGAAAAAAAATCAAATTTCCAAAAGTAGCTTTGATCTACATAACTTGGTTTGAGAACATGGTGATTCATAACTTTCTTGTTTAAGTAATTCTCTTTAATTGATGTTGAAAAGTAATTGGACTCAATTTTTGTTGAAGATGAGTTGAGAGATGTTGTGATGTTTCTTGGTTCCATTGATAACGATGATATTACACACAAAAAATACTAAATAAAATCAAACAACAAGCAAGAAGAAAGAATAAGACTTAAGAGATGAATGAAAAAGGAAAATGGAGGTACTTTTTATAGATGATCCCTAATTAATTATATCATGCCCTAATTGATTATGAGATTTAATGCAATTGATAAAACTGGTTTTAAATTCTAATTGATTATCCCTTTGGTCTAATCGATTAGAAGGCGAAAAGTAAGCTTCCTTATGCCTTTTGGGTTTGGTTTGGTCTTATGCATATTTACTTTCTACAACACCATTTTTTGCCCTAGAATAATTCATAAGACTAGTTGTTAAAATTTACTTAAAATTTAGAGAGATAATTAGCACTTGTTAGGAATACTTATTGTCCTTTTTCTAACAAATGACTTACATTCTCCTTACCTCCATACAATAATTTAGAGAACCCTTTTTCCCTTTGATGTTTTTAAAATAATTTTGTATTTTCTTTTCTAAAATTTCTCTGAACCTTATATTTGGAGAGACATTGATAATTTCTTTCTCTAGAGTTTTCTTTTTGGGAATCCTTTTAAATATTTACTCATAACAGGAGGAATCTCCCCACTTTGGATTAGAGGGTAGAAAGTTGTTAAGCTCTTTTGATTAATTATTTGGACAACTACATTTATTACATCGTTTAGAGCTTGTTGATGCAAAATATATCTGCAATATAAATTTAATTTTAAACTTTTGGTAGTCAAATAATTTTGAATCCTCTTATGTTAGTAAATTGTAAATAGTTCATATGTCATTTAGAGACATGGGAAGAAGAATTTAAATAAAATTTTAAGCCATGAATTTTCTTAAAGCAATAAGGAGTAATATGACAAATCCTACCACAAGTTTTAAGGGAAGAGGGAGATGTTCACTTGAATTGTTGAAAAATTATTGAAAATTTGGACCAAATCTAAGAGCATTTATGTAGATGTTACGTGAGACAGTTGTGATCCAATCTGACATCACGAGTGCAAAATCCTTCATTTGTTGGTGATCCAAATCTTGATGTTTCGCATGATTTTCTGGAGAATAGGATTTGTCACGAGTTCCCTCTTGTTTTCCTACTTGTGTGACTTCTTGGTTGTAACCTTGAACTGACTCAGTTGGCATCCTGCACATAAGGATGTTGTTGATTGGAGACATTATAAGTTTTCAATAATCTTTTCCTTGACTCTCCACTCCAGCTAACCTACAAAATCTTTTAATGATACAAAAATGGTCACGAGAGTGTTGTAGTGCATCTTCCATGGCCTTGATATTTTCTAAAATTAATTGCCCAACATTTATTGAGTCAACGTGAAACACTGCCATGAGAGTTAGAACTCTTTTAATTAACTATAAAACTTGAAATGTTTGATGATGCCTCTGGAGTTTGCATTATAAATGATTCCCGCGCCTTGGGAATCGGTCTCATGTATGTTGTATAACACCCTGAAACCCCGCAACTTTTATTTAATTAAAATCATGAAAATAAAACATATTCAAGCACTAAGGGTGTTACACATCTCCTTAACACAACATGTTTCTCAAAACTTTTTCAAAAATACGTATCATATAATCTCAAACAGGTTTAACTAAATAAATCCAAACAAACGGTTCAATACTCAAACATGAGGGGAAATAGTCCTATAAGTTTCAGTAAAAAAACATAATTAAAAAATAAATCTTATCCCAGTGTTACATATCAGAGCAACACTGTGAAATTAAAAGAAACTAAAAAATGTAAATAAAGAAGAAGGCAATATGCGTCATCCTCCAACTCACAAGTACTGTCTATGACCTGTATTTGTAACATAGACATAACGAGCCACACAACAAAACAAAAGGGGTGAGAATAACTTTACAGGAGTTATTAGTGTATTAGTCAGCAAGGATAACATATAAAAACTTAACATAATCATATACCCAAACAACAACAACAACATATCACAATGCAATATATTAATGCAATGTACTTCTCCTCCTAAAATGCATGTGGTACCAAAAGTTTGGATGTCAGTGTAACACCCTTATTTATGAAATGATTATTTATTTGATTAATTGAGTCGATTATAGATTTTAATTGAATTTTTGGTGAGAACAATTGAGTTCTGTGACGTGTCAGAGAAATATATTTGACGAATGTTAGTTTGGTGGACTTACTGATTTTATTTGGAGGAAATAGAATTAGTTAGGATTAAATCAATTAAGGAAAAAAAGATAATATAATTTATAGGACTAAAGGGCATTGTGGTAAGGTGAGAAGTAAGTAGGGGCCTTTTGGAGAAAACACTAACAAAGATATAAGGAGGTTACTTTGTGAGTGGGAAGTTAGATTGGCATTTCTTCTATTGGAGAAAACATTGAAAATAGAGGATTGAGAGCTAGGGCTTTGAGGAGAATAAGAGGAATCAAGAGAACACAGAGAGGAACGATTCTCAAATAATTATCAAGAGGTAAGGTGTTTGTAATCATTATTATTATAATTGAATTCTAGAAATTGGTATTAGTAAGTGATTGGAATTATAACAAATGGTGGCTAGAAGAAGGATTTGATGAATATAAGGAAGTAAATTGGAGACTGGACATATATTAGTAGCGAATAAATAAGAACAAGCATGATAGGAGAATATATGTGTTTTGGGATCGTAGCACAACATAACTAATATTGCAGTAACAAATGATTTTATGCCCAACGCCATGGATTGGGGGTGACAGTTGTAAGACCTTGCAGGATGGGCGTCACGCCTATGGGACGACCATCATGACCAGGTGACGGTCGTCACAATGAGTGTGACAAGGACCAAATTTAGGTGGGGACGATCGTAACACCCTCTGCATATTTTTGTTTTCTTATTTTCTAATGGCCTTTACGTGAGTATATTGAATTGGTTTTCCTGATTTATTTTCCTATACATTGTAGCAGAATGATGCAGTAAGGTTTACATGATAGAATATTGTGATGGCTGCATACTGTAATGTGTAAATGTACTTATATGTGATATTTTAATAATATTGGTATGTGTATATTGTAACATGTATGATGTGTGAGTCTGTTATTATATGATAATAATGTGTGATGAGTATGATGAATGATAGTGTGTTTTAATTAGTCATGATCATGTTTTTATGTGTTGTGTGCATCATGCATTCATAGCATTGCTTAGGACGAATAGTCCAATGACGTTTTTGCAGGATGATGATCCAATGAGAAATTTTAGGACGGTAATGTCAGTGATGTCCTTAATACCACTGTGTGGATTAAGTGCAATTCGTGATGTGCTCTGATTCTAATCGGGAATAGATCTTATTGGTGGGGATCTTTGGAGATAACGATGACTAAGGCATCGGTGATGTTTCGGTACCACATGCATGAGTCTATTGAGTTGCATATCATTATGATTGGCATTTTAGGACGATGTGTTAAAATGACGTTTTGATGAGCATGATGAGTTATATGATGATTGTGTGTGTATTATTGACGTTATTCGAGTAACTTTACTTTTTGTCAATTTCTTGCATCTTTTATAATGATTATGATTACTCACCCTTTCTGCTTGGAATTGTTGCCTCTTTCGCGGGTAACTTGCAGGTAATCTAAAGTAGTGCCAGAAGTTTAGGAGTTGCTTCAGAGTGTGTCATTTTACTTCGTAGAAGTAAAGGGAGTCTTGCTTTGATACGTAACATCGGGGTTGTGATCATTTGCTTAAGAACATTTTATGTTTTGTTATTTTCGAAGATTATGAGATGTTTTTGTGATTTTTGTTTAATTTGAATCATGAAGTATAAAGCTTGAGATATTTTGTTATATATGATTTCTGAGAACTATATTTTATGGTATTGTTTTGATTTTAAAGAAGTTTGGAACTTGAATACGTTGCGAGAGTAATTTAAGTGATTTTGTTATGATGATATATTATGTTATTAAAATATTGCAATCCGTGTTACGGAGCTGGATCTGTATGTGTGTGTTGTCTTATGAAGTTGTGACATTCGTGGAATTATTGATGATGATTTGATTTATTTTAAATAAATTGTGTTTTATCGCGAGGTTTTAGACAGGTGTTACATTAGTGGTATCAGAGCAGGTCGGTCTGTCCGGCCAGGTTGTTTAGAGTCAATATTGGTCAATCGATGAGTGTGTATACACTATCGATGTTTCGTTCTATCTATCCTTGATTGTTGGTGTACAAAATGGATGGAAGAAACGATGCTGCCATGGTTGCCGCTTTGCAAGCTATTGCACAAGCTATGCAACAGATACCCAATGCTAGAGGAAATGATGGTACTCGTGTGTTGAAGACGTTCCAAAGGAACAATCCTCTTACCTTTGAAGGCATGTATGATATCGATGGAATGCAGGTTTGACTCAAAGAGATTGAAAGGATCTTTCGAGTCATAAATTGCTCGGATGAACAGAGGGTGCATTTTGGTACGCATATGCTGAAAAAGGAAGCTGATGACTGGTGGGTTAGTACTCGTCGGAGGTTGACTCTGGGAGGTGGTGTTATTACTTGGGTTGTGTTCAACAGAGAGTTTTTGAGGAAGTACTTTCCTGAAGACGTGCGGGGTAAGAAAGAAGTTGAGTTTCTTGAATTGAAACAAGGGAGTATGACTGTGACTGAGTATGCTTCAAAGTCTGTGGAATTGGCTGAGTATTATCCACATTACAGTGAAGCAACTACTGAATTTTCCAAGTATGTTAGGTTTGAGAATGGGTTACGTACGAAGATCAAATGGGAAATTGGTTACCAGCAAATCCGCAAGTTCGAAGATTTGGTGAACAACAGTTGGATTTATGAGGAGGATAACAAAGCTCATTCAACTCATTACAAGAACTTAAGTGATAAGAGTGGAAGACAACATCAGAACCGTGGGAAGCCTTATGATGCTCCAACTGATAAAAGGAAGCATAAAGTTTATGATGAGAAAAAGTATAGTGGGGGAGGAGCTCCTGCTACTGTTAGATGCTTTAGATGTGGCGAACCTGGTCATCGCTCTAGTGAATGTGAGAGCAAGGTTTTGAGATGCTACAAGTGCGGGAAAACAGGTCTCCGTGCTTCTGAGTGCAAAAATGTTGGTCCGACTTGTTTCAATTGTGGAGAATAGGGTCATATTAGTACTAAATGCCAAAAATCAAAGAAGAATCATGATGATGCCCATACTAATGGAAAAGTGTTTACTTTTAGTGGTACCGAGACTCCTGTAAAGGATAACTTGATTTGAGGTACTTGTTTTATTAATGATGTTGAATTAGTTTCTATTATTGTTACTGGAGCTACACATTCGTTTATTTCATTTGATTGTGCTTCTAAGTTAGGTTTGAAGTTGTCTGATATGAAGGGTAGTATGATAATAGATACTCCTGTTAGTGGTTCTATTGTTATTGCTTATGTTTGTCAGAAATGTCCTTTGACTATCTTTGGTAAGAGTTTTGTTACCGATTTAATGTGTTTGCCGTTACATCAAATTGATGTTATCCTTGGCATGAATTGGTTGGAATTCAATTATGTCCATATCAACTGTTATGCTAAGACTTTGAGGTTTCATGAGTTGGATGACAATGGAGAGGTGATGTTCTTGTATGCTAGACAAATGGAGTAACTTGTAGGGAATGAAGCCTTGATGTTTGCAATATTTTCATCATTGCAAGTTGACTGGAGTGATTTCAGTGTCGAGTTTCCTGTTGTTTGTGAATTTACAATCTGTTTCCGAATGACGTAAGTGATCTACCTCCAGAGCGTGAGATTGAGTTTATAGTGGAATTAATACCAGGTACAAGTCCGATGTCTATGGCTCATTATCGAATGTCTGCTTTAGGATTTAGTGAATTGAAGAAGCAATTAGAAGACTTGTTGGTAAAGAAGTTTGTTCGACCTAGTGTTTCACCGTGATGGGCTCCTGTGTTGTTGGTTAAGAAGATATATGGTAGTATGAGGTTGTGTGTCGATTACCGACAATTGAATAAGGATAAGGTAGATTAAGAATAAATATCCGCTTTCAAGAATCGATAATTTTATGGATCAACTAGTAGGTGTTTGTGTGCTTAGTAAGATTAATTTGAGGCCTGATTATCATCAAATTCAGGTTAAAGCAGATGATATTTCAAAGACGACTTTTAGGACAAGACATGGTCACTATGAATACACCATGATGTTGTTGGGGTATCCAATGCACCTTGTGTGTTCATGGAGTATATGAACCAAATCTTCCATTAATATCTGGATAAGTTTGTGGTGGTTTTTATTGACGACATATTGATATATTCTAAATCAGAAGAAGAACATGCAGAGCATTTGAGAATTGTACTACAAGTATTGAGAGAAAGGAAGCTATATGCTAAGTTGTTGAAATGTGAGTTTTAGTTGAGGGAAGTAAGCTTTTTGGGACACGTAATTTCAAGTGGTGGAATTTTTGTGGATCCTTCAAAAATTGATGTTGTATTGCAATGCGAGACTCCGAAATCTTCTACAGAAATCCGTAGTTTTCTTGGTTTAGCTGGCTACTATCGCAAGTTTATCGAAGGTTTTTCTAGGTTGCCATTGCCTTTGACTCAGTTGACCCGAAAAGGGAAAGCTTATGTGTGTAACGTTGTTTGTGAAGAGAATTTTTTCGAATTGAAGAAAAAGTTGACGACTATGCTGATGTTGATTTTGCCGGACCCGAGTGAATCTTTTGTGGTGTATTGTGATACGTTGAATATGGGTCTTGGAGGGGTACTAATGCAGAATGGTAAGGTTGTCGCTTCTATTTCCAGACAACTAAGAGTTCATGAAAGAAATTATCCGACACATGATTTGGAATTGGAAGCCATAATATTTGTATTAAAAATTTGGAGACATTATCTATTTGGTTCTAAGTTTGAAGTGTTTAGTGATCATAAGAGTCTGAAGTATCTGTTTGATCAAAAGGAGTTGAATATGAGGAAGAGAAGGTGGCTTGAACTTCTGAAAGACTATGATTTTGATTTGAATTACCATCTTGGTAAAGCAAATTTAGTAGTCTATGCTTTGAGTAGGAAGTATTTACATATGTTGATGCTTATGGTGAGAGAATTGGAAATGTTTGAACAATTCAGTGATATGAGTTTGTTATGAGAAGAAACACCCAACAATATGAAATTGGGAATGTTGAAGTTGATAAGTAGCATTATGGAAGAAATCCGAGAGGGTCAGAAATCTGATTTGAAAATGGTTGATTTGTTGACTTTAGTTAACCAAGGTAATGAAGGTGAATTCCGAATTGATGAGAACGACATGTTGAGGTTCAAAGACAACGTATGTATTCCGGAGATGAAAAATAGTATCCTTGAGGAAGGATATCGAAGTGGACTGAGTATCCATCCCAATGCTACAAAGATGTATCAAGATTTGCGAAAGTTGTTTTGGTGGTCGGGTATGAAGAAAGATATATCTGAATTTGTGTATGCTTTTTTAACTTGTCAAAAGTCAAAGGTTGAACATCAGAAGCTTTTAGGTATGATGCAACCACTGAATATTCAAGAGTGGAGGTGGGATAGTATTTCCATGGATTTTGTATCGGGATTGCCGAGAACTGCGAAAGGGAACAATGCAATTTAGGTGATTATGGATAGATTAACTAAGTCGTCTCATTTCTTACCGATGAAGATTAATCACTCCATGCAAATTTTGATTGAACTGTACATCGAGGAAATTGTGAGATTACATGGGATACCCTCGAGTATAGTGTCGGATAGAGATATGAGGTTTACGTCGAGATTCTGGAAAAGTTTACAAGATGATTTGGATACTAAGTTAAGGATGAGTTATGCTTATCATCCACAAACGGACGGTCAAATAGAGAGGATTATCCAATCTTTTTAGGATTTGTTGAGGGTGTGCATGTTGGACCATGGAAGATCGTGGGACAATCATTTTCCATTTATTGAGTTCACCTACAACAACAACTTTCACGCTAGTATTAGAATGACACCATATGAAGCACTATATGACATGAAGTGTAGGACTCTATTGTGTTGGTATGAATCAGAAGAGAGTGTTGTACTCAAACCTGAGATTGTCCAAGAGACGATGATGAAAGCTTCACAAAGTCATAATAAGAGTTATCATGATAAAATAAGGAAAGCATTAGAATTTCAAAAAGGATATCATATGTTTTTGAGGTTTACTCCAATAACAGGTGTCAGACGAGCTTTGAAGTCGAGAAAGCTCACTTCGTGTTTTGTGGGACCATATCAGATTTCACAGAGAGTCGGAAAAATGGCTTATCGGATTGCGTTACCATTGTCACTTGCGAATCTACATGATGTATTTCATGTGTTACAACTGAGGAAGTATATATTGGACTCGTCGCATGTTATTCAGATAAATGATATATAGGTAAGAGATAACTTGACTATCGAAGCATTGCTGGTAGTGATAGATGGTCTGGAGATGAAGCAATTGCGAGGCAAGGAGATTTCTTTAGTGAAAGTATTGTAGGGTGGACCAGCTGGTGAAAGTTGGACTTGGGAACGAGAAGATCAGACGAGGGAGTCATATCCAACTTTGTTTGATTCAGGTAAATTTTTTAGGACAAAATTATTCTAAGTGGGAGAGAGTTGTAACACCCCTATTTCTAAAATGATTATTTATTTGATTAATTGAGTCGATTATAGATTTTAATTGAATTTTTAGTGAGAACAATTGAGTTCTGTGACGTGTTGGAGGAATATATTTGACGAATGTTAGTTTGGTGGATTTACTAATTTTATTTGGAGGAAATAAAATTAGTTAGGATTAAATTAATTAAGAAAAATAAGATGATATAATTTATAGGACTAAATGGCATTGTGGTAAGGTGAGAAGTAGGGGTATTATGGAGAAAACACTAACTAAGATATAAGGAGGTTACTTTGTGAGTGGGAAGTTAGATTGGCATTTTCGTATTGGAGAAAACAGAGAAAACAGAGGATTGAGAGCTAAGGCTTTGAGGAGAATCATAAGAATCAGGAGAACACAGAGAGGAACGATTCTCAAAAATTTATCAAGAGGTAATGGGTTTGTAATCATTATTATTATAATTGAATTCTAGAAATTGGTATTAGTAAGTGATTGGGATTATGATGAATGGTGGTTAGCAGAAAGATTTGATGAATATAAGGAAGTAAATTGGAGATTGGACATATATTAGTAGTGAATAAATAAGAATAGACATGACAGGAGAGTATCTGTGTTTTGGGATCGTAGCACAACATAACTGATATTGTAAGAACAAATGATTGTATGCCTAGCGCCATGGATTGGGGGTGACGTTCGTAAGACCTTGCATGACGGGCGCCACGCCTATGGGACGGTCGTCACAATGAGTGTGACGAGGACCATGTTTAAGTGGGGACGATTGTAACACCCTCTGCATATCTTTGTTCTCTTATTTTCTAATGGCCTTTACGTGAGTATGTTGAATTGGTTTTCCTTATTTGTTTTCCTGTACGTCTGTTCCTAGTTGTTCAGAGATATTTTGAAAAACAACAATATGAGTTATATTGAGGCAAAATGATGCAGTAAGTTTTGCATGATAGAATATTGTGATGATGGTTGCATATTGTCATACCCCAAATTTGTCCTACTTGTATCATTTTATTTTTATGCCTAACCATTATTGAAAAATTCAAAAATAGGTCATTTATTTTATCATACCAGTCAGAATTCTTTTGAGGCTGTCAAGTCAAGTCGAGTGCGTGTGTGTGTGCGTTGTTGCTTTTAAAAATTAGTGTATTGTGTGGAGGCTTTTTGCCCGATTATCACTTCTATTTTTTTTTACTATTTCTATCACATATTTTCTATCATAAAAAAATCGAAAAAATTAATTTTCACTTTTATCTTTTATTTTATTTTGTATTCTTTTCTAGAATAACTACTTTACTACTTTATTTCATTTTTATCCTATTTACTTTTATTTATACAAAATTCCAAAAAAAGTATTATTATTTTTATTATTTTCCTTTTTGTTTTATTTCCATTTTTTTATTATAACTATTATTACCATATTATTATTATTATTTCTATTACTTATTATTATTATTATATTATTATTTGTTACTAGCAGACAAACAATTTCCTTTACAATAACAACCTTATACTTTTCAGCCACTTTTTTTCACGTTCTCGTACACACCAACACACCACTACCATCTCCACTCAACACGCACAACAACAACAAATTTCAATCAATTTTTCTGCACAACCATTAACAAATCCTCATCCAAATTCACAGCTCAACAAAAAGATTCCATCCCATCCTTATCTATACAAATCCTCTCAATTCTCCCCATTCTACCCTCAATTTATCCTCTATATATTAGACCCTTCAATCACAATAATCTTAAGCTTGGAGAACCTTAATTAACCTCTGCAAAACTATTTCCAACTTCAAGCTTCAACCCATAAATTTTGTGCCTTTACCATAATCATTTCACAGCCTAAACACAACACAAAACATTGCCTATAAACACTTTTTTTTCCACAACCATTTTTCTTCTCCCCTTCATATCGTTCAAACCACAACCTTCAACACAAAACCTGTAAAAACAATAACCCAAATATGAATTTTCAATCATCCAAACCACCAAACAGAAGCAAAAAATTCTGAAATTCAGGAACTTTCAAACAGAAACACTAACCTTTCGACCCACCTTAATCTTCCATAAATCCACGCCTTATTTTATCACTCTGCTTCACCACAAACCGCAAACCCACCATTGATACAAAACCAAAAACAGAATTGAGACGAAGAGTGAATATAAAAAACACAGAATCCAAAACCAAATCGAAAATCATGAAATAAAACTGAACCTGCAATCATTTTTTTCCAACGCAAATCGTTCACCACCTCCCCTGTTCTTCGTTCTTCTTACACACCGAAATCGTATAGGAACAAAAACCCACAAAACTACAAACCCAAACCGAAAACCATACCAATCTGAACCAAAAACATCCGACCGAAACCAACCGAGCGAGCATGGTGAGTCGTAGATCCATAAATCGCGGTTTTTAAGAGCGAACCATCCGCAAAAAAAAAAATCTGGAACCTTGAAACGAAGGACCGCTACCACCCTCCGACCCACCGCCTTTCAAAAAGAAACCCGCCGGCCATCCACCACAATCCGAAGACGCAACAGCCCAAACCGTCGACGCCCAAAAATCATCAAACCCGAACGCAGTAAATCAAGCCACTTGAGTTGAGAATCAAACAGAGGCGATTGAGGGAGAACCAAGACGGAGAGAGGAATTGTGAGTGAGTCGGGAAAATCCTCTGTCGCGGCAGCGTTTTTTGAGGAGAGTAGGTTTCTTCGCTTTTTTGTTATCTGTTGTGTTAGTATTGATACTGACCCTGTTTTTTTTTATTATTATTTATTTTTGTTTCTTTTTTTTATATATGATGATACTGACCCTGTTTAATCTGTCCTTAAAAAAAACTGAATCATGTTTGAAAGAAACCTAGTTATCATTCTTGTTGGGCTTTTTATGTTTGTTTTAAGCCCATCCGGACTTGTTATGTACACATTAAAACATATGATGCACTCCCTTTTATTTATTTTTTATTTTTTTTATTTTTTTTTATTCTGCTCTTATTTTATTTATTTTATCAATTTAAGGTTGCTGAATTTATTTATATGTTATTCTTATATTTTTTATATGATTAGTTTATTTTTATTTTTTTGTGTGGGTCTATGATATAAATCCGGTTTTCGAATCTTAATTTTCTTACAAATCGATAAGGTTCAATTGGTATGAGATCATATTTTATTTTTCTTTTTGGAAATTTATTTTCTATTATTTTTTTTACTATTATTTTATTTTATTTATTATTATTCTTGTTTATTTATTATAATTATGCTCCAGGTCACACAATCGAGAATTGTCATGCCTTCAAGCACATGGTTCAGGATATGATCAACTCTAAGGATCTCACTCTCACTCCGAGAAATGCAAATGTCCAGAACAATCCATTGCCGCCACACGGTGCCAACAAGTGAAGACATTTGAAGGGGTTGTTGAAGACAAGCTGAGTAGTATCCAACTTTGAAGCATTCAATCAAGAGAAGTTCATTCCTCAAATCAAGGCAGTCGATCGCCATTTATCATTTCCGCATTCCTGTTATTTTATAATGTTTGTTTAAGTGCTATTTGCTCTGAACATTGTTATCTGTACTTGGTTTTGTTAATGTTGTGATTATGCATGTTTTGAATCAGTTTATTCGCATTCGCTCATCATTTATCATTTATCGCAAAAATCACAAAAATATTTCTCTCACTTCACTTTAGCAAATATTTGAGGGAGGATGATGAAAACGAAATACCCATAACTGTTGCGTTATGCTTTCGGATAAAACCTCGTCAATGATGTACAAGCATTTGTTCAAATCCCCAAACACTGGAGATATAAGGAGTTAATCCCTAGTCAACCACTTCGAGCCTAGAAGTCGGATTTCCTTTCGAACACAACCCTTACATTTAACCCGGGGCAGGGTAGTTGTTCAGTTAACCTGACTACACCTTCGAATCACAAGATGAGACATCCCGTCAGAGGACCATTAACAAATGACTTGGCAGTCACAACATTCAAACAAAAAGAAAAGAAAAAACCACTAAGTTGAGCACCCGAAGGGAGACTTTGTCGAAAAAGAGAAAATCAAAAGAGGAACTCAATCCTCAGCAAAAGCAAAACAAATATCAGTGACCATAAAATCAAGAATCAAAGGGTCACCAGCAAAATAAGATGACTGTCATTTTCAAGCAAACTTTAAAGCTTCATCTTTACTCTTGCAAAGTCAAAACAAATGCATGTGTAAAGTTAACTGAACGTAAGACTGGAGAAAATCACGAAGAAGGGTTGGGTACAAATCAAACTTTGAGCCTTATATCTTTGTTTCTCAAACCATTAACCAGACCACGTTACAACCCTCACAAGACCTAATTGAGGCATGGTTTAGTCTGAAAGCATGGTACCAACAAGGTTGCGTAAATTGACTCTCATATATTTGCTAATCTTCAATTTCGATTGCACATTATTCTTACTGCATCTTTCACGCACTTTCTAAATCAGCACCTCGTTTGGACTAAATGGTCCATTCGTCACACTTTCACAATATTCAAATAAAATGACTTTTTCAAAACTTACATGAACGTTGCAGTAACACTACCATTTGTGTATGAATAATTTAATTGCAAATCAGTGTTTGACATCAGTGCAATCCCAACAAGGGGCAATCAAAAGAGAAATTTGAACTTCATTGGTGCCAACATGAATCAAGACTACCTCAACAGCCAAATCAGAGGCAAATTATCTTCAAACAGCTCAATCAGGGGCAGACGCCTACCATGTCCAGACACTGGGGCAGATCATGTCATGGTCACTATCAAAGCTTCTCCCCCAGAATTCTTTCAAACACCCTATAGACAGGGGCAACAACATGGAGCAAATACTCTTATCTCTACCCCCAGCCGAACAAGCATATCTTGTCAGACGTCGGCAACCATTCAAAGCAAAAGCAATCTTCATGTGTCAACCAAGTCGCTTCGCTCATCAACAAGTAACCAAACTTGGAGCTTTCAGATCCATTTTCTGATCGTACATCGTCGAAGATCGAGTGTCGGGGAATCAAGCCCTCCACCCACCCAAAGTCCAATCATTATTGGTAACTACCAAACCAAAAGTCCATCAAGCTTGCACCTTTCAATCGCTCATATGCATCATTATGCATCATCAACGTCATAAACATTCATTTACATCAATCATTAACAGCATATGCATCATATGCATACCTAAGCAAATCAGAATTTCATATCCCTAACTTTTCAATTTATATCTCAATGCATAAGCACTTGCATCGTACTTCCATCATTATGGAACACCATTTCAAAAAATCAAGCATGCGTACATAAGTCAGGATCCAAGATCAACACAAGTTTCCAGTCTTTTCCCCAGCGGAAGTCAGGATCATATCAATCGAAGATTCCAGGCATCCTCTTGGCGGATTCAATGGTCGTGTTTAAATTTCATTTGCCTTATCATCCTCTGGTGATAAATGATTTTATTTTCAGTTATTTGCCTTATCATCCTCTGGTGATAAGTGATTTTATTTTCAGTTATTTGCCTTATCATCCTCTGGTGATAAGTGATTTTATTTTCAGTCATTTGCCTTATCATCCTCTGGTGATAAGTGATTTTACTTTCAGTCATTTGCCTTATCATCCTCTGGTGATAAGTGATTTTATTTTCAGTCATTTGCCTTATCATCCTCTGGTGATAAGTGATTTATTTTGTTAATTTGCTTCTTGTTGTGTTATCCATTATTTCCGATATTAATCGTGCTATTTTCACAATTTCTTTTTTTTTGGTCGGACAAATTTGGAGTCTGTTAATATCTAATTATCTTATACCTTGAAAGATCGAACGCAAGCCAGCTCATCTTACTCGGTCTAAGCCAATTCGATAGGGGCATCTGTCATACCCCAAATTTGTCCTACTTGTATCATTTTATTTTTATGCCTAACCATTATTGAAAAATTCAAAAATAGGTCATTTATTTTATCATACCAGTCAGAATTCTTTTGAGGCTGTCAAGTCAAGTCGAGTGCGTGTGTGTGCGCGTTGTTGCTTTTAAAAATTAGTGTATTGTATGGAGGCTTTTTGCCCGATTATCACTTCTATTTTTTTTTACTATTTCTATCACATATTTTCTATCATAAAAAAATCGAAAAAATTAATTTTCACTTTTATCTTTTATTTTATTTTTTATTCTTTTCTAGAATAACTACTTTACTACTTTATTTCATTTTTATCCTATTTACTTTTATTTATACAAAATTCCAAAAAAAGTATTATTATTTTTATTATTTTCCTTTTTGTTTTATTTCCATTTTTTTATTATAACTATTATTACCATATTATTATTATTATTTCTATTACTTATTATTATTATTATTATTAGTAGTAGTAGTAGTAGGATTATTCTTTTTTTATTATTACATTTTTTAATACTTATATTATGATTATGTTTATTATTGTTTTTCTTTTATAATTATAATTATAATTATAATAATTATTATTATTATATTATTATTTGTTACTAGCAGACAAACAATTTCCTTTACAATAACAACCTTATACTTTTCAGCCACTTTTTTTCACGTTCTCGTACACACCAACACACCACTACCATCTCCACTCAACACGCACAACAACAACAAATTTCAATCAATTTTTCTGCACAACCATTAACAAATCCTCATCCAAATTCACAGCTCAACAAAAAGATTCCATCCCATCCTTATCTATACATATCCTCTCAATTCTCCCCATTCTACCCTCAAATTATCCTCTATATATTAGACCCTTCAATCACAATAATCTTAAGCTTGGAGAACCTTAATTAACCTCTGCAAAACTATTTCCAACTTCAAGCTTCAACCCATAAATTTTGTGCCTTTACCATAATCATTTCACAGCCTAAACACAACACAAAACATTGCTTGTAAACACATTTTTTTTCCACAACCATTTTTCTTCTCCCCTTCATATCGTTCAAACCACAACCTTCAACACAAAACCTGTAAAAACAATACCCCAAATATGAGTTTTCAATCATCCAAACCACCAAACAGAAGCAAAAAATTCTGAAATTCAGGAACTTTCAAACAGAAACACTAACCTTTCGACCCACCTTAATCTTCCATAAATCCACGCCTTCTTTTATCACTCTGCTTCACCACAAACCGCAAACCCACCATTGATACAAAACCAAAAACAGAATTGAGACGAAGAGTGAATATAAAAAACACAGAATCCAAAACCAAATCGAAAATCATGAAATAAAACTGAACCTGCAATCATTTTTTTCCAACGCAAATCGTTCACCACCGCCCCTGTTCTTCGTTCTTCTTACACACCGAAATCGTATAGGAACAAAAACCCACAAAACTACAAACCCAATCCGAAAACCATACCAATCTGAACCAAAAACATCCGACCGAAACCAACCGAGCGAGCATGGTGAGTCGTAGATCCATAAATCGCGGTTTTTAAGAGCGAACCATCCGCAAAAACAAAAAAATTTGGAACCTTGAAACGGAGGACCGCTACCACCCTCCGACCCACCGCCTTTCAAAAAGAAACCCGCCGGCCATCCACCACAATCTGAAGACGCAACAGCCCAAACCGTCGACGCCCAAAAATCATCAAACCCGAACGCAGTAAACCAAGCCACTTGAGTTGAGAATTAAACAGAGGCGATTGAGGGAGAACCAAGACGGAGAGAGGAATTGCGAGTGAGTCGGGAAAATCCTCCGTCGCGGCAGCGTTTTTTGAGGAGAGTAGGTTTCTTCGCTTTTTTGTTATCTGTTGTGTTAATATTGATACTGACCCTGTTTTTTTTTATTATTTATTTTTGTTTCTTTTTTTTATATATGATGATACTGACCCTGTTTAATCTGTCCTTAAAAAAAACTGAATCATGTTTGAAAGAAACCTAGTTATCATTCTTGTTGGGCTTTTTGTGTTTGTTTTAAGCCCATCCGGACTTGTTATGTACACACTAAAACATATGATGCACTCCCTTTTATTTATTTATTTATTTTTATTTTTTTTAATTCTGCTCTTATTTTATTTATTTTATCAATTTAAGGTTGCTGAATTTATTTATATGTTATTCTTATATTTTTTATATGATTAGTTTATTTTTATTTTTTTGTGTGGGTCTATGATATAAATCTGGTTTTCGAATCTTGATTTTCTTACAAATCGATAAGGTTCAATTGGTATGACCATATTTTATTTTTCTTTTTGGAAATTTCTTTTCTATTATTTTATTTTATTTATTATTATTCTTGTTTATTTAGTATTTATTTATTAAGGGCCAATGACATAACAAAAGGCCGATGCATCGCCCGGTTTTGGTAGATCAGTGATACTCGGTCAATATGAGGCCCTCCTTCTAATTAGTTTTTTTTTTATTTTTATTATTTTGACAAATAAACATCTAAATTAATTTAATTTATTTATTATTCTTAATATTATTTAATTTATTTAATTATTTAATTTATTATTCTATCTTAATTTAATTCTCGCAATTCAATTTAATTTATTTATTTATTATCGCATTTCGAAAAATAACGATTCGACTCCTCATAGAACGATTTCATTAAATCGGCTCTAAGGCAGTAAACGAACCAAATTTCGACGCGTCCCAAAAAGGTCCAACGCCTTCGAATAGTTGTTTCCGAATAAAAAGGCCGAACGCCTTCGAACAATTCATAAACATTGCACACATGCTTTCTCTTGGGCGAATTACAACGAGACCCTTTTATTTCTCGCAATCCCCTGTATTTATCATGTATCCCTCTCCCATTACTTTGTACGCATATTATTTTTCCGATTTAGTTTAGTTTGTGAATCCTTGGTCCAACGCCAAGTGATTTCACTCGCACACTTGCACTTTATTTTCCAGTCATCGTTTATTAGGATCCACCTTACCTTGCGAGCCGAGCGCTTTGTGCCTCGCTAACAAACTACAAAATAAACCTCCATTTTGCATTCACCCTCTAACCTCAAAAAAACCAAAACGACTCTTTTTAGATCCAAACCCTTGATCCAACGTCAAGCGGTCTTAGGAAATAAAACATTCTAATAATACGAGAAGAATTGTACGCCACGAGCCTTAAGCGGTAGAAAGGAGGATAACGAGCTCTCGTTACTCGCTCCAATTATTTCGACGCAAGACGTTCATCTTGTTGGACGGAATAAACTATCCATAGTCTTTAGTACAAATCGACTCCTAAACCCTTTCATCGAAGAAAGATAATAAAATCAAACAACCATCAACCGTAGTAGGCCGAACTACGAGGCTCTGACTTTCCCATTGCACACGGGAGTACGTAGGCACGAGGATCTCAATCCTTGCCGAGCACCTAGAATCAATATAACTTATAATCAAACTCATTTCCCTCTAGCAAGTAATTCGTTTAAGCATAGACATTCTTTCGCGCGTGATAACTTAGATGGTTCCCATCGAGTACGATGGATGTAGGGGGTGCTAATATCTTCCCCATACATAACCGACTCCCGAACCCAGGCAATGGTTCCGTTGACCTTTGTCCTCATCCTTTCTATTCCCGGGTTGTATCTATATCTTCCCTTTCCCTCTTCGGGAATAAATAGAATTAGGTGGCGACTCTTCAGTCTGTCCAGCGCGCGGCTCCCGTCTTTTTGGATCGCGTGAGGTCGTATTTTTCGGGGTACGACACATATTGTAATGTGTAAATGTATTGATATGTGATATTTGAATAATACTTGTATGTGTATACTGTAACTTGTATAATGTGTGAGTTTGTTATTATATGACCGTGTGTGATGAATATGATGAATGATGGTGCGTTTTGACTAGCCATGGTCATGTTTTTATGCGTTGTACGCATCATGCATTCATAGCACTGCTTCAGACGAATAATTCAGTGACGTTTTTGCAGGATGATGATCCACTGAGAAATTTTAGGACGATAATATCCAATGATGACCTTAATACCACTGTGTGGATTAAGTGTAATTCGTGATGTGCTCTGATTCCAAGTGGGAATCGATCTTATTGGTGGGGATCTTTGGAGATAACGATGACTAAGTCATCAGTGATGTTTCGGTACCACATGCATGAGTCTATTGAGTTGCATATCATTATGATTGACATTTTAGGACGATGTGTTAAAATGACGTTTTGATGAGCATGATGAGTTATATGATGATTGTGTGTGAATTATTGATGTTATTCGAGTAACTTTACTTTTTGTCAATTTCCCTAAACCCTAAACCCTTTCTACTTGGAATTGTTGCCTCTTTCACGGGTAACTTGCAAGTAATCCGAGTAGTGCAGAAAGTTTAGGGGTTGCTTCAGAGTGTATCGTTTTACTTCGTAGAAGTAAAGGGAGTCTTGCTCTGATACGTAACACTGGGGTTGTGATCGTCTGCTTAAGAACATTTTGTATTTTGTTGTTTTCGAAGATTATGAGATGTTTTGGTGATTTTCGTTTAATTTGAATCATGAAGTATAAACCTTGAGATATTTTGTTTTATGTGATTTCTGAGAACTACCTTTATGATATTGTTTTGATTTTTTAAAGAAGTTTGGATCATGAATCCGCTGCGAGAGTAATTTAAGTGATTTTGTTGTGATGATATATTATGTTATTAAAATATTGCAACCTGTGTTACGAAGCAAGATCTGTATGTGTGTGTGGTCTTATGAAGTTGTGACATTCGTGAAATTATTGATGATGATTTGAATTATTTTAAATAAATTGTGTTTTATCGCGGGGTTTTAGACGGGTGTTTCAATCAGAGTCATTTTATGAAATTATCCACATCTCTGATTCCTCTCTAAAAAATATTCTCTTTGAACAAGGAGACAGTCGTTGGCTCTCTCTGAGCACTGAACCTTGTCATTGACTCTCTCTGAGCACTGGACCTCGTCCGACCGAAGTCCTACCTATCTTCAATATAAATAAATGCATGAACATATGAAGCCAATCACAATTTAAAATCAATCAACAAATAACATCTCATATCTCGCAAAGTGTTTTTTCTGAACAAAGTCCTCTTTGGACAAGGTTCTCTTTGAACCACAATTTGTCAATGCAAGGCCAACAAAATAATTCTCTTTGAACTACACAACTTGAAAAGAATACTATATATAATTAAATCTCAATAAATATATTAAAAATAATAGAGTAAAATTATATTATTACTCAACAACTCAAAATACACATCAATTCAATTTGCTCATCAACTTATAAAATTACTCAAAACATATTAACTGAGTAATAGTTATTATTTTATATACATAACTCATCAAAAGAAGGGTTAACAATGGCGACATTATTCAAGTAAGGGTAATATGACTTAAAACCACTCTAAAAGTTAAATACCATCAATTTTAACTCTAAAGCTAATCAAATTTAACTCTAAACAATTCTGACAATTCTAAACATATCAAGAGTTATTTTAAACAAATAAAAATATGACTATAAACAACTCAAACACACCTCTAACAACACTATAATAATTCGAACAACTCTACTGGTGTTTTAACAACTCTATTGACAATTCTAAACAAACAAACATATGACTCTAAATAGTCAATTAACTCAACTTACTCAATATCCTTCGACTCTAATTCAAAGTTTAACAAATAACTCTAGACATCTCAAATTTTACCCTAAATATAGCATAAAAACACTTCTCATATGTTCTTGAGACCTTATGGATTACACGAGCTTAATATGTTTTAATCCAACATGATATTAGTGTTAGGTAATTAGGGAGATAATACAAAATCAGTATATGTGTATCTTTAAAGTTGCATTGTCTTTTGTCTAGCTGCCACTTTTAATCCAACAAGCCCACTTCTTATTTTTAAATGTGTTCGTAATGAATAACTAAACCCATATCATAAGTAATTGAAATTAAAACAGTGATAAGAACACTTTGTTCTAAGTTTCTACAATTGACAAGTTACTAGCCTAACCGATTTCCAACAACACCAAACAACACAACTGTTAGGAAATTACGCAAAATTTCCCCATATTATCAGATTTGTGGAAGAACAAAATAATGCGGAAGCACACAAACTTAATGAAAATGAAATCTATAAATTCATTAACCTCCCTTCTCATGAAAATTTCACAACTCAATTACACTAAAAGAATTTATTGAAAATTATGTTCTGATGATTACAAATGAAAGATACAAGGCTTTTATAGCCAATAAAACAAGAAATGTGAATGGTTATTATTTAACGTCTCCTTAAAGTTCTCATAACCATTGTTGTTTCTTTTTACTATTATTTTTTCTTGTTTCTCCTTCATAATATCTTTATCTCTCTTTTATTTTGACCAACAATCTCCCACTTGAAGAGTGATTTCAATCAGTCTTCACACCTTGGTCAAACAACAACGTTAATCAATCTATTATTCTAGCAGGCCAACTGAAGAAGAGCACAACTTCAATTTATCAATTGTTACCACCTTTGTTAACATGTCAGCTGGATTCTCACTTCCTTGTATCTTGCTCAATGTTAGTACCTCATCCTCAAGAAGAGATCTAATGAAGTGATAACGAAGACCAATGTGTTTTGTTCTTGAATGAAATGCAGAATTCTTTGCTAGATGTATTGCACTTTGACTGTCACTATACAAAACACTATTCTCCTGCATGAAACCCAACTCTGTTAACAATCCTTGAAGCCATATTAATTCCTTACTAGCTTCTGTGACTGCTACATACTCAGCCTCAGTTGTAGATAAAGCAACAATATTTTGTATTCGAGATATCCAACTAACTGCTCCTGTACCAACAATAAATATATAGCCAGTCGTACTTCTTCGGTGATCAACTTCACCAGCAAAGTCTGCATCAACGTATCCTTGTACTTTTATTTCTCCTTTGCCAAAGTATAGACATTTCTCTTTAGTGCCTCGTAGATACCGCAAAATCCACTTGACTGCTTCCCAGTGAGCTTTTCCAGGATTTGCCATAAACCTGCTTACAACTCCCACTGCATGGCCAATGTCTGGCCTAGTACATACCATTGCGTACATCAAACATCCTATGGCTGAAGCATATGGAATCTTAGCCATGAATTCTCTTTCTTCCTCCGTCTGAGGAGACTGGTCCTTGGATAGGCGAAAATGACTTGCCAAAGGTGTGCTAACTGGTTTGGCATTGCCTATGTTGAATCTTTGCAAAATACGATTGATGTACTCTGCTTGAGATAACTGCAAAATTCCTCTTTTCTTATCTCTCATGATTTGCATTCCAAGAATCTTCTTTGTTGGACCCAAATCCTTCATGTCAAACTCCTTTGATAACTGCATCTTCAAGTTTCTGATTTCATCCATATCTGGACCTGCTACTAACATATCATCGACATAGAGTAGCAAAATGATGTAATTGGATTTATATCTCTTGAAGAAACAACAGTGATCGGCATTGCACTTCTGGAAACCTTCCTTGTGCATAAAGCTTTCAAACTTCATATACCACTGTCTTGGAGCCTGTTTCAAGCCATACAAGCTCTTCTTTAATCTGCACACCATATTCTGTTTCCCTTCCTCTAAGAAACCTTCAGGTTGGTGCATGTAGATCTCCTCATCTAAGTCTCCGTGGAGAAACGCAGTCTTCACGTCCAATTGCTCAAGGTAGAGCTCTTTGCTGGCCACAATACTTAAAACAGACCTGATAGTATTGAGCTTCACAACTGGAGCAAATATTTCAGTGTAATCAACTCCTTCTTTTTGCTGAAATCCTTTGACAACTAGTCGGGCTTTGTATCGCTTAGAACCATCATGGTCCTCTTTTACTCGATACACCCATTTGTTGTGAAGTGCCTTCTTTCCACTAGGTAACTCACCTAGTTCCCATGTCTGGTTGGAGATTAAAGACTTCGTCTCATCTTTCATTGCAAGCTCCCACTTACTAGCATCTGTGGTCTGACATGCTTCTGCATAGTCTTCAGGCTCACCTCCATCAGTTAGCAACATGTAATCCATGTATCTCCTATTGGGAACATGAGGTCGAGAAGACCTTCTCAATATAGGAGTTGGAGTACAAGTCTCTGATGCGTCATATTGTTGCTCACTGATTTGTTCATTTGATTCCTCTAATTGAGGACTTTCAATTGTAGGACTTTCTGGGATATCATCCACCTCTGCATAAACTGGGTCATATAATTTTGATTCATTGGTGCTTGTGTTATGCCTATCTTTGTACATAACTCTTTCATTAAAGACCACATCTCTACTGCGGATCATCTTCTTGTTTTTATCATCCCATAAGCGATACCCAAACTCATCCTCACCATAACCGAGGAAAGTGCATTTCTTTGATTTGGGGTCAAGCTTATTCCTGCCATGATCACTAATGTGCATATATGCTACACAGCCGAAAACTTTAAGATGGGAAAGTTTTACCTCTTTTTCGCTCCATACCTCTTCTGGTATTCTATGCTCTAATGGTATCGATGGACCTCGGTTGATTAAATAAGCTGATGTGTTGACTGCCTCTGCCCAGAACTGCTTCGGTAATCCTGACTGCACACGTAAGCTTCTGGCTCTTTCAGTCAACGTTCGATTCATACGCTCAGCTACACCATTCTGTTGAGGCGTACCTGGCACAGTCCTCTCCATTCTTATTCCGTGCTCATAACATAACTTCTTGAACTTGGTGTCTACATATTCACCACCATTGTCAGTTTGGAGCTTTTTGATCTTCAATCCGGTCTCATTTTCTACCATCGCTTTCCATACCTTGAAAGCCTCAAATACGTCAGACTTATATTTCAGAAAGTATACCCATACCTTTCTGGAATGATCATCAATAAAAGTCACAAAGTATTTCTTTCCACCAATAGATGGGATGGTAGTTGGACCCCAAACATCAGAGTGAATAAGCTCAAGCCTTTCCTTCTTTGGGGTTCTCCCATTTGTCTGAAAGCTGACTCTCTTCTGCTTTCCAAGTATACAATCTTCACACATGTCAATTTCTATTGACTTAAGACCTGGTAGTTTTCCGTTTGAGTGCATAATCTTCATCCCTTTCTCACTCATATGGCCTAACCTCTGGTGCCATAGATTGGGACTTTCATTTGCCGCAACTGCAATCAAATGACATGCTCTCGCTGTCTTGTAAAGAGTACCATTCTTTTTACCGCGAGCAACTGTCATTGCACCCTTTGAAATCTTCCATTGATCACCATGAAAGACTGTTGTGTAGCCTTCACTAGCCAACTGGCCTACTGAGATTAAGTTCTTTGTTAGGTCGGGAATATGTCTTACATTTTTCAATTCCCATTCAGACCCACCTAACTTAATCTTTACTACACCTTTACCTGTAATCTCACATGATTGCTCATTACCGAGGTAAACTTTACCGAGGTTTCCAGAGACATAATTATTAAGGAATTCTTTCTGGGAAGTGGCATGGAAGGATGCTCCAGAGTCTAACACCCAAGACTCCTCCTTATTCTCCAAAGAGCATATCAACGCGTCTTCTCCTCTTGAAGTGGAAGCAACATTTGCTTCATCCTTTACCTCTTGATTCTTTGGTGGGAGTCTACATTGATTTTTGTAATGCCCTTTCTTTCCACAATTCCAACATTCGATAGTCTTCGAATGATTGAAACTACGATGGTTTCTGGATTTGGATCGTCGGTCCTTTGATTTACCACGTCCATATCCCCTGGTTGAATTTCTTCCTCTTTCCTCTGTATGTAACACTGAAGAGGATGATGATTCACCCAACTCTCTTCGCCTGATCTCTTCACTGAGAACCAGATCACGAACATCATCAAATTTCATCTTTGTACTTCCTGACGAGCTACTCACTGCCGTGACAGTAGCATTCCAACTATCTGGTAAGGAAGACAAAAGTATCAATGCTCGTACTTCATCGTCAAACTCAATTCCAACTGAACTTAATTGGGTTGTTACAATATTGAGTTCATTGATATGTTGTGCAATTGAAGTGTCTTCTGTCATCCGAAGTGTAAATAACCGTCTCATCAAATGAACTTTATTTGATGCTGAAGGCTTTTCATACATGCTTGAAAGAGCCTTCAAAAGACCAGCGGTTGTCTTCTCCTTCGCAATGTTAAAAGCAACATTTCGAGATAACGATAATCGGATAACACCAAGTGCTTGCCTATCGAGAAGGTTCCACTCATCTTCCTTCATCGAATCTGGCTTTGTTTCCATGAGAGGTTGATGTAGCTTTTTCTGATATAGATAATCTTCAATCTGCATCTTCCAAAAGCTAAAGTCCACACCATCGAACTTTTCAATTTTTATTTTTCCTTCGTCTGCAGCCATCACTCCCACTTAAATCTGACTTCCTCTGGATCGTCTCTAAAAATTTCTTTACTAGAAAAATTAGAAAAAATCAACCAACTGGCTCTGATACCAGTTGTTAGGAAACTACGCAAAATTTCCCCATATTATCAGATTTGTGGAAGAACAAAATAATGCGGAAGCACACAAACTTAATGAAAATGAAATCTATAAATTCATTAACCTCCCTTCTCATGAAAATTTCACAACTCAATTACACTAAAAGAATTTATTGAAAATTATGTTCTGATGATTACAAATGAAAGATACAAGGCTTTTATAGCCAATAAAACAAGAAATGTGAATGGTTATTATTTAAAGTCTCCTTAAAGTTCTCATAACCATTGTTGTTTCTTTTTACTATTATGTTTTCTTGTTTCTCCTTCATAATCTCTTTATCTCTCTTTTATTTTGACCAACAATTCTTTCTTGTTTTATTGGCTATAAAAGCCTTGTATCTTTCATTTGTAATCATCAGAACATAATTTTCAATAAATTATTTTAGTGTAATTGAGTTGTGAAATTTTCATGAGAAGGGAGGTTAATGAATTTATAGATTTCATTTTCATTAAGTTTGTGTGCTTCCGCATTATTTTGTTCTTCCACAAATCTGATAATATGGGGAAATTTTGCGTAGTTTCCTAACAACTGGTATCAGAGCCAGTTGGTTGATTTTTTCTAATTTTTCTAGTAAAGAAATTTTTAGAGACGATCCAGAGGAAGTCAGATTTAAGTGGGAGTGATGGCTGCAGACGAAGGAAAAATAAAAATTGAAAAGTTCGATGGTGTGGACTTTAGCTTTTGGAAGATGCAAATTGAAGATTATCTATATCAGAAAAAGCTACATCAACCTCTCATGGAAACAAAGCCAGATTCGATGAAGGAAGATGAGTGGAACCTTCTCGATAGGCAAGCACTTGGTGTTATCCGATTATCGTTATCTCGAAATGTTGCTTTTAACATTGCGAAGGAGAAGACAACCGCTGGTCTTTTGAAGGCTCTTTCAAGCATGTATGAAAAGCCTTCAGCATCAAATAAAGTTCATTTGATGAGACGGTTATTTACACTTCGGATGACAGAAGACACTTCAATTGCACAACATATCAATGAACTCAATATTGTAACAACCCAATTAAGTTCAGTTGGAATTGAGTTTGACGATGAAGTACGAGCATTGATACTTTTGTCTTCCTTACCAGATAGTTGGAGTGCTACTGTCACGGCAGTGAGTAGCTCGTCAGGAAGTACAAAGATGAAATTTGATGATGTTCGTGATCTGGTTCTCAGTGAAGAGATCAGGCGAAGAGAGTTGGGTGAATCATCATCCTCTTCAATGTTACATACAGAGGAAAGAGGAAGAAATTCAACCAGGGGATATGGACGTGGTAAATCAAAGGACCGACGATCCAAATCCAGAAACCATCGTATTTTCAATCATTCGAAGACTATCGAATGTTGGAATTGTGGAAAGAAAGGGCATTACAAAAATCAATGTAGACTCCCACCAAAGAATCAAGAGGTAAAGGATGAAGCAAATGTTGCTTCCACTTCAAGAGGAGAAGACGCGTTGATATGCTCTTTGGAGAATAAGGAGGAGTCTTGGGTGTTAGACTCTGGAGCATCCTTCCATGCCACTTCCCAGAAAGAATTCCTTAATAATTATGTCTCTGGAAACCTCGGTAAAGTTTACCTCGGTAATGAGCAATCATGTGAGATTACAGGTAAAGGTGTAGTAAAGATTAAGTTAGGTGGGTCTGAATGGGAATTGAAAAATGTAAGACATATTCCCGACCTAACAAAGAACTTAATCTCAGTAGGCCAGTTGGCTAGTGAAGGCTACACAACAGTCTTTCATGGTGATCAATGGAAGATTTCAAAGGGTGCAATGACAGTTGCTCGCGGTAAAAAGAATGGTACTCTTTACAAGACAGCGAGAGCATGTCATTTGATTGCAGTTGCGGCAAATGAAAGTCCCAATCTATGGCACCAGAGGTTAGGCCATATGAGTGAGAAAGGGATGAAGATTATGCACTCAAACGGAAAACTACCAGGTCTTAAGTCAATAGAAATTGACATGTGTGAAGATTGTATACTTGGAAAGCAGAAGAGAGTCAGCTTTCAGACAAATGGGAGAACCCCAAAGAAGGAAAGGCTTGAGCTTATTCACTCTGATGTTTGGGGTCCAACTACCATCCCATCTATTGGTGGAAAGAAATACTTTGTGACTTTTATTGATGATCATTCCAGAAAGGTATGGGTATACTTTCTGAAATATAAGTCTGACGTATTTGAGGCTTTCAAGGTATGGAAAGCGATGGTAGAAAATGAGACCGGATTGAAGATCAAAAAGCTCCGAACTGACAATGGTGGTGAATATGTAGACACCAAGTTCAAGAAGTTATGTTATGAGCACGGAATAAGAATGGAGAGGACTGTGCCAGGTACGCCTCAACAGAATGGTGTAGCTGAGCGTATGAATCGAACGTTGACTGAAAGAGCCAGAAGCTTACGTGTGCAGTCAGGATTACCGAAGCAGTTCTGGGCAGAGGCAGTCAACACATCAGCTTATTTAATCAACCGAGGTCCATCGATACCATTGGAGCATAGAATACCAGAAGAGGTATGGAGCGAAAAAGAGGTAAAACTTTCCCATCTTAAAGTTTTCGGCTGTGTAGCATATATGCACATTAGTGATCATGGCAGGAATAAGCTTGACCCCAAATCAAAGAAATGCACTTTCCTCGGTTATGGTGAGGATGAGTTTGGGTATCGCTTATGGGATGATAAAAACAAGAAGATGATCCGCAGTAGAGATGTGGTCTTTAATGAAAGAGTTATGTACAAAGATAGGCATAACACAAGCACCAATGAATCAAAATTATATGACCCAGTTTATGCAGAGGTGGATGATATCCCAGAAAGTCCTACAATTGAAAGTCCTCAATTAGAGGAATCAAATGAACAAATCAGTGAGCAACAATATGACGCATCAGAGACTTGTACTCCAACTCCTATATTGAGAAGGTCTTCTCGACCTCATGTTCCCAATAGGAGATACATGGATTACATGTTGCTAACTGATGGAGGTGAGCCTGAAGACTATGCAGAAGCATGTCAGACCACAGATGCTAGTAAGTGGGAGCTTGCAATGAAAGATGAGACGAAGTCTTTAATCTCCAACCAGACATGGGAACTAGGTGAGTTACCTAGTGGAAAGAAGGCACTTCACAACAAATGGGTGTATCGAGTAAAAGAGGACCATGATGGTTCTAAGCGATACAAAGCCCGACTAGTTGTCAAAGGATTTCAGCAAAAAGAAGGAGTTGATTACACTGAAATATTTGCTCCAGTTGTGAAGCTCAATACTATCAGGTCTGTTTTAAGTATTGTGGCCAGCAAAGAGCTCTACCTTGAGCAATTGGACGTGAAGACTGCGTTTCTCCACGGAGACTTAGATGAGGAGATCTACATGCACCAACCTGAAGGTTTCTTAGAGGAAGGGAAACAGAATATGGTGTGCAGATTAAAGAAGAGCTTGTATGGCCTGAAACAGGCTCCAAGACAGTGGTATATGAAGTTTGAAAGCTTTATGCACAAGGAAGGTTTCCAGAAGTGCAATGCCGATCACTGTTGTTTCTTCAAGAGATATAAATCCAATTACATCATTTTGCTACTCTATGTCGATGATATGTTAGTAGCAGGTCCAGATATGGATGAAATCAGAAACTTGAAGATGCAGTTATCAAAGGAGTTTGACATGAAGGATTTGGGTCCAACAAAGAAGAATCTTGGAATGCAAATCATGAGAGATAAGAAAAGAGGAATTTTGCAGTTATCTCAAGCAGAGTACATCAATCGTATTTTGCAAAGATTCAACATAGGCAATGCCAAACCAGTTAGCACACCTTTGGCAAGTCATTTTCGCCTATCCAAGGACCAGTCTCCTCAGACGGAGGAAGAAAGAGAATTCATGGCTAAGATTCCATATGCTTCAGCCATAGGAAGTTTGATGTATGCAATGGTATGTACTAGGCCAGACATTGGCCATGCAGTGGGAGTTGTAAGCAGGTTTATGGAAAATCCTGGAAAAGCTCACTGGGAAGCAGTCAAGTGGATTTTGCGGTATCTACGAGGCACTAAAGAGAAATGTCTATACTTTGGCAAAGGAGAAATAAAAGTACAAGGATACGTTGATGCAGACTTTGCTGGTGAAGTTGATCACCGAAGAAGTACGACTGGCTATATATTTATTGTTGGTACAGGAGCAGTTAGTTGGATATCTCGAATACAAAAGATTGTTGCTTTATCTACAACTGAGGCTGAGTATGTAGCAGTCACAGAAGCTAGTAAGGAATTAATATGGCTTCAAGGATTGTTAACAGAGTTGGGTTTCATGCAGGAGAATAGTGTTTTGTATAGTGACAGTCAAAGTGCAATACATCTAGCAAAGAATTCTGCATTTCATTCAAGAACAAAACACATTGGTCTTCGTTATCACTTCATTAGATCTCTTATTGAGGATGAGGTACTAACATTGAGCAAGATACAAGGAAGTGAGAATCCAGCTGACATGTTAATAAAGGTGGTAACAATTGATAAATTGAAGTTGTGCTCTTCTTCAGTTGGCCTGCTAGAATAATAGATTGATTAACGTTGTTGTTTGACCAAGGTGTGAAGACTGATTGAAATCACTCTTCAAGTGGGAGATTGTTGGTCAAAATAAAAGAGATATAAAGAGATTATGAAGGAGAAACAAGAAAAAATAATAGTAAAAAGAAACAACAATGGTTATGAGAACTTTAAGGAGACGTTAAATAATAACCATTCACATTTCTTGTTTTATTGGCTATAAAAGCCTTGTATCTTTCATTTGTAATCATCAGAACATAATTTTCAATAAATTCTTTTAGTGTAATTGAGTTGTGAAATTTTCATGAGAAGGGAGGTTAATGAATTTATAGATTTCATTTTCATTAAGTTTGTGCGCTTCCGCATTATTTTGTTCTTCCACAAATCTGATAATATGGGGAAATTTTGCGTAGTTTCCTAACAATGTGCTCATTAGTGATCATGGCAGGAATAAGCGATATTATCAGATTTGTGGAACAATGTGCACATTAGTGACCAGTTGTTGGGAAACTACGCAAAATTTCCCCATATTATCAGATTTGTGGAAGAACAAAATAATGCGGAAGCACACAAACTTAATGAAAATGAAATCTATAAATTCATTAACCTCCCTTCTCATGAAAATTTCACAACTCAATTACACTAAAAGAATTTATTGAAAATTATGTTCTGATGATTACAAATGAAAGATACAAGGCTTTTATAGCCAATAAAACAAGAAATGTGAATGGTTATTATTTAACGTCTCCTTAAAGTTCTCATAACCATTGTTGTTTCTTTTTACTATTATTTTGTCTTGTTTCTCCTTCATAATCTCTTTATCTCTCTTTTATTTTGACCAACAAGGTCAACCCACATATAATATCAAATCCACAATATGGATTTCTTATATCTCCCTTATAATAAGGCATTGACATAGTTTATTTACTTAAAATAACCAATCGATGAATAATTCTTTTTTTTTTCTCAAACCTTAGTTAGCCACAAATAGAGAAAATCACATAGTAAGTTATATACCATAATCCAATTACTAAAAAAATTGTACCAAGGACACAACCACAAATTATCATACAACAAGAAAATCAAATAGGATTCAATAAAAAGAATCTTACAATTTTACAAATACTCATGAAAATAAGAGAAACCAATCAATCAGTGCCCGAAGGGGTTGACAAGTAATACTCACAACATTGAAGAAGAAAATAATAGGCGGATAAGGATCTCTAATTATCTGACGGCATAAACATCCATATAAAGAGTTTTTCCCTTTATCTCTAGGGATGACAATTAGATCAATCTCTAGTGAATACTCTCAAAATTTATCCCCAACGGGTAGGATAAAAACCCGCAAAATATGTACGAACTCGGGTACGGACAATTACTCATTAATATAAACGGGTATGGGCGCGGATACGGGTATCTTAGTACCAAACCCGCCCATACCGACATAATATATATTTATGTATGATTTTTATAATTATTTATACAAGTTAATTTATCAATTTTATTAAATAAATCACTATTAAACTTGTATGCATTTTTATATAAATATTTGTTTATTACTTAATTCAACAATAATATTATTAAAAAAAATTGTGCTATTAAAAACATAAAATTACATAATAAATATTTGTTTATCAATTATTTTTATTAGAAATGCGGGTAAACGGGTATGTGTTTGGGTACTTAGGTACCCATAAGGTATATGTAAGGATACAAATATTGATGTCCACGTGGATATGAGCTCGGATACGGAGATTTTTTTAAAACTACGGATATGGGGATGAATGGGTATTATAGTATCCTGCCCATACCCTGTCCATTGTCATCCCTACTTACCTCAAAGTTTGACTATCGAAAAAAAACTTGGCTTTGAGATTTTGTTTCTGCCACTTTCCAAATGACCGCTCTTAGATTTTCTTGCTGCTAGCTATTTCCCACAAATTCACATTCTTTCCGAGAAACCACATCCAACTTATCTATTTATTTAACCTAAAAATCCCAATTACTTCTTTCACCCCCAAAATCTTCTTACACCCTCACTAAAAACTCAATTTTCTATTTAACTTTTATTATTCAATTAATTAAATAAAATTCTAAAACAATTATTTTATTCCAACTCAAATAATATTCTAATTAAATAATTCTATAATCACTCAAATAAACTTAATTATTTTAATTAAAATAATAATTTTATTATTCTTACTAAATCTCACCGCACCCTCGTCTCCTTACTCAAAACACCTCCTTCTCTCTAATTTAAAAAAATTAATTTTCTCCCAACTCTAAAATATCTATAATTTTTTTTAATATTTATAATATCTAATTAAATTAAATAAAATAAACTAATATAATTCAATTAAAATTAGATAACTAAATTTGAGGTGTTACAACTCTCCCCCATTTAAAAGGATTTTTGTCCTAAAAAATCTCTTACTAAAATATTTCTAGCTAAGACTCCCTCAATTGGTTTTATAATCCACATATTACGTTACCCTTAACAGTGATTGTAACAAAAGAGATGTCACTGTGAAACATGTACCTTGAATCTCATCATCAAATTAAAGCAAAAACTTTTCCACTTGAGTGAGTTTGCTTTGATTTCTGACACTGAGTACGAATATGACACTACTTTTCACAGTTGAAACATGTCACAACTACACTCTTGGATTCATTAGCACAATGTCCCAGTCTCCCACACTTGAAACATTTAAAAGAAGTAGGGGCACTTCCCCCATTTGTTGCATTCTCCTATGCGGTTTTATGCCAAGACTTCTGATCCTCCTTAGCAACTAGAGTCGCATAAAATTTTCCATGATACTAATTTCCACTTCTCTAATCACTTTCACTCTTGTAATGAGAGGATCTAACACGATTGTCTTCATCATATATACGACACTTGTTAACCAGTATGGAGAATTAACGGGTTTCCTAATACCCAATAAACTACTTAATCTTTGTGCGAAGTCCATTCTCAAACTTAATTCATTTAGACACTTCAGCTTCTACCTTATTATAGTGAAGGCATAACATGGACAATTCCTCAAACTTGGCAGCACAATCTACAATAGTCGCATTCCCTTGCTTAAGTTCAAGGAATTCAATCTCCTTTTTGCTATGCACATCAGTTGGGAAATATTTTTCCAAGAATGCTCCCCAAAAAATAGCCCAAGTAATCACCGTACCATTAGCCTCAAATCTCTGTCTAGCATTATCCCATTAGTACTCTGCTTCTTCAGACATCATGTAAGCACCATAAATAATTTTCTAAGCATTCACACAAGCCATCACTTGTAAGGTTTTATCGATCTCCTACAACCAAATTTGGGCACCCTTTAGGTCATACCTTCCTTTGAAGGCTGGTAGCTTGTTTCTCAAAAACCTGTCCAGTCCACGAGATTCAGCATTTTCAACTAGCGGATTCTGGTGAGCTTTTAAAAATTGAGCCAAAGCTGACAAGGCATCAACGATAATGCGATCATTTTTCCTGTCATTTCTCTGTTACAACAACAACCAAGTGTTAGAAGAAGCATTGTATCGACAATGTTCACACACTTGTCGTGCACCAGGAAACAAATAAAATCACAAAAGCCTGGTAAGACAAACTGACCTGCTTTGATACCACTATGTAACACCCTGAAACCCCACGACTCTTATTTAATTAAAATCATGAAAATAAACCATATTTAAGCATTAAGGGTGTCACATATCTCCTTAACACAAAATGTTTCTCATAACTTTTTCAAAAATATGTAGCGCATAATCTCAAACAGATTTAATTAAATAAATCCAAACAAATGGTTCAATACTCAAACATGAGGGAAAATAGTCCCATCAATCTCAGAAAAACAAAACACAATTCAAAAATAAACCGCGTCTCAATGTTACATATTTGAACGACACTGCAAAACTAAAGTAACTAAAAAATGTAAATAAAGAAGAAGACAATATGCGTCATTCTCCAACTCACAACTACTGCCCGCTACCCTGTATCTGCAACATAGGCATAACGAGCCACACAACAATAGAAAAGGGTGAGAATAACTTTATAGAAGTTATTAATGGTGTCTTAATCAGCAGGGATAACATATATTAGTCATTTTAAATTATTATTATTTTAAAAAGAAAATAGATTTATTTAAAATCTATCTTTTTATAAATAAAATAAAATTATAAGTGTGCAATTTTTTTCAAAAATCCTTAGTATTTACTTGATATAAGAATTTTATTAAATAAAGAAAATATAGGGTTAAGATTTAGTGTAAATCTTTAAACTTACTCTTAGAGCTAATATAAGCCTTCTCATGCATAATCGAATTAATTTGAGACTAGCGAGTTGAACTATACATAATTCAAATTTAATTTATTTAATTAATGAACTTAGTTTTTGTTTATATTCAACTCATTTGATTCATGAACATAGTTCAACGATTTAGTTATTGAATCGAAATTCAAATTATATTTGAATTCATTTGGTTCATTGTTAGCACTTACTACCATTATTCATGAGAGTCTGGTGGACGCATGCCAACATCTCCAATAAAAACACTAGATGAAATCATCGACATTGATGTAAGTATTCCTAGATATTGCTTAAATGATTTTTTTTATTTCATAAATTTATCTTTTCATTTTATGGTTATTTTAACAATGGTTTAATTCTCATCGTATATAACGATCATTTTCTCTCTAAATTGTATAATGTCACCCATATGATCTTTCTGCTATGCTATTGGAGAGACACAACCACAACACATTAAGGTTAATATCCCTATTAAAAAACTTGTAGTAAAACAATTTTCTAATGAAGTAGTTCCTTCCAATATTTCTTCGAACAAAATTATGAAAACTATCAAGACCCAAAATATTGTACTGAATCAACTCATATTATAAACTGGTGTCGGTATTTTGATAATAACTCAAACTTGAAATAAATTATATCTCTTATTATTTTGGTATAGATGGATGTTAACTATTTTGTTGATTTAATTCTACATATGTTATATATAGTAATTGTATGAGTATTTTGATGGAGACTTACAAAATCTGGATGTCTCGTGTTTTGTATTAATGTACATAGTTAATCTTATTTTCATTTTGGATGAGAAAATTTGTCTGAGAATGAGTTGATGAATTGAGTACATCCTTGATAAGTCGACTTTTATATTATTACTATGCGTCAATAAAGCACTATATTAATGAAAAGCATTTTATGAACTTCATCTCACATTAATTAACTGGAGGTACTTTACAATGCTAAAGCTTTTATATATAGCTTCTCATGCATGATTGATTACACCAGATACACATGATGAAAGCTTTATATATGCATGGTTTGCATGTATGTTAAACTATGTCATGATTATAAGGGTTATGATATGGTGTATGGTGATCTAGACTCTATTACTCCCCCATAAGCTCAAGGAGGATTTAATTGGATGGCTTTGAGCTTGGTGCGCAGGTCTTGAAATGCCCCTGTACCAAAGGGTTCGGTGAATGTTTCAGCTACCTGCAGAGAGCTAGGAATATGTTGTGATCCTTCATATGTTTAGCAATTACTCTTTCACGTACAAAGTGAATATCAAGCTTAATGTGTTTGGTGGGAGCATAGAAAATTGAATTGTGTGGGAAAAGAACTACTCTAAAGTTGTCACATAAAAGTGTTGGAGGAAAGAATTATATGCCTAGCTCTTTAAGAAGAGACTAAAGCCAAAGAAGTTATGATGTGGTGTAGGCTAAGGCATGATATTCGGCCTCATTACTTGGTCTTGCAACCAACAATTACTTCTTAGAACTCTATGAGACATGATTAGGACCAACAAAAATGCACGAGCCCAATGTGGAATGAAGGTCATCAGGATCACTTGCCTAGTGAAAGTCATTATATGTGCGAAAGGAGAGTTTACTTTATGTGTGAGCCGATGATAGCTAGAAGCCATGATAAATGGGTTTGTAGAGGTGAGGCCATGAATTAACATGCCTTGTTGACACTAAAGGTAATATGTGACCGTGTAAGAGTCACATATTGAAGGGCTCCAACCATGGATCTATAGTGATAAGGCTCAGAGAGAGAAGTTGCACCATGTTGCTTAACTTACAGTCAATCAACATAGGTGTGGTGACACCATTAACATTGTTCATGTTGGCACAATTCAAGAGATCACAGATGTACTTGGACTGTGTGAGTATAAGGTATCATGTAGGCAGTCATTTAATTTTGATTCCTATGAAATCTCAGGGTATCTCGGCATCTTGAAGGCAAACTTGTCATGAAGTGAGTCAATGAGTTCATGTATCAATACTGAAAAAGAGCATGTGATTAGAATGTCGTCCACATAAACTAGTGGAAAAAGATTTCACCTTGATGTGAGTTAATGAACAAAGAGTTAACACATTTTCTATGTGTGCAACCAAAATGAACAATTGCTTGAGTAAGTTTCTTATACCACACATGAGGGGTTTGTTTGAGACCATATAACTCCTTGTGAAGTTTGAAAACAAAATTGTTGGTTATATGCCCTTGGCCACTAGGCATGATTTGTATTTGTTAACGATGCCATCAGAGTTTTCTTTGACCTTGAATACCCACATGTAGCCCACGTATTTCCTATGAGGTGGGAAAGAGGTTAAGGACCAGGTTTGGATATATAGGTGTGCATCATACTCAATTTGCATTGCTTTAGACCAATATGGATGTGATCAAGCTTGTTTGAATGACATTGGATTTACATGTGCAAGAAGAGCTTTAGGTTTAGAGTGACGTGTTTTTGCTCTAGTCATCATAAAATGCTCATTAAACTAAATGATATAAGGTATGAATGAGTTATAAATATAGGGGAAATAGATTATGTGGAGTTTGATTCAGGAACTGTCAAGTTGTTATAAATAAGTGGGCTTACTTCACAAGAGCCAACATGAGTGATATTTTGTGTTAGAATTGAAGTAAGACTGGGAGCCATAACTGAGTGTGAACTAAAAGCATCACTAGTGCCATGTATGGATATATGAGGGATTTTATCAATAACGATGACTACAGAGAGCATATGATCAGTTGCACCACTCTGAGAAACATTACTTGTAATATCCATATGAGGTGGATGATTAAGTGAGAGGTAGCAAGCTGAGGAAATGAAAGTGACTCAGAAGATCCAACTTGTGATTTTGATGCATCAGGAAAAGATGAAAATAATAATAGATAGGGAAAGAAACTCTCATGTAATGTGACATATTTTGATATAAAAGTTTCCCCAGTCTTGATTAAGCATTTATACCCTTTATGTTGAGATATGCCTAAGAACACACACTATTGACTTCACAATTCCAATTTGTGTTTGTTGTAGTGCAAGGTGTGAGGAAAACAATCACATCAAAATACTTTGAATGAGTCATAATTGGGAAGCTTATGATACAAGACATGATATAATGACTGAAATTGTGAGAGACTAGTTGATAGGGTCTATTGATCATATGGAAAGTTGTGGAAAAGCTATGATCCTAGAGTTGTAGAGGCATATATTCATGTGAGAACAATGTGAGACTCATTTCAATAATGTGTCCATGCTTTCTTTCAACTATGCTATTTTGATGAGACGTGTAAGGGAAAGTAAGCTTATGTGAGATAACCAACTCAGTTAGGTACTTGGTTAATGGCCTAAACTCTCCCCTATAATTTGGATGCACTACTTTGATTTTGGTCTATGATTGAGTTTTGACAAAACTCACATAAAGCTTGAAAAGATACATAGCCTTAAATTTGTATTTAGAAAATAGATCCAAGTCAATTTAATGTATGTATCAAAAAATGCAATGTAATTTAGATAACCCGAGTTAGAAGGAAAAGGAGTAGACCCCTAAAGATCAATATGAACAACATCAAATGGAGCATGATAAACAATTGAAGATAAATGAGCATGAATTTTATGAGACTTCCTTAGACAACAAGTCTTGCATAGCACAACACATGATTTATTAAATGCTAAAATGTTTTAGAGCAATTTGAATGACTTGAAGCTTTGCTTGACCTAGCCTATAGTGTCACAAAAAACTAGAATTATGTGTATTAACATCACATACTACTGGGCAAGAAATGAAATTAGCAGTAGAACACAATAAAGCAGGTATTGGAAAATGTTGTGAAAGACTCCTTGAAGGCTCCATAACTAATTGTGGAAAGTAGTAAAATCCACATGAATTAATAAATCCTTCAAGTATTATGACTTTGAAAATCAGAGTCTCATACCATAGTGAAAAAGCATTTTATGAACTTCATCTCACATTGATTAATTGAAGTTAGTTCCTTACAATGCTAAAGCTTATATATATATATGTTATGAACGCTTCAAAATTGTAAGGATCCAGACTTGAATCGTGTACGAAGCACTTTCCTTATAGTATTTCAAGCACTTTCGATTTGTCTTAGAGTTTTGATGCAGGAATACCTAGGATAATTTAGCCTTATCGAATTTGCACAAGACGGATGAAAATCTAATGTAGCGAAGAATGTTGGAATTGTAATGAACTTTTTGTGTGTGTTGATTTCTGAATTCTAATGAGTATTATATAGGCCACTTGGTATAGTTTCAGAAGGTTGCGACCCTTGGTGAAACAATTTTATTTACCAAAAGTTGTAATATTTGGTCAATAATATCATTCCAAGAGTTGCATGCTTTCATATTGCAACATTTCATGAAAAATTGCAAATTCCGAATTTTGAATTCACTTGTCCAATTACTGTCATTTTTTGAACATCTCTAAAGTAATTAATCCTATTAATTATAACAATCCCCCACTTGTTCTAATAATGACAATCTCAATTCCAAAAAGAGAGAAAAGAATATTAGTACCGTTAAGTATCTTTCAATTTGAACTAAACCTTAGTAAGGATGTTAATCAGAATGTTAGGTAGCTATGCTTTGAACCATTATCCCTTGGGATTATACCGGTGTTACCTCACACATATTCTTTAAGGTTTTTCACCTACATATCACACCTAGCACTATTTATGGCCATGTATTTTTCTTGTTTTCATGAATTTTTCACGAGAGAAACTCCAACTCTCACTCTGAGATGACACCATCTCGAAATGCACATATGTGAAGTTCATTTTGTATCCATTTCCTTGGAACGTATATCCTTGATATAGAACTTCATTAAGAGTTTCAAAAACTCAACCCTCGATATATAATAGTTAACATTATCGTAAAATGTTATACAATCATCCAAATCCATGACTTGTTATTACCCATTGAATCTTAGGTTAAGATTTATTAACTTCAGATTGGGTTGCTAGCATTGTTGGAACCCTTATTCAAGGAGTTTCAACCCCATTCCTCTTGGGTTAGTCTTTACTAGGTCTCTGACCAGTGGCTTAGTAAACAGATCTGCTAAGTTATAGCTAGTTTGAATATATGTCAGTGAAATGATCCCATCCTTAATTAATTTTCTTACGAGAGAGTGTCTTAGACCTATGTGTCTGGACTTTCCATTATATACTTCACTGAATGCTCTAGCTAGGGTGGCTTGACTATCACAATGTATCAACACTTTTGAAACATTCTCCTTAGCTAATGGTACTTCCAAAAGAAGGTCCCTCAACCATTATGCTTCTTGTCCAGCGGAAGTGAGAGTCACAAACTCTGATTCCATGGTTGAGAGGGTAATACATGTTTGCTTCTTTCTTTTCCAAGAAATTTCCCCCCGACTAATGTAAATATCCACCCAGTTGTAGATTTGTAATCTCCAACATTCGATTCCAACTTGCATCGGTATATCCTTCTAATATGGCAGGGAACCTACCATAATGAAGGGCAAGATTTTTGGTTTTTAAGAGATAACCGAAAATCCTAGTTATGGACTTCCAATGTTCATCACTTGGATTGCTAGTAAATCAACTCATTTTGCTAACTGCAAATGTTATGTCAGGTCTGGTGCATTGCATTAAGTACATTAGACATCCAATTGCACTTGCATATTCCAATTGGGCCACAGTTCTTTCAGTGTTCTTTTGAAGTTTGACACTAGGATCAAATGGAGTGCTTACTTCCTTGAATTTTAGGTGTTTAAACTTATCCAACATTTTCTCAATGTAATGTAATTGATTAAGTTCATAACCCCCACTATTTCTTTTTTACTTTGATTCCTAATATGGTGTCAACTGGCCCAAGATCTTTCATCTTGAAAGTGGAAGTTATAAATTTATTTGTTTCTAAGATCCCTTTTATTTCATTCTAATGATTAACATATCATCAACATATAAGCATAAATATTCTACCATGTTTCCACGTACCTTTGTGTACAAGCATTTGTCACAGAAATTTAGAATAAACCCATGTGTAAGTATGACAAAGTCAAACTTCTGATGTCATTGCTTTGGTGCTAGTTTTAAACCGTACAGGGATTTAATAAGTTTGCATACCTTTTGTTCGTTTTCAGGAAGCACGTAGCCTTCTGGTTGTTCCATGTATATTTCCTCACCGAGATCTCCATTTAGGAATTCCGTTTCAACATCCATTTGGTGAACAATAAGGTTATTCAAGGAAGCTAGTGCAAACAATATTCTAATTGTTGTAGTTCTTGCTACTGGAGCATATGTGTCAAAGTAATCAATACCTTCATTTTGTCTAAATCCTTTTGCTACTAATCTAGCCTTATAGGTGTCTAATGTACCATTACTATGATACTTCTTTCTAAACACCCACTTGCATCCGATGGGTCTTGATCCTTTAGGAAGATCGACAAGTTCCCAAGTGTGATTTGACATAATTGAACCCATTTCATCTTAGATTGCATCCTTCCAAAAGGAAGCATCCTTAGAAGCTACCACTTATTTATAGGTTTTAGGATCATCCTCTATTTTAAGAATAGGAATTTTATGAACATCATTCTTGCAATTTCCTTCAACTAGATAAAAGGAAATAAGTTGAGAATCAATTTCATTAGGTCCTAGAGCCTTAGTTTTTCGTGCTCTTTTTCTTATTCTAGGCTCGGGTTATGTTTCAACCGCCCGTGGAGATTCTTCGTTATGAGATTCGTTATTCGTGGGATTCTCAGGTTCTTTATCCTTTGTGATAAGATTTTCAAAGAATTCCATATCTCTGGATTCAACAATTACATTAGACTCTAGATTTAAAAGTCTATATGCCTTACTATTTGAAGCATATCCTATGAAATCATACTTGATCCCTCGAGGACCTAGTTTAGTTCTTTTGGGGTCCATATTTTTGTAGTATGCTACACAACCCCATACATTGAAATAACCAATATTTGGTGATCTTCCTTTCCATATTTCGTATGGAGAAATTCCCGTTGTTTTCAAAGGAATCCTGTTCATTTGTGACATGCCGACAACAATGCCTCACCCGACAAATTAAATGACAATTGAGAATGCATTAGCATAGAATTTATCATTTCCTGATAAGTTCGATTTTTTCTTTCGGCCAATCCATTTTGTTGTGGTTTACGAGGCACTGAACATTCATGTATAATGCCATATTCTTCACAATATGCATTAAATTCACTAGAAAAGTACTCACCACCTCTATCGCTTCTAAGTACTTTTATTCCTTTATTTAATTGATTTTCCACTCTCGCATTATAGACCTTAAAAGCATTAAATGCATCATCTTTGTGCTTTAAAAGGTATACATGTGTGAACCCAGAGAAATCATCGATAAATGTTATGAAATAACAATTTCCCCCACGGGTCAACATGTCGTTAAATTCACACAAATTTGAATGCACAAGATCAAGCACGTTTGATTTCCTTTCAACACTTTTGAAAGGTTTCTTGATCATTTTAGATTTAACATATATTTCACATTTTTCGAAATCATGAATGTTACATGAGATCATTCCAGATTTAATAAGTCTATTCATAGTACTAATACCAATGTGTGCTAATCTAGAGTGCCATAAAGAATTAGACTCAATCATATATGCGGAATTTGAAATTTCATTAATCATATTATCATTTGTACAGAGTTTGATCATTCTTTCTGAGGAATATCCTTTGCCTATAAATATACCATTACGAGTCAATATCAATTTGCCCGATTCATACACAGATTTTATTCCCGGTTTTCCCAACAGGTCCCCATTAATTAGGTTCTTATTCATTTATGGGACATGAAGTACATTAACTAGAGTAACTTTCTCTCTAGATGTAAAGTTGAGTTCGACGGATCCTTTTTCCTATGACTTTTGATCGGACTTCATTTCCCATTTGAACTTGCTGTCCGTCAATGACTTCAGAGTATATTTTAAATGATGATTTGTAATATGCTACATGCACGGTTGCACATGTATCGTACCACCGGCCTTGTACCTTGTCTTTGATTACTCTCTAACGTAATGGCCTGGTTTTCCGCATGTATAATATTCGTTAGTTGCAACCTTTGATCCACCAGAATGTTTGAACCTTTTTATGTTCCTTCTTTGTGCCAGGATGGTTTTTCATGCCATCGCGTTTTCTCTTTCCATTTGCTGTAACAACATTGACTTTAGAAAACCCAGCAAACTCAGATTTTTCTCTATCCTTCGTCTCCTCCTCGATTCGAAGGTGTTTCTGAAGTTTCTCCAACGAGAGATCCTCAGAGTTATGCAACAATTTCTTTATGTATCCTTTCCACAACGGTGGCAGTTTAACAATAATTGCAGCGACTTGAAAAGCTTCAGGAATATCAATCTTTACGGCCTTGATTTTATTCACGAGAACTTGCAACTCATGTACTTGTGCAAAAATAGGCTTAAAATCCAACATTTTAAAATCAAAGTATTTAGATATTAAGAACTTTTTCGTACCTTCTTCTTCAGCCTTGAATTTGAATTCCAATGCTTTCCAGATCTCCTTTGCAGATGTAGTGTCAGTGTATAAATCGTAGAGACTATCAGAGAGTGTATTCAAAATATGTCCTCGGCAGAGCAATTCATCTTCCTTTCGTTTCATGCGTTCCTTTTTTACTTCATCGGTATCGTCTTTAGTGGGTTTTGGAATTGGTTCCAAGTCAGGATCTAAGACATAGTGTATTTTCAGAGCAGTCAGGAGAAACGTCATCTTGTCTTGCCAGCGGGTGTAATTTGTTCCATCGAAACGATCTAACTTGACAAGGTCCTGATTCATCCCCTTGATGCTTGAAACTGGCGCGTCGGTGGCCATGATTTGAGATACTATAAGACTGTTATGAACGCTTCAAAATTGTAAGGATCCAGGCTTGAATCATGTACAAAGCACTTTCCTTATAGTATTTCAAGCACTCTCGATTTGTCTTAGAGTTTTGATGCAGGAATACCCAGGATAATTCAGCTTTATCGAATTTGCACAAGACGGATGAAAATTCGAATGTAGTGAAGAGTGTTGGAATTGTAATGAATTTGTTGTGTGTGTTGATTTCTGAATTCTAATGAGTATTATATAGGTCACTTGGTATAGTTTCACAAGGTTGCGACCCTTGGTGAAACAATTCTATTTACCAAAAGTTGTAATGTTTGGCCAATAATATCATTCCAGGAGTTGCATACTTTCATATTGCAACATTTCATGAAGAATTCCAAATTCTGAATTCCAAATTCACTTGTCCAATTATTGTCATTTTTTGAACATCTCTAAAGTAATTAATCCTATTAATTACAACAATATATATATATATATATATATAAAACTTCTCATGCATGCTTGATCACACCACATACTCATGATGAAAGCTCTACATATACATGCCTTGCATGCATGCATGCTATACATGCCTTGCATGCATCCATGCTAAACTATGTCATGCTTACGAGAGTAATGTTATGGTGCATGGTGCTCTACATTGTTTTATACATAGATTACATCACTTATATTTCGACTATATGTCAACTCCTTCGATAACTACATGCTTCAAAATCTTATATTTGATTTTCTATCACTATAACAAATACAAACTATGTTCGACACATGCTATTTCGATACACGCTAAAACATCTTTCGGCAATTGTCAAATACAAATATATTATTTCGAATTTGACACAAAGAATTTCATATTTAACACATATCTTCTTATTTAAATATTACTAAACCTATATTTTTTTCATACAATATATTAAAAAAGTAAAAAGAAAAAAAATCTCTACTTTTGAATTCATCAAAAATAACTTCAGCTTATTACTTTTTTTATTCCCTTTATTCTCTTGTTTTTATCTTTTAAATCTACTATAACTTTGTCTAAAGCAATTATATACGCAAACGGAGTAAATATCCCGCCAGGCGCCAGCATCTTGATTTGTTTTCCCTCCTAAACATAAGTTATTTATTATTTATGTAACACAATTACACCAACATCAAAAAAAAAAAAAATGGCATTTTAAAAACTTTAAATCAAATGAAAAGATTTCAAGTGTAGTGTTTTTGGCTAATTTTATATATGAAGCTTCAAACTTGTAAATTTAAATTGAATACTTTAAGTTGATGTAAGACGTGTTGTCTTGTTACTTTAAATCTCAACTTTAATTTATTCCTTAAAGTTTATAATATTCATATATACACTTCACCTTAACCTCCAAAAGTGAAATTGGATTTAAATTCCATAAGCAATATCTCAATTCCATACTTGTAAATGAAAAAAGTGCGACTAAGAGGAAACTTAATTAAAAGTGGTTATTCGGAAGATAATACTATTTTCATTCCTAAATTTAAGATCTTTTAGAATAAATTAAAAATATTAAAAAAATTGTTGAAATATTAAATTAGTTAATAATTTTTATAATTTTACAAATTTATTTTTGAATTTTTTTAATTTAATGTTTATATAAAATCATGACTAAATTACATTTTTTATCATCCTATTTTGATCAATTCACGAAGTCAGTCCCCATATTTATTTTTTAAACAGTTTTGGTTTCCCGTATTCATTTTATGTTTAAAAAATGTTGATTTTGTATATGTGACATACTTTATGAACGAAAGATACTTATAAAATATTTTTTGGTGAACGAAGAAAACGAATGAACAAATCAAGAGAGAAAGAAGATAAAGAAGGTGATCAAAGAAGACGATTGAAGGAATAAAACATCGTCGAAAATGCAACGAATAATTAATTTTTTTATACGTCAATAAAAGTATGTCATGTGTATAAAAAGTAGTACATAATAATATTTTTTGGACTTAAAATGACATTAGAGACCAAAACTATTTAAAAAATAAATATAAAAAAATTGATTTCGTGAGTTTGCGAAAATAAAGGAATCAAAACTGTAATTTAACCTTAAATCATTATGTGATTGATATGTAATGTATGAGCAGTCACATGAAAATGATTGACATGCTTTCCTCGGCTATGATGAGCTTAAATCAATGTGGGAAGTAGGCGGGTTTGGCATATCTTTGATGAAAATTTGAAAGTTCCAAACCACTTTGTTGCTTTATTTTCAGTTATTTGAACAATTAATGAACCAACAAACTCTTTCTTTTATCATCCTATGAAATATATGGAAGCGAATGAATCATATGTTGTGGACCGATATCACAATGAATGCATCCATGATTGTGCATATGGTGCATAAATCTCTATTGCAAAGACAATAAACACAAAACATTGAGGAGTGCAAGGTCCATGTGACATAACAAGGAAGTGAAACAGTCTATCATGAGTTGAACAAGCGGAGGCCAAAAATGGGTAGATCAAGTGTATTGTTCACGTGACAATTTTCAAAAAACAAAGTTGTTATCGAGTGAGAATGTGTCTTAGAGAGTTGCATAGTGAATATATAAAAGTTATGACAAATGGTAAAAAGGATTACCATGATCTCACAAAGAGGAAGCAGGGAATTAAAAGAAGCGATCAAATAGTTAGGAAGTATGAGATTATCCGACATGTCTATCGAATTTAAGTGGTTGACGACATCCTTAGTAAACTAACACCAATACCATATTTGATGCTATCATTGAGATTTGTAAAGTTTCTCTTTGCATTTAGCAAAACTTTAGGATATATTTAATTAGGAGACAAGCATGTCGCCTAATTTTGCCCATATTGCGCTAGTTCTCAAAATCATGATCTTATATCCTATTGTATTGACACTACTATATTATTAATGAAATGAGTTATGTTTATTTCCGTAAAGAAAAATTGTGTCGCATATAAATAGATGGAATGTTAGAGTTTTATATGAAAATATAATGTCTTCCTGTCTTGTAATCACGAGCATTTGACACCTATTGATACTCTCCAACAAATAATATATGAGACATGATTCGATTTGGAACAAATATATGAATTTTAATAGGAACAAATAAAATAATCATTACCAATTTCATAAGATTTTTTTTTACTAGCCATCAATCATGGCAAAATTATAATTTTAATCATCCAAAGTCATTAATCATTTCAATCCATGTAACGCAACTAATCAAGTCACGGAAGTGAAAAAAAAGTCAAAATATTCTGAATGGATTAGTAGTAAAAGACAAAGTAGAAAGCGGCGAGAATATAACAAGAGCTTTTTATCTCCGACAGATGTTCCATGTTAAGACAAAATTCACTGTTTCTCTTTCACGTTCTTGTTCTTCTTAAAGTCACTCACTCACACACAGAGTTTCTTTCAAAACGGCACCGTATAAACACTCATAGTTTATTATATATATTACTTCCCCTTCCGTTCCGTTGCATCTCCCAAACCTCAATCTCCATGGCAGAATCCACCCTCACCTTCTTTCTCTTTCTCATTCTCATTCTCACCGGATATTCCTCCTCCAGAGACCTCCGTCCGTCCGATCACGGCCTTATCTTTCAGACCTTATCACCGGCGGGGACGCATTCTTCGCCGGAGATGAGATCTTTCTTCAACAGTGACAATTCATCGCCGACAGTGTCGTCTTCGTCTTCGTCCGACGTTGCGATGCCGAATGCCATTACAGCTGGAGATCACTCCACTCCACCATCGTCGTGGAGGAGAGAGTACTCCGGCGAAGACGGAGTTGGGAATGCACTGAAGGCTGCGAGTTTAGCGTGTGGAATCGTGGGGGCCTTTCTGATTTTGGCTTCGAGTTTGATTTATGTGTTCAAGTATAGAAAGCGGGTACAAAACGAAGCTTTGTGTGGTAACAATGGTGACTTTGAAAATGAAGATGGAAATAACAAATTGCAGTTAGTGCTACGTGACCCTTCGAGTTCATGAGTGGTTTAGACTATTGTGTCTTTTTTTATTGTAATTGTTGAAATAGTTTTTGGTAACTCTTTGATTGTAAGAATAACAAAGCTAACACGGTGGCTTGTGAGACAAGTTAGTTGAGATTAACTATTAGTTAGATATTGCCTTTAGAAGTTTGTTGAGATTTTGTACCTAATTCTATTTGATATTAGTTAGGATCATTGCATCTATATAATACATATGCATCATCACTTTGTGATACTCTTGTTTTTTTATGAATAGAATATATATTTGATTCTAAAAGCTTGTTCATGTTCATACTTAGAGTTAAAACTCATACTTTTTAACATGATATTTGAGTTTATTTTTAGTTTGTTAGATCGCCTATTATAAAGTTTTTACCTTTAGTTTTTGGACCATCAATTATTTATGCACACACATTAAATTTAATAGTATTGCATGAGACAATGTATTAAGAGTTCTATATTAAATAAGATATGAACTAAAAGTATGTTTATAAATACAACAATCACCATCTTCTAAGATGGCATTCTTTCATATAAACACTCTTTCTCAAACTAAAACTCCTATCTAGAAATTTGGTTAGCTCCAACTCAAATTTAATTTAAAATGATATTTTTTATATAAACATTTTTTAAGATGATATCTTTCATATAAACATATATTCTCAAGCTAAAACATCAGCTTGTCACAAATAAATCCGATGAAATGATATTGTGACAATGTTTACAAAGTTATATCCCTATCTAAAAAGTGTTTAAACTTCACAATCAATTATGGGAACAAATCTTCCTTGTCATGAGTTGTTGTCAACTAAAGATCTAACAACAAATCTTGATAGGGTCTTTTGTTTCGATCCAACTTAGGGTGTACCTATAATGTAGAAAGTTAGATGAAAATGATTATGTAGTAGAACCCGAGATACGATAGGGGATTTTTGAGTTGTGGATACATTGTGTAGCAAATTCAAGGCAACCTGAAAGGAGAACCGACTAGAATCTCGTAGATTTAAGAATGTTTGGGAGTTATGATCGTAATTATTGTAGTTATAACTCTTGAGACTATAGTTATAGGGATAGTAACCTTGTTTTTCCCTATTTCTTTCCCATGACAAATAGTATCTCGTCAATGGTAGCTAGAAGTATCGGTCACTTCAGTGGAGATGCTGATGATATTCAGACCATCTATACTAGTAAGGCAATGGTGGTTTCATTTCATAAGGGTCTATACAAGTTTGCTATTAGTGATAAAGACAATGTCATATAAGAGACATGCAACGAGAGTGAAAAGATCGATATGAAGATGCCTCCAAGACATGATGGTGAGTTATTTTACATGTACCTTTTTGTCATTTATGACTTAGAAATGGGGATTGCCTTTGGGGAGCAAAATTCCACCATCTCTCTAGAATGAAGATTTTAATGCCAGACGCTTTGTACTTGAAAAAGTTATGAAATTTGAAAAGGAAATGCAAACAGGCCAAACAAGTTGTTATCAGAGTTCAGAGAAGGATTATTAGAGTTAGCAAAGGAGCAAACATACTAGTTCAAAGAATATGGTACTACCTTCGTCAATTTGAGTTATGTACGTTTCTTAAGAAAAATATTAGATATATTGATTTTAATTATAAAATTAATATTTTTTTACTAAAATATCCTTATTTATTATAGTTTGTGGAAAATAAATACAGTATTGTATTAAAATTCTAAAGAGACATAAAAGAAATATAAATGAGACATTTTTTATAAGGTAGAGAAAATAATTAGATATATTTCCTTTGTCAACAAATGCCACCTCGATTATTGGTATTGGTCCCCTCGTTTTATTGGTTGGCCTTGGGATGTGAGGCTATGAGACATAGATGGACAAAACTCATTAATTCTTATCAATTTGATTCCTCCAACGATAATCTTGTTCTTCTCAGCTAAATAAGCAATATAATTTGGTGTAATCATTGAATATCCTTCTACAAATGGCTTAAGTTGAATTGAGCACTCTTCACTCTTGCTATTTATTTTCTTATGATATGTTTTCTTCTTATCATTTTATTAATTGTATAAGCTTTTGATCATTAGTAAAACAATCTATGAGAATCTAGTCAAATAGCAACGGATGCACACTTCTGCAAGAGAAACAAACTCAATTTGTGTACTAATTTAAATTTAGCACAAACCTATGAAACCTAAATCTGAATCAACATGAATATTAGAATTTGAAACCAAACATTCTCTCTATTTGATCAGAACAACTAGTGTTGGAGTAGAAAAGAACATAAATATTTCCTTAAGAGATCAATATGAACAGATTAAATACAGTAATTCACCTAATGATCAAGAGATAACCACTCAAGTTCTAAGTTTAATTCTCCACATTCCACATTCTGAAGCTTGATTAACATATTCTGTTTAACCTTACCATCAATGATATTGACTATGCTATCTTCTACAAGTGCATTGTCATTTGATTTCAGCCATTTTCCTATTTGCATATCATCAAACATTCCAGCATCTCCAAATGCTATCGCAGATGTTATCAGAGGTTGAAGATCAATCTCTGCTTCTCCCATTATATCATCCGCCGAAAAAAAATCATGATCAAATACCTTCTGCAATACAATCAACCTAGTTACTTGTTGATATTAAGTCAAGACATTTTTATTTATAAGGCGCGATAAAATTTAACCTTACCAAACTTATCGTTCCAAATTGATGAGGAACTGACAACATAAGTTCCTCATTCCAGACTGGATTCAAATTACTCTTTATCACGCCCGTCTGAACGGTCTGAATGCAATATCAACATATATCAGTCTTCAGCTAAAAATAATAATAATTTCTAAAAATTTTATGCTAATGAAAACAATCAACCTGTTGGCCAAGCTTCAAAATAACGTATGGATCGCTTGTCATCATATCTCTGATTGCTAAATTTGTGCCTTTGACCACCTTCACTTTCAACATTCCAATGAATTCTACCATTCCTTCCTATTTTCAGCATCAATATCAATCAAACATCCATGAAAACCGCTTATGAAAACAATTTCATTTCATTTACTAATGGTGTAGTAAAGTTGGATTCATGAAGCATGCCACGTCTACACGAAATTAATTTGATTAGACGACTTTCATCATCTAAACGCAGCAATATGCTAGTACACATAAATATGCTAATTCAACTAAGGTACATACAAACATATATTTAATCAAAGGGAACATATATAATTACCATATTCTTTGAACCACTTGTAGTTCGAAAGCTATCCATAATCTTTTTGGCGAAACTAGTTTGACGATTGCTTTTTGTTGATTTTGTTGATACTATACGCAGACTATGTTTCAAAAATTCTTGACGCTCATACTTTGCCCTGGAATCATAAATGCCGCTATTAAAATGCCACTCTTAACTCAAACATTGACGGGATCGGTACCAATGCTGATGCTAACTTGAACAATATCACAGTGTGTAAATTAGTAAATGCTTAACCAAGCAAAATGGATTGTGGTTAAAAAGAGTGACACAAAAGAAGAGTAGAAAATAAACAAAATAAATACAAGAAAAAAAACAAAATTTGAGTTGAATAAAAAGAACAAATGGTTGAGAGGATAAAAATTCATATCGATATCTTTTGCGTACTTTCTAGTGACAAAAAGAGTAACATGTTTATAAAATAAGCGAGATGACACTTTCTAAGTCTGAGAATTTTGGGTTGGGTCTAACTCATCAACCTTGCAAAATTGACTTGTAAGACAAGGATTCTCTCCATTTATAAACATATGTTCAGGCCATCTCTCATCCAATGTACTCTTAATAGTAAGCATGTATAACCTGATGAATTTTGCACGTTCCTCGTTACTGGCATCTGGTCCAGGCTTTGTATATCCTTCCGGAATATAAGCCTCATAAATGGAATTTGCAGAAGCATTTCCTCCAACTTCCATCATTGCATCTATTTCATCACTCGACCATTCATCCAATGTCACCGATAAAATCTGGCAAGGGAAAAGGAAATGTCTCAATACTTTATCGCACAACCAAATCCGGCATCTATGTCACCATTAACTTGATAGACATAATTCATTAAAAACAATGAAAATGACATATAGCATGTGTAAACGTATGTTTATATACTATGAGTTTTTCAATCATTTCCAGACAGGAAATCAATTAATTATTTCTCATCAATAAAAAGAAAATATTTTGAAGTAAAAGATCATGAATGAGTGAGTACCCTTGATATATGAGTACCAAGACTTCTGTGCACACCACAGCATTTTAAGCATACAAAAACCCCAATATTGGCTGACCTGAAAAAGCAGTTCAAGAAATTAAATTCAGCTAAGAAAAGCTAATATACTTTCTACATATTACAGCCAAGAAAATGTTACTTGGATAATAAGCAATTACAATGATATCTCGTAATCCCTTTATAGAAAGAAATAAAACACGATACTCAACTGTCGTTTAGAGAAAAAAAGGTTTTGTATAATTGAATAAACTTACGCCCATTTAGGATCCGGAGAACCACAATCAGCGCAAAAACGATTATCTTTTTGAATCAGTAAATCCTTCAATCTTTTTTTACCTGTAAGAGACCTGCCAATCATTCAACCTCTCAAGGAAAAACTAAACCAAAACGGCTTTGCATTTTACAAGTAGACATATGAGAATATATACATAATACATCTGACTTATGATAAGGGTAATAAACTAGTTAAACGCAAGAGAGTATCGCATAGTGAAAAGCATAACATACTTGAGACAGGCCTCCCGAATTCCAATCGTCTATTCATCGACATCCTTGAAACCCTCAAACAGCTGTCAAGTTAATCTACCTGAGAAAGTACACTTAGCAACATAAAAATCGAATGAATGTCTATAATAATGATAACCGATAAGGCTTCTCCAACAAACAAAAAAAGTAAACAAATATAAAGTTTCAACGATAATATATATAACTAATCATGCTGGCAACAGACTAATTCCACTGCTTGGTGGGAAGACTAATTCCATTGCAGTCTGAGGGCTAATGAAGTCAATTTTTTTGAAAGAGAATAAAGATCAATTAACAATTCATAAACAACACACACCCATGTGGGAGTTTTTCATTTTTTATAGAGTGGTTGGTGTATAAAATAAAAAAAGTCAGATTTTTGTTTGAATTAGCAGACATTAAAATTGTTTGGTTTTAAAAAGTAAACATTCTACAACCGCGTAAGACTTAATACAAACACTATACATGCAATTTTTGTTCACAATCAATAAACAACAAAAACAAAAACAATGATGGGAAGGAATTGGGAACCCTGTTCAATCATCAACCAAATATTAAATTTGAGATTTTGTTTTTCAATTAGAATGAATTAGACAAGAATGTCAATGTTTGAAAAAATTATTAGAATTCATCAAAGATTAAGATTTGCATTGCTTTGATGTGGTTAGGAAATCAAAGAAGAAGAATAGAAAATGAATAGAGAGAAAAGAGAAAGAAAATACCAACCGATGAATGAGGGAATTGAAAACTGCATGATGTCGGAGGGAAGAGATAGAGGTTGGAAAAAGGTGGTGACATTTTTTCTGTGTCTGATTTAGTTGGCTTTGTTTTGTAACAATGATTTCTTCATTTGAAAGGGGTGTTCAAATCTTTGTTTTTATTTTTTACTTTTTCTTAGTTGAATTGGACGTTAAAAAAATCAGAAATATAATTTATTTTCTATAAAAAAAAGTTTTCATATGAAAATATTACTATTATTATTGTTATTATTATTATTGGTAAATATAATATAAGTAAAGAATTAAATTTTTTTTTGGCTAAAAATATAAAATTTGTGACGAAATAAATATTTGCATTAGTCGTGTTTAGCTTTTAGTATTTTTAATATAATAACATTTATATTTTTTATATTATCCAATTTTTATTTAGTTTTATTTTATTTGTGTTGATAAATATATGATTTTTTTTAGACTTTTGTGGGTAATAATTTTTTATTGAATATTTATTTAAGACTTTTTTTGTGGGGTGAGGATACGCGGAAGACACCCTATATTGATATGAAAAGAGTATGTTTAGATAAGAAGAGAGTATAAGAGAGAGGGATATAGAGAGTAATATTGTTTTAAAATCAGGACCGTTCTGTTCAATCAGACCAGGTAGACCGTGAATCGAAAGGTAGAGCGATTCAATAAAGTTATCGGATCATAGTTGTAATTTATAATTATGAAATTTATGTCATGAATTTTATTTTATAAATATATATATATATATATATATATATATATATATATATATATATATATAGAAGTCATTCGGTCTGACCAGTGATTCATTAATCCAACCACTGACCTAATAATTCAATAATTTAACCAAATTTTGATCGGTCCAAGTTTTAAAATATTATAGAGTATAATCAATTTTGGATGAGCAAATCGTAGTGAAAATAGCATGTTCACCAAGAAGGGTTATGGTAGAGTTCTAGCCAGTGGCGGAACCAGAAGCTTAGCTAGGAGTGCAGGTTATGTTTTCTTTTTGGGTGACTTATATACAAAATTATCTTTTTTATTTGTTTTTCAAAGTTCAACATAGCACCTTTTAGAGGTACCGTGTAGGTTAGTTCAAATCTATGATAAAATAAATAAATGATTAATTTAATTTTATTAAGTATTTTATAAAACTTTATTTAATTATAGTTTAAGGGTGACAAATAAAGATATACAACATTAGGTTTATTAATATTATCTTAATTAATAATTTATTAAAGAAAGATAAATATATTTATAATAGAATAATAAATACTCCATCCGATTTTATATATAAGTAAATTTTAAAAAAAAACTCATCATTTAAGAAAAATATTTGAATGCATTTAAGTCTTATATTCTTTCTAATTTTATCCCTATTTTTTATTTTGGAAATCATTTAAAAACATATAAATGTGAAAAAAGTTGGGATATATTTGAAATAATAATATTTAATATAATAAATATGTAGATGTTAAGAATTGACAGAATTTTTGACAAACAAGAAGTTATGAACTTAGTTCAGGATGTCACTCCAGATGTTGTGACATTGACAAACAAAGTAAAAGTTAATGAACTTAGTTCAAGACATCAGTGTGACATCGCAAACCTGCTATCTGACTTAAATGATGCGTAACGGAAGTGAGTAAATTCAGGAGAAATTATCTGGAATTAATTGTAAAAAGATAAGTACTCCAAGGCGCATATTTAGGAAGCTTAGTTATCTGGTTCCAGTGTAACAGAATAACTAACTCACCTTGATTCAAGGAGAGAACAAACTAACTCACCCTAATTCAAGGTGATGACTGTGGGATTTATCAAAGTCTGGATAATTTGCAAAAAGCCCGCAAACCAAGCATCTATTTAAGGAACTGAAACACTCAAGAAAAGAACACGAATTTTAGAAGACTGTAAAGGGTGTTTTGTGAAGTTGGTTATTTTAAGCAGGTTTTAATTGTTTGTCACTTTATGAGCTTTAAAGCAAAAAGTGAATTGTGTCTTGATTGAAACTTTTAAGTAAGATCAAGCTGTTGTGTTTGAAGTGTGACTTCAATTTTATTAATCATTGTAAATATCACTGTGTGATTGAGGGGGAGTGAGTAGGTACTCATATCTAAGTTGAGTCTTAGGTAGAAATTGTCTTGGGTAGATATTAAGTGAAGGATTAAACTGGTTGGTTTAACTCCATAATTAATATTACTTATATTGGATTTCCTTCCTGGCTTGGTAGCCCCCAGATGTAAGTGTGGAGATACACTGAACTGGGTTAACAATTTCCTGTGTTATTTAATTTACCAGCTCATTAAGTTTTGTTTAAGATTTCAAGTGTTTAAACATCTGGTTCGACATCATGTATCTGATCCCAGAATTTCAATTGGCATCAGAGCAGGCACCCTGCCTGTATAACTGGGTGAGATCTAGGGACTGCAAATTTTGGGAACATGGACAGAGATGTAGGATTTGTGAATCGACCACCTATCTTGGATGGATCCAACTATGATTACTGGAAGCCAAGAATGATAGCATTCTTGAAATCTCTTGATAGCATGGCTTGGAAAGCAGTTAACAAAGGATGGGAGCACCCTGTCCAAGACAATAAGGATGGGGCAAAAGTGATGAAGCCTGAAGAAGAGTGGAGCAAGGAGGAAGAAGAGTCAGCACTTGGAAATTCCAAAGCCTTAAATGCCTTATTCAATGGCATTGACAGGAACATATTTAGGCTTGTGCATCACTGTGAGATGGCCAAGGATGTTTGGGACACTCTCAAAACTACTCATGAAGGAACATCAAAGGTGAAGATGTCAAGACTTCAACTTCTCACCACCAAGTTTGAGAACTTGAGGATGAAGGAAGATGAGACCATTCATGAGTTTTACATGAACATCCTGGAAATTGCTAATACTTCTAGTGCCTTGGGAGAGAAGATGAGTGATGAAAAGTTGGTAAGGAAGATTCTCATATCATTGCCAAAGAGGTTTGACATTAAGGTTACTGCCATAGAAGAAGCTCAGGACATCTGCACAATGAAGGTTGAAGAGCTCATTGGTTCCCTTCAAACCTTTGAGATGAGAATGAATGATACAATTGTGAAGAAAAACAAAAGCATAGCCCTGGTCTCAAACACTGATAAAGAAGAAGAAAGTCATGAAGCAGGCTCTGAGGATAACTTATCAGAATCAATTGCTATGCTTGGAAGACAATTTAACAAAATTCTCAAAAGAATGGAAAACAGGCCCAGACAAAGTGGAAGAAACTCAACCTCTGAGAATAAAAGACCTTATGACTCTAATAGAAAGTCAAACTATGATGAGAAGACTAACCAAGGAAAATGGATCCAATGTCATGGATGTGAAGGATATGGCAAAATTAGAAGTGAATGCCCAACCTACCTAAAGAAGCAAAAGAAAGGTCTCTCTGTGTCCTGGTCAGATGAAGACTCGGGTAGTGAGTCAGAAGAAGAGTCTGCAAAGCACATCACTGCTCTAGCTGGAGTATGTGAAACTGAAGAGGGATCTAGTGATGAGGAGCTGACATTTGAAGAGCTTGAAGCATCTTACATGATGCTGTGTAAAAGGAGCACTGAAGTATGCATGGAAAGTAAATAGCAGAAGAAGCAGATTGAGGAATTAAAGGCTGAAAAGGAAAGTCATCTAGAGATCATTGACACTCTGAAAAGTGAAGTCAGCCTACTCAACTCCAAAATGGAGCATATGTCTAAATCTGTCAGAATGCTGAACAGTGGCTCAAACACAATGGATACCATTCTCAACAACAACAAGCACTCAGGGGATAGGACTGGGCTGGGATTTAATAAAGCTCAAAACTTTGCGGCTAGCACCAGCCAAACAACTCCAAATCCCATGAAGTCAAACAAGATGTTCAAGCAGATGTCTCAACATCATGACAAGAACATGATGAAAAAGAAATATCAAAGATGGAGATGCCATTACTGTGGAAGGTTTGGTCACATCAAACCTTTTTGCTACAAACTGCATGGATACCCAAATCAGAGTTCCCAGCACCTTCCTAAGCAAAAGACAGAGGTCACCAAGAAAATCTGGATACCTAAAGCTAGTCTTTATACTAATCAAAGCTACTAGTACATGCCTAAGAACAAGTTCAACAGGCAACCTTGGAACTCTAGAGATGGACACTACACAGGGCAAATGCCTCAAAGGAAACCTCACAACAGGCAAAAATGGTCCAAGCAGGTTGTTGCCTCTATAGCACACACATCTCTCAGAGTATCTGCTAAGGAAGACTGGTATTTTGACAGTGGCTGCTCAAGGCACATGACTGGACTGAAGAATCTGCTGGTAGACTTAAAGTCACATTCATCCAGCTATGTAACCTTTGGAGATGGAGCAAAGGGGGAAATTAAGGGAGTTGGGACCCTGGACTGCTCAGGTGTACCAAGTCTAGATGGTGTGCTGTTGGTAAAAGGATTAACTGCTAACTTGATCAGCATAAGTCAGTTATGTGACCAAGGTTACAGTGTCAACTTCACCAAAACTGAATGCATAGTTTCTGATAAAGAACAGAAAGTTGTCATGAGAGGAGTCAGATCAAAAGACAACTGCTATATGTGGGAACCCCAAGATTTCAGCCTCACATCTACTTGTTCCTTAGCCAAAGAAGAAGAAGTGAAGTTGTGGCATCAAAGACTGGGTCATCTCCATCTCAGAGGAATAAAGAAGATCATATCTATGGAGGCTGTAAGAACGATCCCAAGACTTAAGATTGATGAAAGTAAAGTATGTGGTGAATGTCAAATAGGTAAGCAAACCAAGATGTCACACCCAAAGCTCCAACATCTGACAACTTCCAAAGTCTTGGAATTATTGCATATGGATCTTATAGGACCAATGCAGGTAGAGAGTCTTGGTGGAAAAAGATATGCATATGTGGTTGTGGATGACTTCTCAAGATATACCTGGATAAGCTTCATCAAAGAAAAGTTTGATGTGTTTGATGTATTTAAAGATTTGTGCCATAGAATCCAAAGAGAAAAAGCAAGTTGTGTGGTCAGAATAAGAAGTGATCATGGAAAGGAGTTTGAGAATAAAAAATTCTCAGACTTCTGTTCTTCAGAAGGGATCAATCATGAGTATTCTTCTCCTATCACCCCTCAACAGAATGGGATTGTTGAAAGGAAAAACAGAACTATTCAGGAGTCAGCTAGAGCCATGATTCATGCCAAGAAGTTACCCTTGTACTTTTGGGCTGAAGCTATGAACACAGCATGCTACATCCACAATAGAGTCACACTAAGAAAGGGAACTTTATCCACCATCTATGAAGTCTGGAAGGGTAGAAAACCTACTGTTAAGTACTTTCATGTATTTGGAAGTAAGTGCTACATTCTGGCTGATAGGGATCAAAGAAGGAAGATGGACCCTAAGAGTGATGAAGGGATATTTCTTGGATACTCCATAAATAGTAGAGATTACAGAGTATTTAACTCCAGAACCAAGGTTATAATGGAGTCAATAAATGTGATTATTGATGATGCCTATGCAGATGTTGTTGATGATGTTGGAACATCTGCTGACAATCAAACTGAAGTTGAAATAGAAAGTGATAATCTTGACTTCACTCTAACTGAGGCAAGGTCAGAGCAATCCAACAAACCTCCCTCCATCAGAATCCAGAAAGATCATCCTAAAGAACTGATAATTGGTGATCCCAACAAAGGTGTCATCACTAGATCAAAAGAGGTGATCTCAGGCTCCTGCTTTGTTTCAAAGATAGAACCTAAGAACATCAAGGAAGCTCTGAATGATGAGTACTGGATCTCTTCTATGCAGGAAGAATTAGGCCAGTTTACAAGGAATGAAGTATGGGATCTTGTTCCTAGGCCTGATGACATTAATGTGATTGGCACTAAGTGGGTGTACAAAAACAAGTCTAATAAGCAGGGAGTAGTTACAAAAAACAAGGGTAGTCTTGTGGCTCAAGGGTATACACAAATTGAAGGGGTAGATTTTGATGAAACTTTTGCACCAGTAGCAAGACTTGAATCCATCAGACTACTTCTAGGAATTGCTTGCATCTTAAAGTTCAAACTATTTCAGATGGATGTTAAAAGTGCCTTCCTAAATGGGTACCTTAATGAGGAAGTATATGTGGAGCAACCAAAGGGATTTGTTTATCCAAGTTGTCCAGATCATGTATATAAGCCGAGGAAGGCTCTGTATGGTCTAAAGCAAGCTCCCAGAGCATGGTATGAAAGACTGACCACCTTTCTCATTAAACATGGATACAGAAAAGGAGGAATAGACAAAACCCTGTTTGTAAAAGATGAAGAGGGAAAGGTTATGATTGCTCAGATATATGTGGATGACATAGTGTTTGGTGGGATGTCAGACAAGATGGTTAAACATTTTGTTACTCAAATGGAGTCTGAGTTTGAAATGAGTCTAGTGGGAGAACTAACCTACTTCCTTGGACTGCAAATCAAACAGATGGAGGACTCCATGTTCATATCCCAAAGCAAGTATGCAAAGAACATTGTCAAGAAGTTTGGGATGTACAATGCAAGTCACAAGAGAACACATGCTCCCACTCATTTAAAACTGACAAAGGATGACAAAGGTGAGAGTGTGGATCAAAGCTTGTACAGAAGCATGATTGGAAGTCTACTATATCTTACAGCTAGCAGACCAGATATAGCTTTTGCAGTAGGTGTGTGTGTAAGGTATCAAGCTAAACCAAAAGTGAGCCATCTAAACCAGGTTAAGAGGATCTTGAAATATGTAAATAGTACATGTGACTATGGCATAATGTACTCTCATGGTTGTGAACCAATCCTCACTGGATTTTGTGATGCTGACTGGGCTGGAAGTGCTGATGATAGAAATAGTACATCAGGAGGATGCTTCTTTCTAGGGAACAATTTAATTTCTTGGTTTAGTAAGAAACAAAATTGTGTGTCCTTATCCACTGCTGAAGCTGAATATATTGCAGCTGGTAGCAGTTGTTCACAGTTGGTATGGATGAAACAAATGCTCACAGAATACAATGTCCCACAAGATGTCATGACATTGTACTGTGACAATTTAAGTGCTATTAACATCTCCAAAAATCCTATCTAACACAGCAGAACTAAGCACATAGATATCAGACATCACTTCATCAGAGATCTTGTGGAAGAGAAGGTGATCACATTAGAGCATGTAGCCACAGAGCTGCAATTAGCTGACATATTTACTAAGGCTTTGGATGCTACCCAATTTGAAAACCTAAGGGGTAAATTGGGAATCTGCATATGTGAAATATAGCAGTTATGGAGAAGTGTCAGCATGTCTCATGACATCGTGTGGCATGATCACCAGATGGTAGCATCAGTTTGGCTAATAACTGTTTGTATTCCAATCTTAAAAACTCCACTAGCAACGGATTCTATTTATGTACAAACGTGCTCTCAGCTTCTCACATTCCCACTAGCTCAACTAAATGTTTTGCATGCTACAACTGAATCTCTAAACTCATCAAAATCTATCAAACCTTTACACATTTCCTCTATAATAGAAAAAATGTCTCAACATCAAAACCCTAACTCCATTGATGAGGGTCTCAATCAAGAAGACATGGTGAACGCAACTCCAATCTCTATAGTACCAATGGATGCTACTCCTATAAATGAGATCAGAGGAAGCATTCCTATTGCTCAAAAACCCAGGACTCCCCATGCAAGAAGACCTAAGGAGCCAGTCTTCAGCAAAAGTAAGGGAACTCCTTCATCTTCCAGCACCCTCAAAGCCTCTGCTTATGTAGACGCATCCATCAAACAGCTTATAAACAGGATCCTTGCTGAACAAAGAGTTGTGCCTGGGGTATCTGTTCCCCTGAACAGTATGCCTGCTCCTCAAGATGACCCAAGCAACCAGGCTGAAGAGGACATACCTGCTCAATAGGATGTCCCAAGAAATGTTGAAGCATCTGAGGGCCAGGACAAAGCTCCAACTGATAATGTTCAAGCTACTGATGATAAAGCCACTGATGATAAAGCTACTGATGATTAAGCTCCTAATGATCAAACTGCTGAGAAAGAGGCTTCCCAACCTCCACCAGTTGAAAATCTGGATGATGACTCTGACACAGAGATCATAGCTTCTGTTAATCCCAGCATAGCCAAGAGGTTTAGGGCTAGGAAGGATAAGAAGCCAACTGCTCATGCAACTCCTGAGAAAAGACAGTTAACTCCCAGGAAGGACAAGGTCAAAGTTGCCTTTGGACCTACAAAGCAATTGAGTAAAGTAAGCACCCAGAAGAGGAAGGCTACAACTCCATCTGACTTTGATGTTGAGGAGGATGTCCCAACATCCCAACCCAGGAAGAAGCCAACACCTCCTGGGACTGCCACTGCTGTTCCTGAAGCACCTATGGACAATGTGTCCTTCCACCATGTCTCCAGTGTGAGCAAGTGGAAGTATGTCTATCAAAGAAGGGTGGCTTTGGAAAAAGAGTTGGGTAGCAATGCCCTGGAATGCACTGAGGTAATAGATTTAATCTCCAATGCTGGCTTATTCAAAATTGTCTCCAACTTTTCTCCCTGTTATGAACTGCTGGTCAAAGAGTTTATAGTTAATCTGCAAGAGGGGTGTACTGATGGGAAATCTGAGGATTTCAGGAAGGTATATGAGAGGGGCAGATGTGTAGATTTCTCTCCTAGGGTGATAAATCAGTACATGGGGAGAGAATCTAATGGGCCAAATGAGCTGGGCAAAACTGACAACCAAGTCTGCAAAATCATCACAGCCAACCAGGTCAAGTCATGGCCAGTCAAAGGCAAACTATCTGTCAGCCTGTTAACCAGAAAGTATGCTATACTGCACAGGATTGGAACAGTCAACTGGGTCCCCACCAACCACACCTCATCTATTGCTACTGGGCTGGGAAAGTTTATCTGTGCTGTAGGCACCCAAACCAAGTTGGATTATGGGGCATATATCTTTAATCAAACTCTAAATCATGCAGGAACCTCAGCAATCAAGCTTCCAATTGCCTTCCCCTCACTGCTTTGTGGAATAATTCTCAACCAATATCCAGGCATCCTTACTGACAAGGATTCTATCTGTAAGAGGGAGAGTCCACTGTCCTTTCACTACAAACTGTTTCTGAGCCATCATGCTGCAGATGTTGAAGCTCCAAGTGGGACATCTGCTGGACCATTTAATGTCAAGACTCCTATATCCAAGGCAACCCTGATTGCAGAACTCAAGACAACCTGCAAAGAGCTGGATGAAAGGAAGAAAAAGCTTGAGGACATAATTCAAAGGCTGGAGCTAGAAGAGGTTGCTAAGAATGTTGATGAATCTGATGCTGAGTCTGAGGATGCAGAAGATACAAAGTATACTGAGTCTGAGTGAAGTTGTGTGTGGTGGAAAATGTTGGGTCTGCTTTGCTTTGTAATTTTAAATGTTTTTTTTCTCTCTGCTTATGTAATGTTTGGCCCCAAATTTATGTCTAACAAGGGGGAGAAGTGTACTGAACAATGCCTGCTGCTGTTAATGCCTGTTTGATGAACAATGCTGATGTTAATTTCTATCTTCTGAACTAAGTTATTTTTGAATATCAAAGTCTGTTGAACAAGTCATAGCAGTATACATACATGTTTGAGGGGGAGAAAATTATTAGCTCTCACATGATTCAACAGAAAAGAACTCTGCTGCTCTCTGATAAAACCAGAAGATTGTGTTAGCCAAAAATTAGCCAAAGGGGGAGTTTGTAGATGTTAAGAATTGACAGAATTTTTGACAAACAAGAAGTTATGAACTTAGTTCAGGATGTCACTCCAGATGTTGTGACATTGACAAACAAAGTAAAAGTTAATGAACTTAGTTCAAGACATCAGGATGTCACACAAGATGTTGTGACATCGCAAACCTGTTATCTGACTTAAATGATGTGTAACGGAAGTGAGTAAATTCAGGAGAAATTATCTGGAATTAATTGTAAAAAGATAAGTACTCCAAGGCGCATATTTAGGAAGCTTAGTTATCTGGTTCCAGTGTAACAGAATAACTAACTCACCTTGATTCAAGGAGAGAACAAACTAACTCACCCTAATTCAAGGTGATGACTGTGGGATTTATCAAAGTCTGGATAATTTGCAAAAAGCCCACAAACCAAGCATCTATTTAAGGAACTGAAACACTCAAGAAAAGAACACGAATTTTAGAAGACTGTAAAGGGTGTTTTGTGAAGCTGGTTATTTTAAGCAGGTTTTAATTGTTTGTCACTTTATGAGCTTTTAAGCAAAAAGTGAATTGTGTCTTGATTGAAACTTTTAAGTAAGATCAAGTTGTTGTGTTTGAAGTGTGACTTCAATTTTATTAATCATTGTAAAGATCATTGTGTGATTGAGGGGGGGTGAGTAGGTACTCATATCTAAGTTGAGTCTTAGGTAGAAATTGCCTTGGGTAGATATTAAGTGAAGGATTAAATTGGTTGGTTTAACTCCATAATTAATATTACTTATATTGGATTTCCTTCCTGACTTGGTAGCCCCCAGATGTAAGTGTGGAGATACACTGAACTGGGTTAACAATTTCATGTGTTATTTAATTTAACAGCTCATTAAGTTTTGTTTAAGATTTCAAGTGTTTAAACATCTGGTTCGACATCACGTATCTGATCCCAGAATTTCAAAATATATATAATTTTTACTTATATTTAAGACCTTTTTTTTGTGTAAATTTGTTTATATATGAGATTAGAGGGAGTAAATAAGAGTTTTAATATATATATATATATATATATATATATATATATATATATATATATATATATATATATATATATATATATATATATATATATATATATATATATATATATATATATATATATATATATATATATATATATATATATATATATATATATATATATATAAGGGAGGTTATTCTTACTCCAAATTTACTCCACATCATGACCATTAGATCGTTTTTAATCCATGACTGAAAATAAACCTTAATTATTCTCTCTTCATATTTAATTATTAATTATTTTCAACCATTGATTAAAAAAGATCCAATGGTCATGATGTGGAGTAAGTTTTATAAACTTACTCTTGGAGTAAGAATATTCTCAATATATATATATATATATATATATATATATATATATATATATATATATATATATATATATATATATATGCGCAAAATATCCAAATTGGTCCCTTAAGTCCACCTCGGGGTCCAATTTGGTCCATTTATTCTAAAAAATACCAAGTTGATCCCGTAAGTTTTTAAAATGTATCACGTTAGTCCTTACCGTCAACATCGTTAGTCGAAGTCAACGGTATAGTACAAGTGTTGCACAAGTGTATCTGATGTGGAATCTAACACCCATGTGGAATCACGCGTGGCATATGACGTGGATGTATATAAACAAATTCATCAAAAATCTAAGAAAAAATCAAAAGTTTCTTACTTAACCAAGAATCAAACTCCAATCATCCTAATTGCAAAGACAAATTGAGGACCACTAAACCATTTTGTATTTATTATTAATAAATTACAAATTGAAAATATATCCACATCTTGATTGCGCTTCCCATCTAAACCATCTTCTTCCACCAATTTTGTTACGATCTTACTGTGTGCCTTTGGTTTATAAATTACATCTTGACTCTTAATTTTCAGGAACCATAATTAAAATCTTCATTAATTACATTTCAAATGGAATTAGGGATTTTGCAAAATTTTATGGGTTTCGATTTAGGGATTTCATTGCAATTGAGTTTCAACTATGGGTTTCGATTTCTAGATTTTATGAGTTTCAGCAATGAAGATTATGATAATGGAGTGCGAAGATTTTACGGAGTTTCAACTAATTTTTTTTCTGGATTTTCTGATTTCTAAACTTTAGGTTTTCCAGTTCTCCTTTGGTTGACGTTGTAGATTTTGCGGCAAGCTGCTGATGTTGAAGATGTTGAAAATCGAGTGCGAGAAAATTCAGTTCTTCTTTTATGTTGTTGTACATCTTTCTCCTTGTGTTGTACAGGAAATAAAGGATTTAAGAAACACAGCCATTAAGTTTGTTTCTCGCTTTGCTCAAATTCCTTCATCAGCCGAGCTTCAGTTACATATGATAAAAACGAAACAGATTTTAAAATACCAGTTTTGGATTTCAAAATGCCGAAGCCAGTGGGAGAAAGTGAAAAGAAACATCTCACACCTTCAGTTGTTGTGATGAAAACAGATGAGAATAACGAGGAAGAAGATGATCTCAGTGAAGATGATTGGGATGTTTTTCAATCTTTCGCAGTCTCTAAAGATGAAGGCGAAGATGAATCAAACACAAAAAAGGAAAGGGAATTTCTGGAGATTGAGGAAGAATTGTGAAGCTCTGGGCTACAAGAAGATGCATTACCAATTAATAAAAAATTTAAATTAAATACAAACTGGACAAGAAGCTTAATTGGTTGTTGATGTGCTTCTTTATCCTCAATGATGTTAGTTCAAATCTTGTTGGTGGCAAAATTTTGATTTTTTCCTTCTTTTGAATTTGTTAGAGTTTAATGCAAAGGACGCAAATGACAATTTTGATTTTTTTCCTTCTTTTGAATTTGTTAGAGTTTAACAGAAAGGAAGTAAATGACATTTTTGGAACAATTAAAGGACCACTTTTAAACTTTTTAAAGATAAATGACCAGGTAGACTTAAAGATAAAGGACCACTTTAGATCAGAGCAAACCTCAAGATTTAAAGAACGTTTACAGAGATATTTATAAATCACTCATCAAGAATGTTATCAAATCGGCAGAGCAAGTTAAATCCATGACCTATCAATGTATGTGTCAAATAAGTCAATTTTCTTCAACTAAAAATGATATATTTATTAAACTAAACAACTTATTCAAACTATTGGAAATTAATGGACAATTAATACCCATGGGTTAAAGAGGAATTTGTCGAGCTTCAGTTACATATGACAAAGTTAAAGAGGATATAAGTGCCCCATAGACAAAAATGGAATTTGCCTTAAAATTTGTCTGGAGGAATTTTGGTCAATTTTTGCACTAAATATCCACCAGTTGAAGTTTCCTTTAAAATCAGTCTGAAAATAATATTAGTCAGTTTTTGCACTAAACATACACCGGTGGAAGTTGCTGTTAAATTTGTCTCGGGCTACTGAAAAGTTGAATTTCGAATTCAAAATATACAACACTTTGTAAAGTGTTGCTTTTGAATGAATATAGGTAATTGATCGTACCTGGAGATCAGGATCCGATACGGCTGGCCTCGAGCGTTGTTGAAAGACGGTTGGTGAGGAGAGGAGGGGGTGTACCTGCAAGGCACTCCGATGCTTAAGTAAGACACTGAGCAAAGAGTGAGCAAGTACAAGAATTAAGGTCAGAGAATTGAATATCTGACCCTCTCAAATGAGAGGGTCAATATAAGGGACTACAAGGAAGATTATTGGTCCACGCCGTTGGGCGCGGATCGTGGAATCCGTAAAGCTAGGTAACGGTCAAAACTAGTCGTTGAAGGGCTTTGTCTTGGTCGATTGGTCGACATAGACCACTATACTTGATGTTGCCCGACGTCGAGCACTTCTGCCAAGTTGATTTTCTTGGCCCAATTATGGTAATTGGGCCTACCCAGAACAGGAGCCCCCCAAGTCATTGCTCGTGCGGAGGAGCAGTGACTTAGTAACGGTTTCGTGCTCAAGGACGTGTAGTTTTCGGGCCAGGAATTTTACGTTGCCGATCTTCGATGGGCGAGCAGTTGGTACGTTGCTCGACAGGAGAATATGAAACGAAAAGTTGGAATATTTGGGAATTCGCGCCTATTAATGATCTGACGGCTAGCCTAATGGCTAGTGCGTAGGGGTTACGCGTGTCTGCACGTGTTTCCCTCCCTATAAATAGGATTCCAAGGCTTTATTTTAAGCTTTTTCGCTTCATCTTCTTCTCCGACGTCTTGCTCGTTTATCAACTTCCATTCACAGTCGTCGACCACCGCATCCTACCGTCGACCACCGATTCCAGACTTTACTTCTTTTATAAATGGCTTCTCAAGCACAAGGTACGGCTTCTTTCTGTGTTTACGGTAGTTATAGGCTAGATATCTTAGAAATGCATGCGGATTATGGTAGTTTTAACGGTAGTTTTAGATTAGAACCGGTAAGCCCTAGAATTTCTGCCACTGTTGTTGGTCGGCTACAAACCCAAGCTCATGGTCGACGTAGGTGTTGGTCGAGCTTGACTTGGGATTTGATAAGTATTTAGGCTTAGATTCCGTAATTTCTGACGTTGGGCGTTAGCCATCGCTTTGAGCGATGGTCAGCCAGGGCTATAGCTCGGGACCCTGTTCCTGGGTTGATGCGCGCCCTTTCACTTGTCGAGCGGTGGAATGGTGGATTTGATATTCTTAATCGAATTCACTGACGCCTTTCCTCTGCTTTTCAGGTGAAAACTCGCTCATGGACCCGTTGGAGGTTTCCTCGGAAGAGACGTCCTCGGAAGACTCTGGATCTTCTGCGTCAGTCTCCTCCGACTCCGGGAGTTCTTCGGGAGACTTGGACTCGAGCACTATGGAAAAAGGAGCTTCAACAGACTCGCCACGATGCCCTGCAGAGATAAGGATCTCGCCCGTAGAATGGGTGGTGGAGGATCTGCTGGACAAAGTGTCCTCGTTCTCAAGGCCTCGCGTGGAGCCGCTGCCCGTTGTTGGCGACCCTGCTGACTGGGTTGTAACTTGCCCAGGGGATGACGACCGCATCTTCTCGGATTTTGGAGGTTGAGCGTTCTCTATGTATGAGTACGCGATTTCGGTCCTGGGGGTAACTTTGCCCTTCAGTGACTTGGTATGTGTTGTGCTCGGGCATCTGGGTGTTGCTCCGTCTTAACTACATCCTAACTCATACGCGTTTCTGAAGGCGTTTGAGGTGACGTGTGCCCATCTGGGTGTTGGTGCCACGCTCCCTCTGTTCTACCGTTGTTCTCTCTGCAACGTCAAGTCGGGCGAGGGACGGATTGGAAGGGGTTCGTCTCTTTTAAACAGAGGACACAAATTTTCAAGGCTCACTCAGAGTCCATCCGGGCTTTCAAGATGGACTATTTTCTGATCAAACCCGCGAGCGCGGAGGCTGTGAGGGCGCTGAGCTTTCTAGGGATAGATACCGACGAGAACGATGAGCCCAAGCTTGACGACCAAGGGCATGTGATTCCGAGGAGGCTTTGGTTATTCCCCTTCTCCTGGAGTTACACCCACTACGAGAGGTCGGTTAGTGAGTTCGTCCAGGTGGGGGACTCTTTGAACGAGGATGACGCGGCCAGTTTTGAGGCCTTTAGGAAGTTGATAGCGTATTTTACCCTGACTCCCCTGCTGGACGGAGAAGGGAAAGTTATGCTGGATCAAGATGGGGGGGAATCTGTGGAGCGTCCCTTGATCGACATCACAGATTTACTGGTGTGCAATACCGGGCAGGAAGTGTTCGAGTTTTTTAGTATCTGTTTTACTTCTGTTTGTCATATCTTTGATATTATTCTGTCATCCATGATTAACCTAATTTTCTTTTTCCTTTTTCAGGCTCCCTGTCGAACCCGCTCGACAAAATACAAGAACGCTTGCGTCAACAGCAGCAGAAGAAGAGATCGAGGGTCGTGCAGACTAAGCTGACCGAAACAAGTGGCTCTGGGTCGGGTCCCTTGGTCCAGGGTTCTCCGAGCGCTTCAACCGGGTCTCTGATGAAAAAGCATAAGTCCGCAGCGACTGTGGACCTGACGGCTCACGCTCCTCCCAAGCCGAAGCATGCGCTTCCTCCGTGCTTCGTGAAACATAATTTTTTCGAAGGGACGAGCATGGAGGTAGACCGTGCCGATTCCCTGTACTTAGAAGCTATGGATCGTCCTGCCCGGCGATTGTCTCTGGCCCAGGACGCGAGTGCTGTCATGTGGGTCTTGTCGATGGCCTGACAGACGGCTGAAGGAAATCCTAGGCAGGAGAGGGAGATTGTGAAGCTGAAGGAGCAGCTGACTGCAGCTGAGGAGAAGTTGAAAGCGGCCACTGAAGAAGCCAGTGTCACGGCCAAGGAGCTGACCGAGCGGGGCAACATTATTGCTAATTTAGAGGTCGACAAGAGGAGAGCTCTGGAGCAAACCAAGAAGTTGAAGGATGCCTTCTGCCCGAAGGAGGATGAAGATGCTGAAACTAAGAGCATGGTGACTATGGCTCATTTCCTTGCTCGGATCGACCAGGATATGGAAGATCTGAACTCGTCGACTGAGCTCAGTTTCCAGAATGTTGTGGACCAGATAAGGGCTCTTCATCCTGACTTGGCCTTGGACATCAGTCAGATCAGCTACCTCTACAAAGTCGAGGATGGCCAGATTGTGGTTCCCTCTGACTTGGTTGTGGAGGATTCATAGCCTGGGGCGATTGTTCAGCCTGGCCAACCCGAAGTGCAGTCGGACTAGGGCGAGGCTCGACAAGGGGAGGGTCGACCTGATGGTGAAGATAGTTAGTTCTTGGCATGCGTGCCTTGTAATTTATTTTGTTTCTTTTTGGGGCGTGGTCCCCTTTGTAAGTAATTATGAACAAGTCGGCCTATCGAGGTCGCATTTTTGTATAAAAAATTGATGTTATTAATGCTCGTTTGTTTCACTATATTTACTGTTCAATTGCTCGTCCGTCGGAGGACTATTTTCTTTATATTTCAAATGCTAAGTGTTTGTCGTGCATTTTTGCACTAATTGGATATGATCGAATGTATACGGGGTGTGTTTGTGATCTATTAGTTTGGGGAACCAATCAGATTTTGGAGTTTTACTCCTGGTCGGTGCCCGGGCCAAGGTAATGGCCCGGATTCCGTGGCTTGAACGTCCCATCGCGAGCTGGGGTTCTGCCTGGTCGTGGTACTTAGGCGACGTCAGACTCGTTTGAGTATCCGCCCGTGCGACAGGTTTCTCCTTCCCTTGGAAGGGGATCCTGATGATCATGTTATTTTTGGGCTGTCGTGCTTGTACCTGGGCACGCAGTTTTTAGTCAGTCCTATTGCTCCTCGCTTAAGAGTTGAGCAAGGTGACTTTGTGAGTTATCTATAATATTGCTTGATCTTCTCGGTGTTCCATGGCCGAGCAAGCTCTTCCCCGTGTAGATTTTCTAAATAATAGGCTCCATTTTCGATTTTTGCTCGGACGCGATATGGGCCTTCCCAATTGGGTGTAAACTTTCCCTCGCGGGGGTCCCTGTGATTTTTTCTGAGAACAAGACTGCCTACCTCAAACATTCGTCTTATGACTTTAGAATCGTATCGAGCGGCTACTTTTTGTTTGAGAACGGTCTCCCGGAGAGCAGCTTCTGATCGAACTTCCTCGACCAGATCAAGCTCGTCCCTCAAAGCCTCAGAGTTGGTCTCCTGGTCCATTGGGGACTCTGTGCGTCTGGATAGGATGTGCATTTCGATAGGGATCATTGCCTCGGTCCCATACGCCAATCGGAATGGGGACTCCCTAGTTGTTGAGTGGGGGTGGTCTTATATGCCCACAACACGCTGTGTAACTCTTCGACCCAGTGTTTCTTGTGTTCATCCAGTCTTCGTTTCAAGCCTCTTAGGATTACCCTATTCGCGGCCTCTGCTTGCCCGTTAGTTTGGGGGTGCTCCACCTAAGCGAAGTGTTGTTTCGTTCCTATTGATGCAACAAACTCTTTGAAGTGTTTATCTGTAAACTGAGTGTCGTTGTCGGTCACAATGGCGAGCGGTACCCCGAACCGGGCGAGGATGTTCCTCTTGAAGAAACATAGTATGTTGAGTGCAGTAATTTTGGCTAAGGCCTCAGCTTCTATCCACTTGGTGAAATAGTCGACGCCTACGATTAAGTATTTATTTTGGCCGGTTCCGACGACGAATGATCCTAAGATATCCATCCCCCACCATGCGAATGGCCAAGGTGACGATAGTGATTTTAGCTCGGATGGGGGTGCTACGCGTACGTCCTCATGTCGTTGGCACTTGTCGCACCTTTTCACGTACTCCTTTGCGTCGTGTTGGAGTGTGGGCCAATAGTATCCTGCTCGAAGAATCTTTCGGGCCAATGACCATCCGCCTGGATGTTGCGCATTAATTCCTTCATGGACTTCCCTTAACACGTGTGGGATATTCTCTTCTTCCATTCACCTGAGGAGAGGTGTAGAGAATCCCCGACGATATATACGTCCACCCACTAGGGAATATGAGCATGATCTTCGTTGTATTGTGATGGTCGTTTTTGGGTCAGTCAGTAACTCTCTTTTAGTTAGGTAGTTAAACACTGGGGTCATCCAGCAGTTCGTGTCGCCCACAAGATTAACGTCTAGGTGGATTGATGATTGCCCATTGCTTGGTCGGGGAAGCGTTTTCTGTATGACGGATTTGTTGTTTCCATTCCTTTTAGTGCTTGCTAACTTGGAAAGGATGTCGGCCCGGGTATTGTCGCCTTTTACGAGGGTCAGGTATTCGGCCATGTTATCGTTTTTGGCTTGAAAGTCTCCTTGGACTTGGCTAACGACCAGCTGAGAATCCATGCAGATTGTGATTTCCTCTGCCTCCAAGTCGGTCGCGAGCCGTATGCCTGCCAGGAAGGCCTCGTATTCCGCCTGGTTGTTGGAAGTGGGGAAAGATAAGGTTAATGATACTTCGATGATGTTCCCTTCCTCGTTCTCCAGAATAACCCCAGCTCCGTTACCCGCTGGGCCGGATGCCCCGTCCACGAAAACAGTCCATCTGGGGGAAGATTTTGGCTCCTGCTCAGTGAAAGTGAGTTCTGCTACGAAGTCGGTCAATGCTTGAGCTTGAAGAGCTTGTCTTCCTTCAAATTTGATGTCGAATTTGGATAGTTCCAACGACCATTTTAACATTCTCCTGACCATGTTTGGTCGACCGAGTAATTGTCTTATGGGTTGATCGGTTCTTATGATGATGGTGTGGGCCAATAAATAATGGCGTAGCCTTCTGGCTGCGAAAAGGAGGGCCAGGGCCACCTTTTCTACCTGGAGATACCGAATTTTCGGGCCATGGAGTGCCTTGCTCGTAAAATAAACAGGCTTCTGTCCCTCGGGTAAGTCGCGTATAAGGGTCGCGCTCACTGCTTCGTTCGCAACGACAAGATAGAGATAAAGTATATCCCCTTCTTCAGGTCTGGACAAAACTGGGGGTTCACTTAGTGCCTTCTTCAGGTGAGACAACGCTAGCTCTCACTCCTCTGTCCATTCGAAAGTGGCTTCTTTGCGGAGGAGCTTGTAAAAGGGGAGAGCGTGTTGAGCGGATTTTGCTACGAACCGAGCGAGGGAAGTGAGGACCCCCTTTAGTGATTGTATGGATTTTTTAGAAGTAGGAGTTGGAAGTTCTGCGAATGCCCGACATTTGTCGGGATTGACTTCGATGCCTCGTTCGGTCAAATAGAATCCGAGGAACTTCCCTGCCCGGACCCCAAATGTGCATTTCTCGGGATTGAAACGCATTTTGCATTTTCGTGCCTGATCGAACACTTTTCGCAAGTGGGACGCATGGTCCGTTTCTTGTTGGGATTTGACGATCATGTCGTCCATATATACTTCGAGCATATCCCCGATTTCTGCCCGGAATACCTTATTCATCATACGCTGATAAGTCGCACCTGTGTTTTTCAGACCGAAGGGCATGACGTTATAATAGTAGTTGCCTGATTCGGTCATGAAGGCCGTGTATTTTTTGTCGGACACGGCCATGGGTATTTGATTGTATCCTGAGTACAACATTTTCCACTTTCCATTAGATTTCTTCACAAGTACAACATTTGAGAGCCAGGTTGTGTACCTGGCCTCGGTTACAAATTTTGCCTCTAGGAGGTCTTTTACAGCAGATTCAGCTGCTTCAGTTTTTTCGGTCGACTGCTTTCTCCTGCGCTGGGAGACCGCCTTGTGTGTTGGGTCGATGGAGAGGTGATGGCAGGCTGTTTCGGGGTCGAGTCCTGGCATCTCTGCGGCGCTCCAGGAAAACAGGTATGCGTTCCCTTTGAGGCAAGCTTCCAACTGTTGTTTTGCCAGGTCGGGCATATGTGCTCCGATCTTAATGCATCGGGTTGGGTCATATCCCAGGGGAATCAGCTCGAACTCTCCGTCTGGGACTGGTCGGGATAGTGGATCTGTTGGCTTCTAGATGCCTTCGTTGTCGTCTGAGAACCTGCAGTCCAGGTCGATTGAGTCTACCTGAGGGAAGGCCCTGGATGTTTGTGGAACATCCGATGAAGTCAATGCTGAAGGGTTTGGTTGATAAGATATCAAGCTAAAACCTTTAGATGCTGCTTCGAAGCACCAACGAGCAGCATCGACGTCTCCGTGCAGTGTGGAAACCTTGCCCGAAGTAGTATAGTATTTCATCTTCAGGTGAACGGTGGATGGAACGGCGATAAGCTCGGCTAGTGTCGGTCGTCCCAGAATGCACTGGTATAGCGACGGGCAGTCCACGACTAGGAACTGGACTCGGACTGTCCTGGCTGTTTCGGCTTCTCCGAAGGTGACAAACAGGTCGACGTAACCCCATGGTCGAGAGACTGCCCCTTTGAAACCTTGCAAGTATGATCCGATGTACGGAGTCAGGTGTGTTTTGTTTAACTGAAGTGTTGAGAACAGCTGGGAGTACATAATGTCGCAGGAGTTGCCTTGGTCCACCAAGATTCTTCTCACATCAAAATTCGTCATTCACGCCCGGATGAGTAGCGGGATGCTGGTGTTTGGCGCCCCTCCCAAGAGTTCCTCTCGGTAAAAGGCAAGGGGTACCGAGCCCTCTCTTGGTGGGTCCAGGGTTGCGTTCTGTACGGGCCACTTCGCAATCAGCTGGTCGAATTTCCGCTTTACGGATCCGACCGTGATTTTATTGAACCCCCCCTCCTGAGATGACCATTGCGGATGGAAAGGTTTCCCATAGACTATGGGAGGAAAAGTATCCCGGGCTTCCGGTGTGCTCGGGTAGGAAGAAATCTTCTGGGCGATAGATGCTCAGGGCAACCTGCATGTTCGCATCTGCAGGAACGGGTACAACCTCCTCGACCTTTTGAGTCTCCTGCGCTTCTTATCGAGGAGTGTCTCTGGATTTAGTGAATTGTTTAAGGTGTCCGTCCTTGATAAGAATTTCAATTGCGTCCTTGAGATGGATGCAGTCTTCTGTGTTGTGGCCGTGACTCTTGTGGAATCTGCAATATTTTGTTTTGTTCGTGCCCGGTTTGCTAGGTTGCTGCTTCGGAAAGCGTACCCCTGCTTGCCTGAATTCTGAGTTGGCACACTCGGACAAAATTTTCTCCCTGGAAGACAGGAGTGGAGTATATTCGTGGAATAGGCCGACAGATCCTCTGTGCTCCCGCGGTTCACGGGAGCGATCGTCTTTTCTTTTGTCCCCTCCCCGACGGGATGTCGAGGGTTCATCGACTCGGTGGGGCTTCACATCTTCGCAACGTCGAGCGTCTCGTACGGAACTGGCTGCCTGCTTTTCTTCATACTGGATATAAGCTTGGGCTTTCAGCAAGAACGCGTCAAGGGTGGCAGGGGTCTCGATGCCGACTGCCCGGTGAAAATCTGTTGACGAGCGCAGTCCTCGTTCCAACAAATACTTCTTCATATCGTCGGTTGTGGACACCTGGACTGCTTCTTTGTTAAACCTTTCGATGTAAGTTCGCAAAGGTTCGTCTTTCCCTTGGATGATCGCTTCGAGCGAAGCTTCTGTCTTTGGGTGCTGCCTTTAGGCGGTTAAGTGCTTGGAAAACGTGCGTCCAAGTTGTTTCCAAGAAGTGATGGATTCAGCCTCAAGACTTTTATACCACGTCATCGCTCCTTTCTTCAGCGTTGTAGGAAAGAGGCGACATTTGATCGCTCCTCGTACTCCTCGGTAATCGAGCAGCGCATCGATATTCTCGATATGTCCGTCCGGATCTGTGGTTCCGTCATACGAGCCTAGCGGTGGGGGTTTCTCTAAACCTCTTGGAAGTTTAGCCGCCATGATCTCTGACGAGAGGGGACCCCGAGCGTCCCCGACGTCGCTGGAGTTGAACGAAGGAGATCTGTGAGCGCGCTTCTTTGTTCGCCGGGGAGATGCAGATCTTTATCTGCTCCTTCTTGATTTTCTTGGAGGGGAAGATCGCGGAGGGGACTGACGAGGTCGTCTGTCGCCAGTCGATTCGTCGACGTGTCCCTTCCTCTTGGGAGGAGAGGGAGTGCGCCTTCTCTGGTGTCTCGCGGGAGACTGGGGTCGACAGTAATTGTCTTCGAGACGGGCGATTTTCTCACCATGGGCGAGGAGCAGCAGATTTGTCTGATTTAGGATTTCGGCCAGTGCGGCGAAATCAGATCCTGAAGGAGTCGAGGGAAAGAGGGCTTCCGGGTGACTCTCCAGAGGTTGATCGCGGTCGGGAGAAGGCGATGTTGTCTTCCTGTCTGGGTGATCTTGAACGGTTTCTTCGTGCGGAGTGTGATGGATGTTGCTCTCACGTTGCGTGAGGATCATGCCGTCGTTTGATCGGTTGTCCGGATTGTCTCGAGCAGCCATGGATCTTGGTAAAAACTTTGGTTCTTTGAAGAGTTTGAGAGAGAAGAACGGGGAAATCAGTTTCCCACAGACGGTGCCACCTGATCGTACCTGGAGATCAGGATCCGATACGGCTGGCCTCGAGCGTTGTTGAAAGACGGTTGGTGAGGAGAGGAGGGGGTGTACCTGCAAGGCACTCCGATGCTGAAGCAAGACACTGAGCAAAGAGTGAGCAAGTTCAAGAATTAAGGTAACGGTCAAAACTAACCGTTGGAGGGCTTTGTCTTGGTCGGTACGCTCTTGGTCGACAGAGACCACTATACTTGATGTTGCCCGACGTTGAGCGCTTCTGCCAAGTTGGTTTGCTTGGTCCAATTATGGGAATTGGGCCTGCCCAGAACAGTAATGATTGGAAACAATGCAATTTTTGGTTAAAAGGTGTTGTTTCATCAAGGGTCGCAACCTTGTGAAACAACACATGTATGGGCTATAAATACCTCATTCCAAAATTCAGAAAAATAACACACATCGGAAATCCTTTTATACAAATTCCAAACACTCTTCGCTACATAATCGAGTTTTCGCCGGTCTTGCACAAATTCGACATAAGGCTGAATTATCCTGGGTATCCCTGCGTTCCAACTCTAAGACAATTTTGAGAGTGCTTGAAATACTTTTAAGGAAAGTGATTTCGTTGACGATTCTAGTCTCGGTACAATCAATTCGATTTAAAGAATTTTCTAACAATCTTAAAAGTATTTTAATTAATGGAAAAACTTATGTTTGAAGCAATACAATTTACAAAGGCATGAATCAGTGATGATGAACTTATCAGTTAGTAAAGAGTGAAAGAAACAAATTTCAATTCATGAAAGGGGAGATTGTGAGGAATACATCTTATATCTAGTTCAATTTTGATGAATACAAAGATTATCAAAGAAGAAAATAATCAAAGGTGTCATGCATGTCAATGATGAAGTCAATCAAGAAGGTTCAACATAGAAATTCAAGTGAAGATTTGAGACAAGTAACTAAGGTACTCATTGCAATTTATACTATACTACTTTAAATTGCTCATAATTTCATCTCTCACTTCATCTAAAATCTTCTTGCATCATCAATCATGATTATCTAAAAATATTATTCATCTGATTCTTGTTACAAGCGTTTTACATAATGTTGTGTGAGAATATTGTGCTATTCACTTGTCTCCATTTTAATTATATGATTGATCATTAGCAATGAGATGAATGGAATTGTAGAAACAAAGAGGTTCTGACTTCCACATTCAAGATGAATGATCTCTGACTAGTTGACACACTTTTGGGAATCAAAGTAAAGAGAAATAGTGAGGGTTATGAACTTAATCAAAAGGACCATGTTAAGAAAAGTGCTTGATAAGTTCAAACACTTACGCTTTAAAGAAATGACCACTTTATTTTATTCTAGTGTCAAACTTCAAAAGAATGATGGAAGAGTTGTGGTTCAATTAAAATATGCAAATGTTTGCAATGTACTAGAACCGACACAAAATTTGAAATTAGTAAAATGAGTAGATTTTTCTAGAAATCTAATTGGTGAACATTGGATGACCATCATTAGGATTTTCTGCTATCTTATGAAAACAAAACAAAACAAAACATGTGATATATCATCATAGTAGGTTATAACATATGACCAACCATAAATATACATGGGAAGTGACGGGGGGATCCAAGCCTGAAAATGGTACATATGAATTATTAGTAATGATGTAACACAAGTGTTATAAAAATGACACAAACACTGAAAGGTGCAAATATGTTACCGCCAAAAATGTGAAATTTCTTATGACTTATATCATATTCCACATACAAACTTCAACTAACTTGGAGTACATGTAGACCAAACAAACGCCCCCAATTGTCAAAGATTATCAAAGAAGAAAATAATCAAAAGTGTCATGCATGTCAATGATGAAGTCAATCAAGAAGGTTCAACATAGAAATTCAAGTGAAGATTTGAGACAAGTAACTAAGGTACTCATTGAAATTTATACTATACTAATTTAAATTGCTCATAATTTCATCTCTCACTTCATCTAAAACCTTTTTGCATCATCAATCATGATTATCTAAAAATATTATTCATCTGATTCTTGTTACAAGCGTTTTACAAAATGTTGTGTGAGAATATTGTGCTATTAACTTGTCTCCATTTTAATTATATGATTGATCATTAGCAATGAGATGAATGGAATTGTAGAAACAAAGAGGTTTCTGACTTCCGCATTCAAGATGAATGATCTTGGACAAGTTGACACACTTTTGGGAATCAAAGTAAAGAGAAATAGTGAAGGTTATGAACTTAATCAAAGGGACTATGTTAAGAAAAGTGCTTGATAAGTTCAAACACTTACGCTTTAAAGAAATGACCACTTTATTTTATTCTAGTGTCAAACTTCAAAAGAATGATGGAAGAGTTGTGGTTCAATTAGAATATGCAAATGTTTGTAATGTACTATAACCGACACAAAATTTGAAATTAGTAAAATGAGTAGATTTTTCTAGAAATCTAATTGGTGAACATTGGATGACCATCATTAGGATTTTCTGCTATCTTATAAAAACAAAACAAAAATCTTGATCTACATTATGGTAGATTTTTTGCCATATTAGAATGATATACCCAGGTGAGTTGGATATCGAGTGTTTAATATCATAAATTTGTATTTGGGTGGATATTTACACTAGTTAAGGGTGAAATTTCTTGGAAGGGCAAGAAACAAATGTGAATCACTCTCTCAACCATATAATCAGAGTTTGAGACTCTTGCCTCTGTTGTAGAAGAAGCAGAAAGTTTGAGAGACCTTCTGTTGAAAGTTTCATTGACTAAAGACAATGTTTCAAAGTGTTGATACATTACACTAGTCAAACCACTTTAACTAAAGCATATAAAAAAATGTATAACAAAAAGTTTAGGCAAGTAGGACTTAGACATTCTTTCATGAGAAAATTGATTAAAGATGTAATCATTTACACATATACGACCAAGCTATAATTTGTTTGATATATTTACTAAGCCTCTGGTCAGAGACTTAGTAAAAACAACCTCGAGAGGTATGGGGTTGAAACTCCTTGATTAAGAGTTCCGACAACGACGACAACCCAATCTTACATTAACAAAACATTAACCTCAAGATTCAATGGGTAACAACAAGTCGTTTATTTGGATAATTATCAAACATTTTGTTATAATATTGACCTGAAAACGAGGGTTGAGTTTCTTTTAAACTCTTAATGAAGTTCAATACCGAGGGTACGTGTCTCATGTAAAAAGATACAATATGAACTTCACCTATGTGAATTTCGAGATGGTGTCGTCTCAAAGTGAGGGTTGGAGTTTCTCTCATGAAAAATTCATGAAACAGGATAGCATATGGCCATAAATAATTGTTAAGCGAGATATGCAGAGGAAGAACCTTTAAAGAGTGTGGTAAGGTAACGACGGTCTAATCATATAGATTAATGGTTTTAAAGTATTGCTACCTAACATTCCGATTAAACTTTGCGTTGTCCACACTAAGGTTAAGTTTTAAATCGAAAGATACCTAACTGTATTAACACTCTTTATACTTTATTTTATGGAATTTGACTTGTCATTATTAGAACAAGTGGGGGATTGTTGGAAATTAATGGACAATTAATACCCATGGGTGTGTTCAAATATGAAAAAGTTAAAGAGGATATAAGTGCCCCATAGACAAAAGTGGAATTTGCCTTAAAATATGTCTGAAGGAATTTTGATCATTTTTGCACTAAATATCCACCAGTGGAAGTTTCCTTTAAAATCTGTCTAAAAATAATATTGGTCAGTTTTTGCACTAAACATCCACCCGTGGAAGTTGCTGTTAAATTTGTCTCGGGCTACTGAAAGTTTGAATTTTGAATTCAAAATATACAACACTTCGTGAAGTGTTGCTTTTGAATGAATATAGGTAATGATTGGAAACAATGCAACTTTTGGTTAAAATGTGTTGCTTCATCAAGGGTCGCAACCTTGTGAAACAACACACGTATGACCTATAAATATCTCATTCCGGAATTCAGAAAAATAACACACATCGGAAATCCTTTTATACAAATTCCAAACATTCTTCGCTACATAATCGAGTTTTCGCCGGTCTTGCGCAAATTCGACATAAGACTGAATTATCCTGGGTATTTTGCGTTCCAATTCTAAGACAATTTTGAGAGTGCTTGAAATACTTTTAAGGAAAGTGATTTCGTTCACGATTCTAACCTCGGTACAATTAATTTGATTTAAAGAATTTTCTAACACAAACTTTAAAAGAAAAAAAAACATTATTTACAAATTCTTGATAAAATTTATTTTATATATATTTTTTTAAAATTATTCTTTTATCATGTTTTTGATACTCACTAATAAAATAACTAATCCATAAAAATACGAACACAAAGAAATAAAATCTCAAACATATGTATTATTATGGTAGATGCAATTGGTTTTTTTAACCTTGCACAATGTGCACTAAAAAATGCTAGTATGTGTAAAGAATAGTGAATGGTAAATAATAGTGATGAACAAGTGGCAATTGATGCAACATTAATAAAATATTTCTACACTTGTATAAAAGATTTCAGCCAGGAGGTTTAATATAGACTTTATGTATAAAATTTATGTAGCTTTTAATCCGTGCTATTTTCTAAAATTTTGAAAACTATTTAAGTATTTCTAAATTTTTAAATTTTTTGAATAATTTTTTTTCATAAATGTTCAGATTATTATAAAATGTTTCTTTACTAAATTATATAATTTTTAAAAATGAGAAGAATTAAATATATTTTTTTTAATTTCAAAAAATAATGATACAAGTAATAAAAATCTTGATTTATAAATTAAATTTTGAGTTTTTTTTTCCGATGAACTTTTTTATAACCTTCTAAACATATTTGCAAAATAAACATTAGTTTAACAATAGGACTAACATTACATGCATAATTATTTTGTAGAGAGCAAAACACACTATTTTTTTATATGGACCAAAAATAAAATTTTATGATTTTATAGGGATCAAAATTATATTTAATGAGAAAACAAATTTATTTAATTAACAATAAAACATTATAACAAAAATTTAAATTTTGAATTTATTTGCAAAATAAAAACTCAAATATACAAATAATAATATGTAATATTTGTTGTTGGACAAGGGATCCCAAATACAATACGAAGTGAACTGCGGTATTTAAAATTTCTGATTAATTTTAAGATTTTATTGCTTAAGAATTAAATTGTGTTAGTATTTACAAAATCAAACCTAAAACCAGCGGAAAATAAAACAATATAGTAAATAACAAAAATTAAAGTGATATAGTTAGAGATATGGCACCAGAGAATTATTCAAGTTCGGCTAAACGTTGGTTTAATCATGTTCCTAAGAGATCTTCTTGAGATTTTACTATAATATCGAACTTTTACAATTATGCCCATGCATCCTTGATACAATCGAATGTAGATATTTTACACTAGATTATCTCCCGAACCAAAAAAAAAAAAGATTTTTCACGGGATGAACTCGTGAACTGAGTAGAGATTTCACCGATTGATCACAATAAGCAAACATAATTTTTACAGGCTGAGTTCTGTAACCATAAAAAAAATTGATGGTTAATCTCAAGAACCAAACTCAATTTTTAAAGAATATCTCATTCTTGAAAATATCAACAATAACACGACATTAATACAACACTTTCCTCATAAGTGATTTTTACTCACAAGGAACTAAGACAACTTTGGTGAAAGAAAATATTTAAAGAGAGACAATAGCGAGATAAATTGTAATTTTTTTTAGGAAAACTCTGAATTCTAATGTAAACTGATATGAGAAGAAGCCTCCTTTATACAGGAAAAATTTGACTCAAAATGGAAACAATAAATGGACCAAATTAATGGCCTAATCGATTAGGTGCATCAAATAATTGATTATTATGGTCCAAATGGAGATTTGAATATATAAAGTCATTACCAATCATTAAGAGATTGCCATAATCAATTATAAACCCGATTAGACATCATTTAATTGATTATACATATAATCTAATTGATTAGTCATTTTATTAAATTCTGTCAATCAAGCAGATAGACCCATAATCAAATAGATAGTCCTTAAAACATTTGTTGGTAAGTTTAATAAGTAAATAGAGGCTTTAAAAGTATTTTAAGTGTGTGTTTGTGTATGTGTGTGTGAGTGAGAGAGAGAGAGAGAGTGAGTGTGAGAGAGAGAAAGAGAGTTACCTTGGTATCATAAGATTTACTCTCATACTTTCACAATGCTCTGGTCACTCAACCAAACACGATTAGACGAGCTTTCGCTCTTATTCTCTTTCACAACTCTGAAGCTTTCAAATTATTTTGTCAGATATGTCGATCATATAAGCACCTCATCAAAACGATTGGCAACATCAGGATCATCAACTTCATATCTACAAGCATATAAATGTCGTGGTCTGGATCTCAGTATTAAGATGTGTTGCAGCAGTCGACGCCTCTCCATGAGCAGAGGTACCTACTGCCTCCGGAACCGGTTGTCTCCGCTCCCTCCGGACAAATGCGTGTTGTGCAACTCGTTCATGCCTCAGTCGGTCGGTTTTGTCCGCTATAATGCTTGTAAGGTATGATAAACCAATAAAATAAATATTAAAAACAAGAAAATTATAATAAAAAAAAAGAAAAAAAAAAAGACAGACTGTCAAAATTCCGGAGATATAACAACAGATAAATTCCGAAAATGTATCTCCGGAATCACCTTAAATGGCTGAAACGTAACATGTTTTGAAGATGTATCTCCGAAACCTTCTGCAACTCAGAGGTCGCGATAATGATGTCCCCAACCCCTCAAAAATGATATTTTTGAAGCTCTAATCGTTTATTCCAACCAACAAACAATACATACATTGACTCTAAACTATGTTTCTATTAATATCTAAACATTTCTACCACTAACAATGCATTCTAACTCGTTTCTGGAAAACACTTGAATATTTATCGGAAACTCGGAAACAATACCCATAAAATGTGATTCGAAAGATTTTGATTGATGGACTGGATGTTGTTTGATGATAAATTTAGCCTCGGATCGGAAGAAATCACGTTTTATGAAGTTTGAGAAATTTGGGAGGATTGAGAGAGATGAAGAGGTTTTGTGGTTTTGAGATAAATGAATAAAGAAGAGTCTGGTGCAAATATAAATTCCAAATGGTTCCGAATATATATCTCCAGAAAAATGTAATGTTTACTAATTTTATGATGCTTTCGGAGGTATATCTCCGATCAAAATTAACGTAATTTTAAACATGAGATGCGTATAAAGATATATCTAAAAATCTAAAAATATTATTGAAAATACATTATAAAATACCATAATAAATCCTATTACTAATCATCCACTAAAAAAATACACTTCTCATAGAACATAACGTACCCAATAACAAGGTCCGAAGTTCACATAAGATATGAAGTGTTTGTCTCTCCATAAAAGGATGACAATAATCATTCACTAAAAAAATACACTTCTCAAAGAACATAACATACCAATAACAAGGTCCGAAGTCACATAAGATATGAAATGTTTGTCTCTAGATAAAATGATGACACTCCGAAAGAATCTATCCTCAATGTCATCCTACAAAACTAATGCACCTACAAATTAGACATCTAGAAGCATCGACCTCTTCTCACTGTTCTCAACTATATGAAACATATTTAAACTATATTGGTGCCACCAATTATATGAGAGTCAAACACAATAAAATTAGTCATGTTTATTAACGACATCATAGATCAATGCAATGGAAATAAAAGTTACATGAAGAGTATACAAGTCTAGCCATTCTATAATTAAGGGATTCATCCCCCTAGATAAGATCACTCTCAATCAATTCTCATATATGCATACTATCGTTTTACAATCCACCATTATAAGAAAGAGTGTATTAGAAAAGATGAGAATACCAAATCGCTACATCAATAAATCACAACGAATGAAGTAAATGTTTATAAATCACTAGTGGTGAGGTATAAACTCAAACCTGTGTTGTTTTTCTTCTTCTTCATTCATGTCTGGTCTTATTGAGTCACATTATTATTTCCTTCATGCCAAAGAAACCAAAATTCTCAATTCCACCCATCTTCGCAACAACTCAACCAACCAACCCAAAATGTCCTACCACACCGTTCACCACTCTTATTCAAAACCCCAAAGCCTCTTCAACTTCCTTAAACTTCACATTCTTAAACCACCTTAAAAACCAAAGACTAGATTCAGCACGTGCCCTCTTCAACAAAATCCCTTCCCCTCACGTCTCTCTCTACACCAGAATGCTCCTCGCTTATGCTCACAACCATAATCTCCCAGAAGCAATCAATCTCTTCAACCAAATCCCATCAAACACCAAAGACATAATCTCGTGGAATTCCATTATCAAAGCCTCAATCCTCTGTGGTGATTTCATCACAGCAGTTAAACTGTTCGATAAAATGCCGCACAGAAACTCAATCTCATGGACAACAATAATCCATGGCTTTTTATCCGTTGGAAGAGTTGTTGATGCTGAAACATTCTTCCGTGCAATGCCAAATGCTGACAAAGACGTTGCCACGTGGAATGCTATGGTTAATGGTTATTGTAATAACGGTAGAGTAAATGATGCTCTCCGGTTGTTCAGTCAAATGCCTTCTCGTGATGTTATTTCTTGGACTTCAGTGATTGCTGGGTTGGATCGTAATGGGAAGAGTTCTCAAGCGTTGGTTTTTTTAAAGGACATGGTTGGTTGTTCTCGTGTTGAGATCACTTCGACTACTTTGGTTTGTGGGTTGTCTGCTGCTGCTAAAATTTATGATTTTAACGTGGGTATTCAGATTCATTGTTGTATGTTCAAATTTGGTTATTGCTGTGGTTTTGATCAGTTTGTATCGGCTTCACTTGTTACTTTTTACGCATGCTGTAAGAGAGTGGATGATGCTTTTAAGGTTTTTAGTGAGATTGTTTGTAAGAATGTGGTGGTTTGGACTGCTCTTTTGACTGGGTATGGTTTGAATGAGAAGCATGTTGAGGCATTGGAGGTTTTTGGTGACATGATGAGATTTTGTGTGATGCCTAATGAGTCTTCGTTTACTAGTGCTTTGAATTCGTGTGCTGGGTTGGGGGATCTTGAAAAGGGGAGACTGATTCATGCTGTAGCAGTTAAGGTGGGTTTGGAAAATGGGGCCTATGTGGGAAATTCTCTTGTTGTTATGTATAGTAAATGTGGTTATATTGGGGATGCATTGAGTGTGTTTAATGGGATTGGTGAGAAAAATGTTGTGTCTTGGAATTCTGTGATTGTTGGTTGTGCTCAGCATGGATGTGGAATATGGGCTTTGGCACTTTTTAAACAAATGTTGATGGAAGGTGTTGAGTCTGATGAGATCACATTGACCGGTTTGCTTTCTGCCTGTAGCAGGTCCGGGATGTTGCAGAAGGCGAGGTGTATTTTTGGGTACTTCGGTCGGAAAAGATCGATGAAGCTGACGATTGAGCACTATGCTTGTATGGTAGATGTGCTTGGCCGGTGTGGAGAGGTAGAGGAAGCAGAAGCACTGGCGATGAGCATGCCAGTGGAAGCAAACTCTATGGTTTGGCTTGTTTTGCTGAGTGCCTGCAGGAAGCATTCTAATTTGGGTGTTGCAGAAAGAGCTGCGAAACGGATATTTGAAATGGAGCCTGATTGTAGTGCTGCCTATGTGTTGCTATCGAACTTGTATGCATCTTCGAGAAGATGGTCGGAAGTGGCAAGGATTAGGATGAAAATGAAGCATAATGGAGTTGTAAAACAACCTGGTTCAAGTTGGATAACCTTGAAAGGACTAAGGCATGAGTTTTTGTCTGCAGATAGGTCCCATCCACTTACTGAGAAAATCTATGAAAAACTAGAGTGGTTAGGAGTAAAATTAAAAGAACTGGGTTATGTTCCCGATCAACAATTTGCCTTGCATGATGTTGAAATTGAGCAAACTGAAGAAATGTTGTCTTACCATAGTGAAAGGCTTGCAATTGTATTTGGGTTGCTTAGCACTGTGGAAGGAAGTACAATGACCATAATGAAAAATCTACGTGTATGTGGAGATTGTCATAATGCTATAAAGCTTATGGCAAAGATTGTTGACAGGGAGATTGTGGTTAGAGATTCTAGTCGCTTTCATCACTTTAAGAATGGCATATGTTCTTGTCGGGATTATTGGTAGAAGGAAGAAGTGAAAAGTTTGGTATGACAATGACACATTCGCTGTCATTATAATCTGTTAAACAAAGATAAAATTCTTATTAGTGGAAGGAGCAAGCAGAACATTCTGTGAGAAGGAGTAGTATTACGTATGAAGCTCAAGAAATCATGTTTCCTATATAGCAAGATGTATGAGATGATGTGCAGCTATCTGACTACTGTAAACAATTGGAAGATTTAGAATGTTGAACATGGACTGCATTAAAAGGCATTGTTATACATTTTTTAAACTGGTAATTGGAAACGGGTTTGGTTTCTTTCCGGTAGTGCGACTTTAACCACTACCAACCAGGATAGATTTGGCGGAGGAAAATGGAAGCAGCCCGGCAGGAAATTTATTGGGATAACAAGGATGAGTACTAATATTTAAGTCGAAAACTAACAGGAGTAATGAGAAGGTTTTGAGATTGTTTGATATTTTTGGAACCCCTTAGTTTCTCCATTGAAATGTTCTATGAAATTTGCTTCATCATTAAACAATTATCAGTACAAAAGAAATAGTGATAAATGAATATGTTTCATTTACTTCAGTATTTGGAACAAATGGAGGAAAGTAACACATGCGTCGTCATATGCAATTATACATGTATAATTTAATTACCAAGTGATAAAAAGTATGGAGAGTGGAAAGTAACTTAGTTTAATTTTGCAAATTATTTTTGGATTCTTTTTTACATAAATACTTGTTTTCACCTAAAAACTTAGTTGTTACTTCTAGTATCTTATTATTTAATTTTCTATTGAACATTTGTTGCTAGAAAATGAGGGATGTCATATGCAATTATATATGTATATTTTTAAGCAGCAGGTGATAAAAAAGTAAGGATGTTGAACCCTCGGAGATGTTGAACCCTCGGAGAGTGGAAAGTAATTTAGATTAATTTTGCAAAAATCTATCTTTTGTAAATAAGTATGAGTAGGTTAAAAGTAATACAGTAAATGATTGTAACAGATAAGTTGACTAGAAAACAAATTGACTTAATTGCAATTTTGGTCCTCATATTTTTCATTTTTTTTAAGTTTTGACCCCCCTATTTTAAAATTCGTAATTTTTGTCCCTTTATTTTCATTTTTTTTTAGTTTTGGTCCTCCTATTTTAAAATCCGAAATTTTGGTCCCTTTATTTTCATTTTGTTTGAGTTTTGCTCCCCTATTTTAAGTTTTGTTTTGAATTTTAGTCCCTTTTTCAATTTGGAACTAATTTAATAGGGGGACCAAAAATTTAAAAAAATAAAAATAAGGGGACCAAAACTCAATAAAAAAGAAAATAGATTGACACAAATTCAGGATTTTAAAATAGGGAGACCAAAACTAAAAAAAATAAAAATAGAGGGACCAAAAATTCTAGATTTTAAAATAGGGGGACCAAAAGTCTAAAATAATGAAAATAGAGGGACCAAAATTGCAATTAAGTCTAATTAATTGTTGCATATGGTGAATGATTTGTGCATAATAGTGATAAATGCATGGTGATTATTTTGGTGATTCATTTGGTGATAATTCATCTTGTTAAGAGTCATGCATCATAGTGTGTGGACTTAGGTCCAGTTTGGTGTGCTTTAGTCATATTGTGGGGATTCAGGAGCTAGTAGCTGGTTCTAGATGGGAATTAGTGAAACGCTACTTATGGTGATAATAGCAATTTGGTGTGCTATGATTCTATGGTGAGATTCAGGAGCAAGATGGACATGAATTGTCCATAAATTATACCACATGCATAAGTGTCATATTGTGTCGTGAGTTGTATTTCATATACATATATGTCCATGTTGTTATGAATTTGTGTAAGAATATGTTGTTATTGATTGTGTAATGAATGTGTGTATGTTGTATGTTTTCAACCTTAACATTTTGTACACTATTTATATTGAATATTATTTCTCACCCCATGTGTTTTATGATGTCCACCATGGACATCTTGTGTATACTCATGAGTGATCCTTGTTGTTGTGTGTGGAAGGTGACTCGTTGGAGCCACCATTCACTTTTATTTATCGCTTTATAACACTTTATTGGTTTTAGTGCTTTGATCGTGTAACATCTATGACAAGAGTTATTATGTTCTTGAAGTTGATGTTGCTTTTGTTGTTTTGAAGTTTATAACTTTCTTTATGAAGTTGTTATGAAATATTTTTCCGCTGCGTAATTTCAAATAATTTGATGTGTTTTTGAATGGTGGTCATTACTGACACCTTAAATAGTTGTGTAAATCTTTTATAATAAGTTACGGGGTTTATGGTGTTACATATTGGTATTAAAATAAGTCATTCCGTCCGACCGTGTTTCGTAAAGTTGTGTATTCCCTAGTATGTGACATGTGTGTGTACATTGTCGATGCATTATTTCTTCTAATGACTGTTTTCTTATGTGCATAATGGCTGAAAGAAACAATCGTGTTATTGTTGAAGTTTTGGATTTAGTGGCCAAGAACCATCTCATTGTTCTTCTTTGCAATTTCCTTCTTTCTAATATATATATATATATATATATATATATATATATATATATATATATATATATATATATATATATATATATATATATATATATATATATATATGATATTCATCTCTTATGAACCGTTTCACCTATTTTGAGTCTCATAAGTGACATTTTGCTAGGTGAAATATATGATCACTATACGCCTATAGTTTCTTTAAAGTAAAGTTTTTGTCGTATAACCTAGTGGATCACTAACCCACCATAACTCACAAGGCAGGCCACATTGCTCACCTCACAGACATGCTTTTGCAGATCCTTTGGAAATATCTATCATCAAGTCATTGCATGAGCTATATTGCGTGCATCGCGAGCTTCCTTGTGAATCCTTGAAACTCCCCCAATTTGCACTCTTAAGATAAATTTATCTTTGATCATACACGATATGCATCGATGTATTCACCCTATACGCACTTCATGCATTCATAACCACAACAAATTCATCTTGACATTAATAAATTAAGAGATGCATCTCCGTATTCACACTAGACATAATCCGAAGATGTATTTTCTTATTCACACCAGACATTATTTTTTGCCATTATTTTAGAGATACTTATGTAATTGACGATTTTATATATATATATATATATATATATATATATATAGAGAGAGAGAGAGAGAGAGAGAGATATAAGTGGAGATATTTTTACTCCAGGAGTAAAGTTTAATAGACTTACTCCATATCTCAACACTTGATTTGCATTAATCTAACGACTTTGATTGATTATTTATGTCGAAAAATATTTTCATATATATTTAGATTAAATGATCAATTAAAGTCGTTAAATTAATGCAAATCAAGGGTTAAGATTTGGAGTAAGTCTATTAAACTTACTCCTGGAGTAAAAATCTCTCTCTCTCTCTCTCTCTCTCTCTATATATATATATATATATATATATATATATAATCGCAGTTAATTTTATATAAATTAAAGCATATACTTATCAAATAATATGAAAATACAATGTATAAATGAATAAATCTTAAATACACAATAAAGTCAAAACAAAGTATAAATGATAATAGTGCTCATAATACAAATATTATACACTACAGAGTATGTCGGACTCGGGCCTCCCTGTTTCTACACTGCCTCATGTACTACATTGTCGCCAGGGTCTCCTCTATGATGGCATCTAGAACGTCCCTCCCCTTAAAGTTATTCAGAAAAAAGTCCTTTATATGTATCGTCCTTCCAGGCTCCATTATATGGTGACACCTAGGCAACACACATTATGCCAAAAATGACATTTAACAGCGCACCTTAGACAACGCTTATTTAAAAAAGCGTTGCTATAAGTGAAAAAATTATAAAACATGAAAATTGTTCACAAAATATTTTAAAAGGTATATCTTAAAGCGCTTTTAAAGGTATATCTTAGACAGCGCTTTCTCAAAGCGTTTTTAAAGGTATATCTTAGACAACGCTTTCTCAAAAGCGGCGTCTAAGGTCTTAAAATTTAAAATAAAAATAAAAATCAAAAGCGCTTTTAAAGGTCGCCCTTAGACGACGCTTTTCTCAAAAGTGTTGTCTAAGGTCTAATTAAATTAAAATATTAGACCTCAGTTTCTATTTTCGTTCGTTTCTGTTTTTTCTTTTCCCCCCTGCGAACGCGAAACCTAAACCTGAAAAACCTTCATAAACCTTGAATCCTCTTCGTTTCTTGGTTTCGATCATTGTTGTTCTTGTGAAGAAGTGTTTGAAGAATCGTGAACAAACATTTGGGTGTTGACTGAGTTTTTGTTGAATCGTGTAGAATAAGAGGTACGTTGTTTTTCATAACATATAAGAGACATTTGGGTTTTTGTTGAATTGTGTAGAAACTGAGTTTTTGTCTCTTTTTAGTTGAGGTTTAGGTTATTTCATTTTAGCCATCTGATATGTCTGCTTGTTTGTATAAGTGTTGCACCCCAAAATTTGCCCTCACAATACAAGACTTTGTGTGCTAAGAAGGTTCACAAGGTTCACAAGACCTTTCATGAAGTTCATGAAGTCTACAAGATACTTTATGAGGTTCACAAGGTTCACAAGATTCACAATACATACAAGACCTTTCATGAAGTTCATGAAGTCTACAAGATACTTTATGAGGTTCACAAGGTTCACAAGATTCACAATACATACAAGACCTTTCATGAGGTTCATGAAGTTTACAAAACACTTTATGAGGTTCACAAGGTTCACAAGATTCACAATACTTACAAGACCTTTCATGAGGTTCATGAAGTCTACAAGACACTTTATGAGGTTCACAAGGTTCACAATACTTCCCATGAGGTTTACAAGGTTCACAAGACATTTTATGATGGTTCACAAGGTTCACAAAGTTCACAATTGGTCAAAAGATTTGACAATTCCCTCAGACAATGCACCTCTTAAGCAGTGCATCCAAAACTAGGGTTTTGACTTTAATCAGGCTAAATGAATTTCCAAAAACTTCAAGTGAGCTTCATAACATCTTATATGTGTGTAAGAACCCCCATGACAAGTTTCAAGACTTTTCTCAAAGGTTTGCTCAGTCAGATGATCAGATAAGTCAAAATCAGTCAAAGCAGTTAAAAAGTCAAACTGAGGTCAATTGTGGTCAAACCAAAGTCAAACTACATGATTTTTTGCCAACATCAAGTATATGAAGTAAAATTCATCATTTTATCAAGGGTTGATCATGATTCATTAAGGATATTTCAGATCATCAAGAATCAGGGGTTTCTAAATTAGGGTTTCCTTAGTAAAAGTCAACTGAACTTTGACCAGCCATAACTTTCACATGCTTCATCACCAAGTTTCCATCCAAATCTCATTTTGAAGGAAATTGAATTCTCTACAACTTTGTGTCTCACAAGCCAAGCCCAAAAATGCTTCATTTGGAAGGTATGAGCTAAGACATTATAGGTCCTTTTGAAAGTCAACAAAAAGTCAACAACTTCAAAAAGGCATAACTTGAGAATGGTAAATGATATGGACATGAAACCAGTGGGGTTGGTTAGAGGACTCTTCAAGCTTTCCAAAATGTTCAAGAACACCCTCATAACATTAAAATTGAAGGATGTGTGCCCTTGCAAAGTTGGGAAATTTTAGGGAAGTTTATGAAGCAAATGGAGGTTTAAAACCAAATTTTGCTAAGTGGGCTGAACTTTTAATGACCCAAAGCAATCCATGACATCATGCACGAAAATTCTTTGATATTTTCATAATTTTTATTTTATTTAATTAATTTATTATGATTTTTTATACTAAAAATCATTTTAAATTTAAATAAAATATTAAATGTGAAGATTTAAAATTATTTTTGATTCTAGAAGGTCATGAATTCAATATGGATCAAATTGATACAAAGATAATGTTGATTGGCTTGAAATAGAAAGTGTTTATGCAAAAATATTTGAATTTCAAAGCTTATCTTTCTCAATCTTTTTGGATCAAATCTTTCACACAAACATCAAGTTTTTTGACCTAGAATGATCACACTATAAGTACATAACTTAAACCTAATCATAGGACACGAAATTCAACCTCCCAAGAGTAAGTTCATATTTTCAAAAACCTCTCCAAAACTCAAATTCGGTTTCCCTTCTACAAGGCATTTGAAGGTATTTTAAGGACATGAGAGTGATCCCTGGACATCATTGAATCATTCCCAATGATCATTTACATCTAAAACCTCTCCATTTGCATAATCCGATTCATATTATTCATCATATTTTGATTTTTCGATTCTGGTTATTGAATGGTTTTTAATGAATTTTGATTGATTAATCTTGTTTGTGTGATGGTGTAGAAGCTTTCTGGACAGTTAAATTAAAGTTTCATGAACTAAATCGTGATACGCCATAGTTAGGGTTTACTGACCTCAATTAGGGTTTTGTGATTCATCACATATAAATGAATTTGAAGGACGTGGTTGTGTTGTATGGACCTCAAGGAACTTATTACACTCATCAATTTAGAGAAATTTTGTTGTTTGCTTGGTGTTTGTTAATTCGCAGGTTCATACACGCAGGAAAAATTGAAGGAAATTCCTCAGGAAATTTCGCAGGAAAACCTGCGAAATCCCATGGAAGAAGATGACCAGTGGCGCCATATTTCAAATTCAAAATTTTATCTTAATATTTTATGAATTCGTTTCTGATTTATTTCACCATTGTGTGGTAGCTCAGTTGGCCAAAGTATGCGCGTGTATTGTTGGATGACTGGAGTTCGAATCCTGGTTTCACCAATTTTTTCTTGTTTTTCAGTTCAATTATTATGTATAATATATTATGTATTATGGTTTCTATGTTGACAGGTGCGCTCTCCCAGCTAGAATGGTTAAGGTGTTTGTGTGATGCTTGAAGGTCCTGGGTTCGATTCCCCCAGGCCTTTTGTGTGTTTTTATTTTTTTTTTCATGATATTTCCAGGATGAGAACAAAACAAATTGGAGGTGGAAAGCTATCAGCAAGCGCGCACAGCCCAGTGGTCATGCTCTTGCTTGTCCAGGTAAAGGACCTGGGTTCAAATCCCAGGTCCTGTTTTTTTTTGTTTTGGTTTTTTCTTGTTTTATTTCTTTTATTATTTCTTCATCTTATTTTCTAAATTAATTTAAATAATTTCTAAACTATATATATAAATCATTTTTCTTTTTAAAAAAAAAAACTTATATTATTTTCTCAAAACCTAAATTGATATATTTACTTCTTTATATGTTTTTTTATTTATATGTATATAGTATTTAATAATTAAATTGATATTGTAAATTAAAAAAACCTAATATTTTTATATATAAAACCCTAATTCTTTTCAAACCCTAATTTTTAATTTAATATGTATATATTCTACAATTCATTTATAATTTAAATCTTGTTTAAAAAATTAAAATTCTTAATTTATTTTTATAATATGTAAATATTCTATGAATTGTTTAGAACTTAATTTAGTATGTAAATAATTTTTATTATATGTTTAAAAATAGTTTTAAAAAAATTGTTAGATTAATTTTATAGTTATAATCTTATTTTCATAATATGTACATAATTAATTTAATTCTATAATTTACATATAACTTAAAGTTTTATAATAATTGTTCATATTTTCTTATTAAGCTTTAAAAAATTTTGTTTATTATAATATTCTTGTTTATTTCATTATTATTATTAATTATATTCTTGTGATATTTATTTATTATTAACCCCATTTAATTTAGTATTATTTTTATTATTTTCACTAACCCAATTATTATCATTATTATTTAATATTTTGCTTATTTATTTAAATTGCTTTTATTATAATTATGTAATTGTTCCTCGGTGTAATATTTATTAATAATGTTTATTATTTATTTTATGCTATGGTTAGTAAATAGGGAGTGTAAATATACTTGTAATTTAAAATTAATTTAGATCATTTAAATGTAAAGATAAATATTAAAATTGTACACTCACACACGTAAGTCGATCTTTGATCGCCATCTCACTTCCTTAGGGATACCTCTCATGTTGCCTATTCAAAAAGGTCAAGTAGGGCGTATAAAGCAAAAGTCCCTCAAAATAAAGTCATCTAGTCCCTTAACAAATAAAAGATCAAGTCCCTTTCGAATGTTGCCTTTGTAATGATCTTGTCCCTTTTCGAATAAAGATGATAGTCCCTTCAAAATTGCTTATACACCCCACAGTTGCCTAAATAAACAGATGTCCCTTTACTTGTCCCACACATCCCAGGTAATGACTACCTATTCCTTAATAATAGGGATAGTCTTACCACTTAAAGGATCCAAGAACAGAAAAGACTTAAACTTAGGGTAGGTTCCTCATAGTTACTTGCTCACTCTTCAAAACTTTTCAAACACTTCACACTTTCAAATTTTCAAAACAAAGGTTTTTTACGCATCCGTACATGGATCATTATCAAACTCTTAAGAAAATTTTTATTCACACACTTCACATTTCAAAAACATTTTAAAGTGAGCTAAGTAACTAAGAGCCCATGGATAGCCATGGATGTAAAGGGTGCTAACACCTTCCCTTTACATAACCTACCCCCCGGACCCAAAAATCTTTTAAAAAGGTCTTTCCTGTTCTTTTATGCCTTTCCTTTGGATAAAATAAAAGTCGGTGGCGACTATTGCTATCCGCAACATAACTAAAGTCAGTTCTCCCACCGTGTTACAGAACTGGCGACTCTGCTGGGGATTTAATATTAAAGAGGGGTACCCTTAGGAATTAGATCACTTTAAAATTGTTTGCCTTGTTTGCTTTATACTTACTTGTTGGGCTCTTATGTGTGAAAGATCCTAACCCGGATCTAGTGTACCTTAGGTAAATGGCAATAGACCAAGGAAACTGTACGACGTATACCGATATGGTTGATCTGGTGGCCATAGTTAGTGTGACTTCTTGGTTGGTGCTTATGTTCCTTAAGTCAAGTTGAGGATAATATGAGGCTGCCATATGTTGTCAATACACTAACTAACTTTTAGAACCCTAGTTATCCCATCTTGGCCTTTAGAAAGTAGTGAGATAACCGGCTTTGGTGCAGACTGAAGTTGGTTGATACTCGATGCTACGCTCATTGAGATTCTAAACTTGGAGGGTTTTGGTTGGCAAGTAAGTTGCCTACTGAACAACCACCCTTGTGAAGAATCAATGATATTGAGATCCCTTAGAATATGGTTACTTTTGTAGGACAGGATGAACCAACTAAACTTCAGGGGAGGGTACTTACCTTTAAACTTCATGCAAGCCTTTAAACCTAGGGCTATTGGGTGACTTGTTTGTGTGTGCCACATGTTTGTGATTGAACATAACATCATGACATCATCATGCATCATAAGCATAACATTTTCACTAACCATTTCAAAGACCAAAGGATTTATCTTTGTTCTTTGTTGCAGGTCATGGCTTCTGCTCGTAGAAACACCATCAGGATCAACTTTGTGGGCATACCTGCTAAGCTTAAAGAGTTGGTTTCTCAAGTGTCTGATCACTCCCAGTTCATCAAGAGACATGGTCACCTATTGGATCTAGTCACTTCAGGGTTCAATGAAGACATGATGAGTGTTCTGTTTCAGTTCTTTGACCCTAAGCACCATTGCTTTACATTCCCTGACTATCAGTTGGTTCTTACAATGGAAGAGTCTCTAAACTTCTGGGTATACCTGTGCTTGATCAAAGACCCTTCACAGGCTTGGAGAAGGAGCTTAAACCAGAGGTTATTGCTGCAGCTCTACATCTGAAGAAGTATGACATTATTCTAGAAACGAGAAGCGGGGTTAAGGGTATTCTTGCCAAGGTGTTGATAGAGAAAGCTCAGGTGTTCTTGAAGGCCATGAGCTATGATGCTTTTGAGGAGATCTTAGCCTTGCTGATTTATGGCTTAGTATTGTTCCCCAATCCAGATCAGTTCATAGACGTTCATGCCATCAACATATTCCTGAGTCACAATCCAGTGCCTACATTGCTTGGAGATATCCTACATTCTCTTCACACCCGTACTACAAGGGCAAGAGGAACTTTGATGTGCTGCATACCTTTGCTTTCTAGGTGGTTTATTTCTCACCTTCCTCGCTCAGTGATGAAGAATGAGCAAGGGTTCAGGTGGTCCAAAAAGATCATGTCACTCTCGCATTCAGATATCCATTGGTGCTCCAGATCTATGGAGAATGTCACTGTCATTGATCGTTGTGGGGAGTTCCCTAATGTGCCACTTCTGGGCATAAGAGGAGGCATCACCTACAACCCCTTTCTAGCTTTACGACAGTTTGGTTACGCTCGGAGTGATGGTCCACATGACATGTTGATTCAGGGCATTGTGTTTGACTACGACAACGATCTTCAAGGTTACCGTCAGAGATTCATACGAGCCTGGGGAAAAGTGAACAAGGTTGACAGCAAGACTCTGGAGCCTAAGTACACTATTCCTATGGAGGCTTATCTCAGATGGGTGCGATCTCGTGCTCAGACTCTCATGATGCCATATCCTGCTATCCTGCCAATTACCATGGAACCTGTTGCTGAAGGAGACACTGCTTATACCATCCTTCACCCAGACATGCCTACTGACATGGAAGACTTGCAAAGATCCTGGATCCAGTTGAAGGAGCAAAGGGATACTTTCGAGGCTCATTACAAATCAAGCCAAGAAAGAATCCTGGAACTAACAAAGCAACTTCACGAGGAACGGAATCTCAACTCATACCTCAACACAAAGAGGAAACGTCCATGGGAGACTTAAAACCCCATCCCTTGTATTTATTTCATTTCATTTTCTGTAAGCCCAAGAGGCAAAACAAATTTATTACTAATAAAAGTTTACCTTTTTGTTTGTTTAAGCAAATTTAAATCCTGCGGTCCTTGAAAACATTGCATATACATTCGCATATCATTTCATTGCATCACAGGTTTATAATTGTGCACAGGTTTCTCACCTTCTCGCTGTTTATTTCAGCAATGACTCTTGAACAAACAGTTAAGGATCTTCAGGCACAAAATGCACAGTTCCAAGAGCTGATTCTGAACCTGACCAAGGGGCAGGATGAATTGAAGACGCTGCTGGCCAAGAAGACTAAGAAGACTAGAAGGTCAGGTGGCCTGATCAACATGGGAAGAAGGTTCAAGGGTCTTGCCAAGACCAAAGAACCAGTTGAAGATTATGAGTCTGAAGAGTCTGAAAAAGAGGGAGGCAGTCTCCACAACACTATGGGGGACTCTGATTCTGAGGCTAATTACTACCATGAGCCTAATGAAGACAAATTCAAGATGCTGGTGGATAGAATGGATGCTATGGAGTTGCAGAAGTCTTCTGGGCTGGATTTTGAAGATTTGAGTCTGATATCTGGGGTAGTCATACCCATTGGTTTCAAGGTTCCTACCTTTGTTGTTTATGATGGGGTCTCGTGTCCCAAGCTGCATCTGAGGTCTTATGTCAGAAGAATCCAACCTCACACTGCTGATAAAAAGTTATGGATCCATTTCTTCCAAGAGAGCTTATCTGGAGCTCAATTGGAGTGGTATTATCAGTTGGAGAGTGTCAACATCAGGGATTGGAATGATCTTGCTGAAGCTTTCTATAAGCAATATCAATACAATGCTGATTTAGCTCCTACTCGCATGCAGCTGCATAGCATGTCTATGGGTGCCAAAGAAAGTTTCAAGGAGTATGCTCAGAAGTGGAGAGATTTAGCTGGAAGAGTACAACCCCCTTTAACTGACAGGGAATTGGTTGATATGTTCATGTGTACGCTGAATGGTCCTTTTTACAGTCATCTCATTGGAAGCTCATCATCTGGCTTCACTGAGTTGATAATGACAGAAGAGCGCGTGGAAAATGGTATAAAGAGTGGCAAGATTCAGGTGGGTACTTCTTCATCAGGTACTGCAAAGAAGCCTCCCACTGGGAAGAAAGAATCCAATGCTGTTTATGGTCAACCTGATCGTAATAGAAGGCATCAGTCTGTGAGTGCAGTTCATATTTCAAATCCAACACCTACAACACCAGAGCAGCCACAGGGCAACCAACAGAGGGCTAGAAGGCAGTTCACAAAGATCAACATGTCAATGGCTCAGGCATTGCAACACTTGTTGAAGGCTGAACTTATTACTCTGAAAGAGGCTCCTCAGAATCCCAATGTTACCTCTCCCAGGTACAATCCCAATGCACGATGTGCATATCATTCAAACTGTCAGGGACATGATACTAATAGTTGTTGGGTCTTGAAGAACAAAATTCAAGATATGATTGAGGCTGGAGAGATTGAGTTTGACCCTCCGGGTACTCCAAATGTGATTACTGCTCCCATGCCAAATCACGAGAAGACTGTTAATGCCATTGATGAAGATTAACATATCAATTCAGTTGCAGAGTTGACCACACCATTGTCTGTCCTCAAGAAGAAGTTAGTGCAAGCTGGGTTCTTTCCAAGTTGTCGTGAAGATTGTTTGTATTGTACCTATAAGCCGGATAGTTGCTGGAGATTGAGAGATGAAATTCAACGTCTCATGGATAAATATACCATAGTGTTTGAGAGGACTCCATCGTCTGTAGAAAGTATGGTGGATCATATTACTAAAGGTAGGAGGACTGAAGAAGTTGATATGGTTGATAAAGTACCAGTAAGGATTACTTCAAAGGGACCTGTTAAAATCACTCATAAGGGTCCAATGAAGATTACTGCTGAAGGCCCTGTGAAGGTTGTTGCTGAAGCCAGAGTGGCTCCTATGATCATTACCACTCCTGGTCCTATTCCATATACATCTGATAAAGTTGTGCCTTGGCATTATGGGTCTGATGTTTATATCCATGGTGTTAAGCAGGAACCCTTAGCTGATGTGATTGATGATGTTGATAATATTGTTGGGTCTAGTAAGATCACACGAAGTGGAAGAGTCTTCTCTCCTCCAGTTACTTCCAAGAATGCAGTTACTCCTGTTGCTACCTCCACCATTGATGCTCGGGGCAAAGGTCCTGTTATTGAACCTATACCTACTGATGTACTAGCTGCTGATGATCTTGCTAAGCAGATGGAAGAAGTATTGAAAATCATTCGTAAGAGTGATTATGACATTGTTGATCAGTTGGGGCACACTCCCTCCAAGATTTCCATGTTGTCTTTGTTGTTATGTTCTGAAGCTCATGCCAAAGCTTTGATTAAGTTTCTGAAGACTGCTCATGTACCCAATGCAATTTCTGTTGACCAGTTTAAGAATTGTGTTGCCCACTTGACCTATGATAATGGGTTAGGTTTCTCTGATGCTGATTTGACTCCTGCCAAGAGGGATCATAACAGGGCTCTGCATATCTCAATTGAATGCAGGGGCACTACCCTGTCACATGTATTGATAGACAATGGTTCCTCTCTGAATGTGTTGCCCAAAGAAGTCCTGAATATGCTGAGTCCTGAAGATGCTGTGCTGAAGCCCAGTAATATAGTGGTGAAGGCTTTTGATGGTTCGAGAAGAGTGGTGCATGGAGAAATTGATCTCCCAATCAAAGTTGGTTCTCAGGTTTTTAATGCTACATTTTATGTGATGGATATTCGTCCTTCGTACTCTTGTTTGCTTGGTCGTCCCTGGATCCATGGGGCAGGTGCTGTAACCTCTACATTACATCAGATGCTAAGATATCCGGTAGAAGGAAAAGTTGTTACTGTCTATGGAGAGGAAGAATATTTTGTTAGCCATGTGAACACCTTCAAGTATCTGGAAGTGGAAGGTGAATATGTTGAAACTCCGTGTCAGACGTTTGAAGTGGTTCCTTGGATTGTTAATGATTATGAAGCTCCTCCTGTTGTCAAGAAAGTTCCTGTAGTCACCAGAGTACCTCCAACAATGGCCTCCCTTAAAGATGCTAGAGCTGTGGTGGATGAAGGTGGTTGTACTATTTGGGGACAGCTTCCTGATATCCCATACAAGTCTGACAAATTTGGTTTGGGTTTCACTACAGAGTCCCAGAAGGCTGTTCGTCGTGCTCATGTTGTTCGTATCACCAATCAAGGGGTTATGAAGAACCAGATCAATGTTGTGGGTGACTATGATGAAGACTACAATCTGGATGCTTGGATCTTTCCTATCGTGGGTGCTGGACTCAATAATTGGAAAGCTGAAGATGTTATTCCTATCTCCTTTAGTCAGGAGTAAATACTATTACTGTGTTGTTACTTTTAAGTTTGTAATTTCTTGAACAATTGAACTTTTTAAGCCTTGTGCCTTACCCGGGGCACAATGGTGTGCTTGTTATGGGATGTCATTTTATTTGCATACTTCATTCAATAAAAATCAGTGGACGTTTCGTTTTCGTAAATATTGTGTTCCTTGTCTTTCTTTTCTTTTATTTTTGTTTTATCAGCTATGTGTTCTTATACACACCCACATCACTAAAATGCAGATCCTCATCCACTCTGGATCCTGTTGATAACAGTTCTACTATTGCCAATTATAATTTCGAGAATCCGATCTATCAAACTGAAGACGGAAATGAGGACGATTGTGAAGTACCTGTAGAGCTTGCTAGGTTGTTACAACAAGAAGAGAAAGCCATACAGCCACATGAAGAGCCAGTCGAAGTTGTGAATCTGGGAACTGAAGAAAACAGGAAAGAAGTTAAGATAGGGGCTGAATTAGAGGACAGTGTCAAGAACAGGTTGATTCAGATGTTACGTGACTACGTGGAGATCTTTGCTTGGTCTTATGAAGATATGCCAGGGTTGGATACAGACATTGTGGTTCACCGTTTACCAGTAAAAGAAGATTGTCGTCCAAAGAAGCAGAAGGTTCGTCGTATGCGTCCTGAAATGTCAGAGAAGATCAAAGCAGAGGTAATGAAACAGTTCAATGCAGGGTTCTTAACTGTGACTTCTTATCCTCAGTGGGTTGCAAATGTGGTACCAGTTCCTAAGAAAGATGGTAAGGTACGTATGTGTGTAGACTACAGGGATTTGAACAAGGCCAGCCCCAAAGATGACTTTCCACTTCCTCATATTGATGTTCTAGTAGACAACACTGCTCAGCACAAAGTATTCTCTTTTATGGATGGTTTCTCTGGTTATAATCAAATCAAGATGGCACCTGAAGATATGGAGAAGACAACATTTGTTACACAGTGGGGCACCTTTTGTTATAAGGTGATGCCATTTGGTTTGAAGAATGCAGGGGCAACATATCAGCGAGCTATGATGGCTTTGTTTCATGATATGATTCATCATGAGATAGAGGTGTATGTGGATGATATGATAGCCAGGTCCCAGAATGAAGAGCAACATCTTGATCATCTACACAAGTTGTTTGAGAGGTTGAAGAAATACAAGTTGAGATTGAACCCAAACAAGTGTACTTTTGGAGTTAGATCTGGTAAACTCCTGGGTTTCATTGTCAGTGGAAAAGGTATTGAAGTAGATCCTGCAAAAGTGAAAGCTATACGAGAGATGCCAGCTCCCCGTACTGAGAAGGAGGTTAGAGGTTTCTTGGGACGATTGAATTACATTGCAAGATTTATTTCCCAATTAACTGTCATCTGTGAGCCAATCTTCAAGTTGTTGAAGAAAGATCAGGTGATGGAATGGAATAATGAGTGCCAGACTGCGTTTGATGAAATCAAGAGATACCTGCTGGAGCCACCAATTTTGATGCCACCAGTTGATGGAAGACCCTTGATTATGTACTTAACAGTGTTAGACAATTCAATAGGGTGTGTGTTGGGGCAACATGACGAGTCTGGTCGAAAAGAGCAGGCAATATACTACCTTAGCAAAAAGTTTACCGACTGTGAAACAAGATACTCACTGCTCGAGAAAACTTGCTGAGCTTTGGCATGGGCTGCTCGCCGACTAAGACAATATATGTTAACCCATACTACCTTGTTGATTTCGAAGATGGATCCAATCAAGTACATATTTGAGAAACCTGCTCTCTCTGGAAGAATTGCGAGATGGCAAATGATCTTGACAGAATATGACATACAGTATACTACTCAAAAGGCTATTAAAGGAAGTGTTGTGGCTGATCATTTGGCTCACCAAGCAGTAGATGATTACCAGTCAATGAGTTTCGAGTTCCCTAATGAAGACATTATGATTATTACCAAAGAACCTGGACAATATGACGGACCTGAACAAGGATCCCGATGGACTATGGTTTTTGATGGTGCCTCTAATGCACTTGGTAATGGTGTTGGTGTTGTGATTAGTTCCCCTGAAGGTTGTCATACCCCGATTACTGCTAGACTTTGTTTCTATTGTACCAATAACATGGCTGAGTATGAGGCATGTATCCTGGGAATTAAAGCTGTTATTGATATGAAGATTCAGTGCCTTGATGTGTATGGAGATTCAACCCTGGTAGTAAGTCAGATTAAGGGAGATTGGGATACCAAGCATGATAACCTCATTCCTTACAGAGAGCATGTGTTGTCTTTGATCCCACATTTCAAAGAGATTACTTTTGGACATATTCCACGAAGAGAGAATCAATTGGCAGATGCATTAGCTACCATGGCATCTATGTTTGAGATCAGCTGGGATGATGAAGCTCCCAAGATTACCATTGATAGATTTGAAAAGCCTGCATACTGCAATGAGATTAGCACTGAAGAAACAGAGGAGAAGCCTTGGTTCTATGAAGTAAAAAGATATCTTGAAGCTCAGGAGTTCCCTGAAGGGGCATCTGTCAAAGATAGGAAGTTTCTGAGAAGGTTTTCTGCTAAGTTCTTTTTGAGTAATGGGATTTTGTACAAACGCAATCATGATTCAACTATGCTTCGTTGTGTGGATAAGAAGGAAGCAACTGAGATTATGGAAGATATGCATGATGGGACCTTTGGCACTCATTCTAGTGGTCATACTATGGCAAAGAAGATATTGAGAGCAGGTTACTATTGGTCTACCATGGAAGCTGATTGTTACCAACACTCCAGAACGTGTCACAAGTGTCAAATTTATGCTGATAAAGTACATATACCTCCATCACCATTGAATGTGTTGACTGCTCCTTGTCCTTTTGTCATGTGGGGCATTGATATGATTGGTGATATCAAACCTACTGCTTCTAATGGGCATCGTTTCATCCTGGTTGCTATTGATTACTTCACAAAGTGGGTAGAGGCAGCTTCATTTGCATCTGTTACTAAGAATGTTGTGGCCCGATTCATTAAGAATAATCTTATATGTAGGTATGGTATCCCTGAAAGGATTATTACTGACAATGGCTCTAATCTGAACAACACTATGATTACTGATCTCTGCACGCAGTTCAAGATTAAGCATCGTAACTCTTCTCCGTATCGTCCGAAGATGAATGGGGCAGTTGAAGCTGCTAATAAGAACATTAAGAAGATTGTACAAAAGATGACTATTACTTATAAGGATTGGCATGAGATGTTACCATTTGCTCTTCATGGTTACCGTACCACAATACGTACTTCAACAGGGGCAACCCCATTCTCCTTGGTCTATGGTATGGAAGCAGTTCTGCCCATTGAAGTTCAGATTCCCTCCTTAAGAATTATGAAGGATGCAGGCTTGGATGAAGATGAATGGATTCAGACTCGACTTGACCAGATAAATTTGATTGATGAGAAGAGGTTAGCAGCAGTTTGTCATGGCCAGATGTACTAGAAACAAATGATCAAAGCTTTTAACAAGAAGGTTAAGCCAAAGGTATATCAGGCTGGTGACTTGGTAATCAAGCGTATCATATTACCACAGGGTGATCCTATGGGCAAGTGGACTCCTACATATGAAGGACCATTTGTGGTCAAAACAGTGTTTTCAGGAGGTGCTATGATACTCACTACTATGGATGGTGAAGACTTCCCGCAGTCTGTAAACGCAGACATAGTTAAAAAATACTACGCATAAAGAGAGACCCGATAGGTTGACTGGCCTAGGCAAAAATAAGGGCATCCCGACGAACCAAAAGGGTTCGGGCAAAAACTAGGGATATATATAAAAAGATGTACACCCGGCAAGTCGAAAACCTGAAAAGGCGGCTTGGGCAAAAAAGGGTATCCCGGTGGATTGAAAACCTGAAAGGGCAATCCAGGCAAAAGTTAAGGATTAAAGCGTATGACTATGTCTCGTTTGGATCACCCATGAAACTGCAACCAATTGTGTTACTTACTCAGTGCTCGAACAGATAAAGCTCAATCCAATCGTTTCCGTCTCAACAGCAGAAGATGAGATACTTGAAGATAATGGCAATAGTAGAATTGAAACTCAATAGGATTATTTCCTACATAGCTGATTCTCCTTATTTTGTAAAAACTTTATGACAAAGTCCTCTTACTAGGATTTCTGTCTCCTTGTACAAACCTACTTATGTATAGGTCACTTTTTGATATAAATAAAATTCCATCTTTGAATCCAGATTTACTTTTACCCTATTTACATAAGCGAAACGTCCATTGGTTGTGTTTGAATGTATGTATGCTTTTGAATATGATTGATGTTTACAAGAAATGCATGTATGCTTAATATGATTGATGTTTACCTGAAATGCATAAAAATGCAGTAATAGTATTTACTAAGGACGAACGAGGGAAGGATTTCAACGAAGCTTCGCCGGTTCATCTCTACCAAAACAGTTACAAACCCTCAGTAGGACAAATCTATCTTCATAAAGTCACATCTCCCCTGGAATTTATATCCATCTCTTTTATCCTCATACGGATATTCAGGAATTTACTTTCCAATAAGAGTACGACGAACGAAGACGGGAGGTTATATATACCTTACTATCCCAAGCAGACGGGAGGTTATGTATACCCTACTATCAAATGAAGACGGGAGGTTATATATACCTTACTATCCCCAGCAGACGGGAGGTTATGTATACCCTACTATCAAACGAAGACGGGAGGTTATGTATACCTTCTTATCAAACAAGACGGGAACGAGTTCCTCATACTCTTCAGCAACAAATCGGGATTTATTTTCCCTGGCCAGCAGTTGTTATACGAAGATATCCAGACGCTTCAGGCAGCATCATATCATGCATACATCATTTACATCATACCATAACATACATATCCATAGATACATAATACATCACTTAAGTGCATCATATTATACATGCATACATAATATATAAACTAATATTACCATACAGAATGCTACCTTGTTTTCAGGTTAATTCTCCAGCAGACAGACTTCATCAACAACTTGTGACTATTGGGCCGTTGTTTATCCTCCCAAAAGTTATCATTTCCTCAGGACGTTGTTATCCTCCTGAAAGCATATCATTCCCTCAGGATGTCGTTTATCTTCCTGAAAGCTTCTTATACCTCAGGACGTTGTTTATCCTCCTGAAAGCATATTATCTCCTCGAGACGTTGTTTATCTTCCTGAAAGCTGTCACCCTTACCTCAGGACGTTGTTTATCCTCCTGAAAGCTTCTTATACCTCAGGACGTTGTTTATCCTCCTGAAAGCTTCTTATACCTCAGGACGTTGTTTATCCTCCTGAAAGCATACTATCTCCTCGGGACGTTGTTTATCTTCCTGAAAGCTATCATCACTTCCTCAGGATGTTGTTTATACTCCTAAAAGCATATTATTACCTTGGGTCGTTGTTATTTTCCCAAAGGTTACCACTTCCTCAGGACGTTGTTATCCTCCTGAAAGCATATTATTACCTCAGAACGTTGTTTATCTTTCTGAAAGCATATTATTATCTCAGAACGTTGGTTATCCTTCTGAAAACATATCATTACCTCGGGACGTTGTTTATCTTCCTGAAAGTTATCATTATACCTTCATATTTTGGACTGCTTTATCCTCCAAGAAATGTACCTGAAGAATTTTTCTCCAAGTGGCATCTTTAAGCCCACTCAAGCATATTCAACTAATCATCTGTATCACTCTATGCACTGGTGAGTGCAAATTTTTGGGCTTTTGTGTTCAATCCCCTTCAACCTTCCAGGTCACGACTGGCACATATACTATTCTAACCCCTCGGGTTTCAGAAAATTGAACAGGGGCAGCTGTTGCACCCCAAAATTTGCCCTCACAATACAAGACTTTGTGTGCTAAGAAGGTTCACAAGGTTCACAAGACCTTTCATGAAGTTCATGAAGTCTACAAGATACTTTATGAGGTTCACAAGGTTCACAAGATTCACAATACATACAAGACCTTTCATGAAGTTCATGAAGTATACAAGATACTTTATGAGGTTCACAAGGTTCACAAGATTCACAATACATACAAGACCTTTCATGAGGTTCATGAAGTTTACAAAACACTTTATGAGGTTCACAAGGTTCACAAGATTCACAATACTTACAAGACCTTTCATGAGGTTCATGAAGTCTACAAGACACTTTATGAGGTTCACAAGGTTCACAAGACCTCCCATGAGGTTCACAAGGTTCACAAGACATTTTATGATGGTTCACAAGGTTCACAAAGTTCATAATTGGTCAAAAGATTTGACAATTCCCTAAGACAATGCACCTCTTAAGCAGTGCATCCAAAACTAGGGTTTTGACTTTAATCAGGCTAAATGAATTTCCAAAAACTTCAAGTGAGCTTCATAACATCTTATATGTGTGTAAGAACCCCCATGACAAGTTTCAAGACTTTTCTCAAAGGTTTGCTCAGTCAGATGATCAGATAAGTCAAAATCAGTCAAAGTAGTTAAAAAGTCAAACTGAGGTCAACTGTGGTCAAACCAAAGTCAAACTTCATGATTCTTTGCCAACATCAAGTATATGAAGTAAAATTCATCATTTGATCAAGGTTTGATCATGATTCATTAAGGATATTTCAGATCATCAAGAATCAGGGGTTTCTAAATTAGGGTTTCCTTAGTAAAAGTCAACTGAACTTTGACCAGCCATAACTTTCACATGCTTCATCACCAAGTTTCCATCAAAAGCTCATTTTTAAGGAAATTGAATTCTCTACAACTTTGTGTCTCACAAGCCAAGCCCAAAAATGCTTCATTTGGAAGGTATGAGCTAAGACATTATAGGTCCTTTTGAAAGTCAACAAAAAGTCAACAACTTCAAAAAGGCATAACTTGAGAATGGTAAATGATATGGACATGAAACCAGTGGGGTTGGTTAGAGGACTCTTCAAGCTTTCCAAAATGTCAGAGAACACCCTCATAGCATTAAAATTGAAGGATGTGTGCCCTTGCAAAGTTGGGAAATTTTAGGGAAGTTTATGAAGCAAATGGAGGTTTAAAACCAAATTTTGCTAAGTGGGCTGAACTTTTAATGACCCAAAGCAATCCATGACATCATGCACGAAAATTATTTGATATTTTCATAATTTTTATTTTATTTAATTAATTTATTATGATTTTTTATACTAAAAATCATTTTAAATTTAAATAAAATATTAAATGTGAAGATTTAAAATTATTTTTGATTCTAGAAGGTCATGTATTCAATATGGATCAAATTGATACAAAGATAATGTTGATTGGCTTGAAATAGAAAGTGTTTATGCAAAAATATTTGAATTTCAAAGCTTATCTTTCTCAATCTTTTTGGATCAAATCTTTCACACAAACATCAAGTTTTTTGACCTAGAATGATCACACTATAAGTACATAACTTAAACCTAATCATAGGACACGAAATTCAGCCTCCATAGAGTAAGTTCATATTTTCAAAAACCTCTCCAAAACTCAAATTCGGTTTCCCTTCTACAAGGCATTTGAAGGTATTTTAAGGACATGAGAGTGATCCCTGGACATCATTGAATCATTCCCAATGATCATTTACATCTAAAACCTCTCCATTTGCATAATTTGATTCATATTATTCATCATATTTTGATTTTTCGATTCTGGTTATTGAATGGTTTTTAATGAATTTTGATTGATTAATCTTGTTTGTGTGATGGTGTAGAAGCTTTCTGGACAGTTAAATTAAAGTTTCATGGACTAAATCGTGATACGCCATAGTTAGGGTTTACTGACCTCAATTAGGGTTTTGTGATTCATCACATATAAATGAATTTGAAGGACGTGGTTGTGTTGTATGGACCTCAAGGAACTTATTACACTCATCAATTTAGAGAAATTTTGTTGTTTGCTTGGTGTTTGTTAATTCGCAGGTTCATACACGCAGGAAAAATTGAAGGAAATTCCTCAGGAAATTTCGCAGGAAAACCTGCGAAATCCCAAGGAAGAAGATGACCAGTGGCGCCATATTTCAAATTCAAAATTTTATCTTAATATTTTATGAATTCGTTTTTGATTTATTTCACCATTGTGTGGTAGCTCAGTTGGCCAAAGTATGCACGTGTATTGTTGGATGACTGGAGTTCGAATCCTGGTTTCACCAATTTTTTCTTGTTTTTCAGTTCAATTATTATGTATAATATATTATGTATTATGGTTGCTATGTTGACAGGTGCGCTCTCCCAGCTGGAATGGTTAAGGTGTTTGTGTGATGCTTGAAGGTCCTGGGTTCGATTCCCCCAGGCCTTTTGTGTGTTTTTATTTTTTTTCATGATATTTCCAGGATGAGAACAAAACAAATTGGAGGTGGAAAGCTATCAGCCAGCGCGCACAGCCCAGTGGTCATGCTCTTGCTTGTCCAGGTAAAGGACCTGGGTTCAAATCCCAGGTCCTGTTTTTTTTGGTTTTGGTTTTTTCTTGTTTTATTTCTTTTATTATTTCTTCATCTTATTTTCTAAATTAATTTAAATAATTTCTAAACTATATATATATAAATCATTTTTCTTTTAAAAAAAAAACTTATATTATTTTCTCAAAACCTAAATTGATATATTTACTTCTTTATATGTTTTTTTATTTATATGTATATAGTATTTAATAATTAAATTGATATTGTAAATTAAAAAAACTTAATATTTTTATATATAAAACCCTAATTCTTTTCAAACCCTAATTTTTAATTTAATATGTATATATATTCTACAATTCATTTATAATTTAAATCTTGCTTAAAAAATTAAAATTCTTAATTTATTTTTATAATATGTAAATATTCTATGAATTGTTTAGAACTTAATTTAGTATGTAAATAATTTTTATTATATGTTTAAAAATAGTTTAAAAAAAATTGTTAGATTAATTTTATAGTTATAATCTTATTTTCATAATATGTACATAATTAATTTAATTCTATAATTTACATATAACTTAAAGTTTTATAATAATTGTTCATATTTTCTTATTAAGCTTTAAAAATTTTTGTTTATTATATTCTTGTTTATTTCATTATTATTATTAATTATATTCTTGTGATATTTATTTATTACTAACCCCATTTAATTTAGTATTATTTTTATTATTTTCACTAACCCAATTATTATCATTATTATTTAATATTTTGCTTATTTATTTAAATTGCTTTTATTATAATTATGTAATTGTTCCTCGGTGTAATATTTATTAATAATGTTTATTATTTATTTTATGCTATGGTTAGTAAATAGGGAGTGTAAATATACTTGTAATTTAAAATTAATTTAGATCATTTAAATGTAAAGATAAATATTAAAATTGTACACTCACACACGTAAGTCGATCTTTGATCTCCATCTCACTTCCTTAGGGATACCTCTCATGTTGCCTATTCAAAAAGGTCAAGTAGGGCGTATAAAGCAAAAGTCCCTCAAAATAAAGTCATCTAGTCCCTTAACAAATAAAAGATCAAGTCCCTTTCGAATGTTGCCTTTGTAATGATCTTGTCCCTTTTCGAATAAAGATGATAGTCCCTTCAAAATTGCTTATACACCCCACAGTTGCCTAAATAAACAGATGTCCCTTTACTTGTCCCACACATCCAAGATAATGACTACCTATTCCTTAATAATAGGGATAGTCTTACCACTTAAAGGATCCAAGAACAGAAAAGACTTAAACTTAGGGTAGGTTCCTCATAGTTACTTGCTCACTCTTCAAAACTTTTCAAACACTTCACACTTTCAAATTTTCAAAACAAAGGTTTTTTACGCATTCGTACATGGATCATTATCAAACTCTTAAGAAAATTTTTATTCACACACTTCACATTTCAAAAACATTTTAAAGTGAGCTAAGTAACTAAGAGCCCATGGATAACCATGGATGTAAAGGGTGCTAACACCTTCCCTTTACATAACCTACCCCCAGGACCCAAAAATCTTTTAAAAAGGTCTTTCCTGTTCTTTTATGCCTTTCCTTTGGATAAAATAAAAGTCGGTGGCGACTCTTGCTATCCGCAACATAACTAAAGTCAGTTCTCCCACCGTGTTACAATAAGAAACTAAGTTTTTGTTGAATATGTAAATTGAGTTCGATAAGCTACTGAGTTCGTCCATTTTCTTGACTGAGTTCGTCCGAGTTCGTCCTCTACTAAGTTCTCATATGGTACGTTGTTGTTGTTATGTTCGATAAGTCATAATATTGTTGTTATTTTCTTGACTGAGTTTTTGGTTATAATGTTGTTTATTGATTGTAATATCGGTTATATTGTTGTTATTTTGTTGTTATGTTCGATAAGTCTAATATTGTTGTTATTATATGTAACTCTATTTTCAACTTGAATGATGTAAATATATGTTAATTATGAGAAAATAAAGTGAACTTGAAAGTTGTTAGAAGCTAAATTGTTCGTCATTTAGATGAACAATGATTGAGATTTGAGAATGATTTTTATAAGATGATAAGTTTATTTTCCTTATGAAAGAGTCTAATATGATGTTTGAAGTTCAAGTTTCAATCATTTTGGAAGGTTTATTGTTTGAGGACAGAATTAAGAAGTGAGTTGTGATGATACCTCATCCAATGTAATTTTTAGTCTTTTAAGGCAATTGTTTAGTTTCTTTCTTAAAAGTTATGCGGCACACGGGTATGGCAAGTGTAGTAAGATCGTAATACTTAGTAGCATTTTATTTAGGATATTCGAAGATGCTACCCGACTATTAATCTAGCTTGTTGTCTGCTGCAATATCAATCTAGTTGTTTCTCATGTCCAAAACTCTATAATTCTAATACAATAGTTTTCGTTCTTGACTGATTTTGTGAAAATAGTGAAAATAATATTTTTGTCTGGATTTACCTTAGTTATATATAGGTTATTGGCATTTGGATTTACATTGGTTATGTATAGGTTATTATCATTTGGATTTACATTGGTTATGTATATATAGGTTATTGTCGTTTGGATTTACATTGGTTATGTATATGTTATTGAAGTTGATATTGATTGCTTACCTTAATAAGTAGGAAAACCATGGATAAAACATGGATGTGTGTCGATCGATTGTCCAAAGAGTACGATAATGGGGTTGCGGACTTTGTTAAGTTTGTTGTTCAACACGTTAAAAACCCCAGACGAATGAAATGTCATTGCTTGCGTTGTTGTTTTATTGGTAAGGTTGACACAAATGTATTGAAATCGCATTTACCGAGGCATGAAATTGATCGAAGTTATTAGTGTTGGAAATTTCATGGTGAGAAATTAACGAGAATGTTGAACCGAGTGGGAAAAGTAATACGACATATGCTTCAGACGACAAAGACACGGAAACATACGACGATGATCGAGTTGAAGAGATTGTAAAAGCACTTGAAGAAGATCTTCATGATTGTCCTAAATTTTTTGAGAGGTTAGTATGCGATGCAGAGAAATCGTTGTATAAAGGTTGCACTAAATTCTCAAGACTGTCTGCAGTATTAAAGTTGTACAACTTAAAGGCGGGAATGGATGGTCGGATAAAAGTTCCACAGAGTTGTTGGCCCTTATGAGAGAAATGCTACCGAAGGATAATGTTCTTCCTAATCGAACCTACGAGGCAAAAAAAATGTTGTGCTCTATTGGCACGAGCTATGATAAGATACATGTTTGTCCTAACGATTGTGTTTTGTTTCGTAACGAATATGCATCGTTAACTGAGTGCCCTAAATGCAGTTTGTCTCGATATAAGAAAAAATTGTCTCCAGCAAAAGTCTTATGGTATTTTTATATAATTTCAAGATTTAGGCACATGTTTCGTAGTGAAACCGATGCAAGACGCCTGGCTTGGCATGAAGATGAAAGAATTATCGATGGAAAGTATCGGCATCCGGCTGATTCACCACAGTGGTCGAAGATTGATAATGATTATCTTGACTTTGGAGAAGAAGCAAGAAACCTTCTCTTGGCATTATCTACTGATGGAATGAACTCGCATGGTCTTCAAAGTATCTTACATACCACGTGGTCTGTGATTCTTATGATTTATAACCTACCTCCATGGCTATGTATGAAGCGTAAGTACATGATGTTATCTATGTTAATCTCTGGGCCTAAGCAACTAGGGAATGGCATAGACATATACTTGACACCTTTGATCGAAGATTTAAAGATTTTATGGGAGAATGGTGTGGAGGTTTATGATGGATGTAGGAAAGAAAGATTCAATTTGAGGACGATGTTATTTGGCACAATTAATGATTTTCCAGCATACGAAAATCTATCTAGGTATAGCATTAAAGGTCAACGTGCGTGTCTTGTTTATGAAGTGGAACCGATACAATTCGATTGGAACTTTTCCAGAAGAATATGTTTCTCGGTCATCATAAATTCTTACATTCTAAACATCACTATCGTGGGTGGAGAAAAGCATTCAATGGAGACACCGAACATCGTAAAGCTCCATCTGCATTGTCAGGTGACCAAGTTTTTGAAAAGGTGAAAGATGTGTGTATTGAGTTTGGCAAGCCTTTTGCACACAAGGTTGTCAAAGGTGGGTGGAAGAAGAGGTCGATATTTTTTGAATTTCCATATTGGAAGTCTTTGTACGTGAGACATTTTCTCGATGTTATGCATATTGAAAAAATGTATTTGAAAGTGTTATCGGTACGTTACTCAATATTAAAGGAAAGTCTAAGGACGACCTTAAAGCAAGGGAAGACATGTTGAAAATGGGAATGAGAATTGAATTAGCATCCGTGAAGAAAGGAAGACAAACATATCTACCACCTGCTGCTTTTACTCTATCTAGAAAGGAGAAAAAAAGTTGTGTAAGTTTCTGAGTGAAGTTAAGGTTCCAGAAGGATACTCTTCAGATATTAGAAGACTTGGGTCTATAAAAGACCTCAAGTTGAAGAGTATGAAGACACGTGATTTCCATGTTATAAAGGAACATTTTATACCAATAGGTATATGTTATATTTTTCCAGAAAAAAGTAAGAAGTGCTATAACTAAATTGTGTTTTTTCTTTAGGTCAATCTGTAGTAAGGTGATCGATCCCGAGATCTTACCAACACTACAAAAAGAGATTGTAATTACCTTGTGTGAGCTTGAAATGTATTTTCCTCCCTCTTTTTTAGACATAATGGTTCATATAGCTATTCATCTTGTGAAAGAGACACGGTTGTGTGGAACAGCTTATATGAGATGGATGTACCCTGCTGAACGATATATGAAAATATTAAAAGGGTACGTGAAATCCAGAAGTCGACCAGAGGGTTGTATTGTTGAACGATACATTGTTGAAGAAGCTGTTGAGTTTTGTATTGAATATTTGTCCAACATTCAATCGATTGGACTCCCCAAAGCTCATATTTTCGAAAAAAAAGAAAGGTAACAAATTATTTGGAAATAAAATTGTGACAGTATCAAGGGATGAACTATGTCAAGTGCATTTGTATGTTCTGCACAATGATAATGAGGTTGAGTCATGTGTTGAAATGCACAAGGGTGTACTCCGAAGGTTAAATCCGAACAGAAATGAAAATTGGATAGTACGAGAGTACAATCAAAGTTTCATACAATGGTTAAAGGATCATATTTATTCGAAGCGCTCTTCAGATCCTGCTTCGGTAACAAAAATGTTGAGATGTTTGGCATATGGTCCAAGTTTGCATGTGTTTTCTCATAGCGCATACGCAATTAATGGATACACATTTTATACCAAAGAACGAGATGATAAGAGTACTATGCAAAATAGTGGTGTCACCGTGCTAACTGAAGCAATGCATATATCAAGTATGAGAGACTTAAACCCCCAAATATGCAAATTTGTCATATTTTTGAGTTATTAAGCACATTTGGGTGTTTGATTACGAGAAGTTTCAGATTCCCATCTTTGGTTGCAAGTGGGTAAATAGTAGTGGCATACGAATGGATAAGTTTGGATTTTGCAAGTTGATCTTACTAGTGTGGGGTACAAAGATGAACCTTTTATTCTAGCATCTCAAGCTAAACAAGTGTTCTATGTGAATAACCCGACGAGTACAAAATGATCTATAGTGCTTTTCTCTAACAAAGTGGTTGATGATAGCGGTGTCGATCGATGTGATATTGATGTTGAGAATGAGTCATGCATTAGACATAATGAGTTGAATAGAAATGATCAAGATGAGGATCTTATAGAGGATGAGTCATATATCAGGAATGATCATAACGAGGGAATTTGGATCAATTCATCCGTCCACATTGCTAAGAAACAAGTAATTAATATTCCAACAAAGAAAAGAAATAGATGTTAGTGAAAGATGTAATATAGTAAAATGTTATATATTATGTCATTATCATTTTCAATTGCTTTTATTATAATTTATATTTGATATCCATGGTTTCTTTATTTTTCATTTTCAATTGTTTTCATTATAACTTATATTTGATATCCTTGGTTTCTTTATTTTTCATTTTCAATTGCTTTCATTATAATTTATATTTAATATCCTTGGTTTCTTTATTACAAGTTAGATATGGCCACTAACGATGATCACCTACATGATAATCATTTTACGCATAAAGGAGGTAATAAAAAGGTATCTACGGAAGACGAGATTAGAAGAGGCATAACAATGATGAGGAGAGTGGTCCATGGTAGAGACTGAGGCATCGTTCTAGATGTGCATTGGAGCCAGCTTGGGCAGCTTATAGAACCTAACGGTCATACCTTGACTAATTTCATTGGTGCACCGGTAAGGAATGAGATTCCAATTACTTGTGATGATTGGAGAAAAAAAGAGTTGAATGAATCCAAAGAAAAAATTTGGACTGAGATAAAGGTACACTAATCATGTCTTTAATTATGCGAACTAATTATGTCTTTTAAATTACTTGTACTAACGCATAATGTGTATGTTTTTCTTAGAGGCGTTTCAACATCGAAGATGATAGAAGATATTTTTGTCTTAAATTGGCTGAAAAGCTACTAAGAGGGTTTAAAACATTTTTATCATCCAAGTATCTTAGGGATGAAGATGGTAATCATGTTGATGTGGAGCTTCCAAAGAAATATGAAAGTTTGATTTCACCAGAAGAATGTGAAGCGTTTAAATCCAAACGAAATGACCCAGCATTTAAAAGAATAATTGACACAAATCGGGAAAGAGCATCAAGTCTCGCGTATCCATACCGAAAAAGACGTGTCGGATATGGAAGCTTAGAACAATCTATGGTAAGTATCTATAAATTGAAATAATATATTTGTTCATCATGAGTTTTATTTGATCATATTATATGACTTAATGTGTAGTTACAGAAGGAGAAAAGTTCTGAAACATCTCTTCTTGCACATGTTTTGTGGAAGGAAGTCCGTGTGGGCAAATCTGGAGTTGTTAAAGAAGATGTTCAACGAGTATTTGAGAAATGTGTAAGTATACCATTATTTCTTTAATTAAATAAAAACTTTATTAACAAATATTTTACAAGTATTTGATATTCATCTGATTTTAAGGAGACATTATCTTAGTCAGCTTTATCTCCAGATGATACTAAGAGCATTCTTAGTCGGGCATTAGATGTCCGTGAGTATTCGGGTCGAGTGAAGGGTAAGGGATTTGGGATCACTCCGACCTCCTTGAGTATTAAAAAAGGAAAGGCTCCCAGTAATAAAGAGCTTAATACAAAATTGGAAGCACTAGAAGTTGAAGTTCGTGCATTAAGGAAAGAAAAAGAGGCTAGCGCTTCAGCATGTTTTAAAGATGGTTCAGACAAAGATAGTATCAACTGTAAATTTCAACCGAACATTCCAGAGGTAATTATATATATTTGTCTTAAATTGAACTATTAGCTTAAATCATGTAATTGACATATATACACATAAACAATTTCATATTTATTATTGGTTTTAGGGCATTTCCCATTGTCAGCTCTACTTACCGTCACCATATTATCAGATGGTTGGCAAGGGAAAAATGCATAACACTAACGGATAATTACTTCACACTAGACCGCTCCCTACTGGATGTTTGAAAGTCGCAGTTGAAATTGCAGTAGAGAAGGATGCATTATTACCATATCCTAACGATGTTTCAGATGCAACAACGGTGGAACAAACAATGAGTTTGTTTGTTGCATGGCCGACAAGCCTCATTAGCGTAGGATACGAGGTATGCTTAAAACCATTATGAACCTTTGTTAACCTTAATGTGTAGATTCAAATTTTTACGCGTATTTTACGTACATTTTTTACATGGTTATGTTAATTAGACTCCAACAAGATCCAAATCAAAAGATAAGGCTATTCTGCGGCATACCGAGTCCGTTGTTTCAAAAAAGCAGGTACATTACAATTATATGATATTTATGCATGAAAAATGTTAAATTCTTGATTTTATACTTCATCTAACTATTTATATGATATGTAGCTTCATGATAAGGAGGTTATCAACGTCTCCACACAACAAAAAAAGGTTGGTGCTAAGAAGACCGCGTCTAGGAAAAAACCTACCTTCAAGTATAGGTCGTGCCTTCAGACGTTTCTAGAGTTGACAAATATTCCGATTGGAGGTATTCGTCTTATACATATGGAGGAAGGTATTTTTGGCTTTGAATATGAACAATCAGTTGGTAATGAAGAATTTGTGCAAGTTTTTCCTCATGAAGAAATAGGCGTTAGTGTTGTCAATACATATGTCAGGTATATCCGATCTACTTTGTAATATTAATTAAACAACTTATTTACTTTATGTTTCAAATGAATAGTCTAATGTTAATGATGTTTTTATTTAAGGTTTTTTTATGACAAAGTGATGCGCCCAAGTGGATTGGACGAAAGATTTGGATTCTTAAGCCCCGCGTCCGTCAACTTAGCTTTAATCTTAAGTAGACCAGATGACGTGATGGTGTACATTCAAAACCTCTTCATAGCCAACAAATATACGGAAAAAGTTGTTCTTTTTACCGTTTAATACCGAGTTAGATTTTCATTCTAAATTCATTTATTATAATTATTTTGTATTTTGACGTCGTTTACAAAATTTCCATCTAACATTTGTTTAATCATACAATGGACATTGGTTGTTGCTCGCAATCAATCCTATCAGAGAAATTGTTTATTATCTTAACTCGTTAGGAAATGATTGGACAACATACCCGGATATGAAGAACATGATTGACACGTAAGTGAGATTGTTCTAAATATTCTTGTGTGTTTTTATTAATTTATGTGGATTATTCTAAATATTCATTTATATTTTATTAGCATTATACAAGCTTTTCGAGCCCAACGAGATATCCAAGTATCAAAGAGGAAAACCAACAACATTACATAGATAAAAGTGGCAGTATATTATTAATTATCATATTTTTTATTATATTAGTGATGATACTTGATAAAACTTAGGATTTATCCATATTTTCTTTTCATTTGTAGTGTCCTCAGCAACATAATCAAATTGATTGCAGATATTTCATGTTGAGGTTTATGAGAGAAACTCTTTCTTTGGGTCGATTGGAGATTCCACCTGATGTATGTATTTCTAACTTATGAGTTATTTTAATATTTAACACATATTTCTCATATAATTAAATAGTTGAAACTAAATCAAACTATGCTATATTATTATGCAGTACTTTGATGAATTCAAGTGTGCGTATTACTCAAGTAATCATTTGGATGAAATTAAAGAGAAATGATGTCAATTCATTATGAGGCTAAATGTGTTATAAGGTATATTGTACTCTTACTTTAATTGATGAAAATTTTGAGTATGTGTATGTAACTATAGACATATTGATTATGACTTGTTTTAATTGATCAATTACAATATTTTTGTGTTGTTTCAGGTTATAGTATAGTTGCAATTGGATGAAAATGTATAGCTCGGAGTGTTATCACATTTTAGTTTATGTAGAATTTCATTTGAACCAAAAATGTATACTTGGATGAAATGAATTGTATGAATTATTTCATTAATATTGTTTCATAGATATTGATTATAATATATGTTGTATATTATTTAAATTGGTTAGTAAATTGATACGATTGTATGAATTGTTTCGTAGATATTGGTGATTGAAAATCCGATTATTTTGTATCTATAAATCGGTGCCTAAATTAATAGGTTTAAATAGGATAATTTAGTGCAAATTCTAGATTGCAAAGCGGTGTCTAAGGTATACCATTAAAATAAATAAAAAACGTTGTCTAAGGTATATGAGAAAAAGGAAAAAAACATTGTCTAAAGTGGGGTTTAGAAAGTGCTTTTGACAATAAAAACGCTGTATAAAGCCCCTTTAGACAACGTTTTTGTCATTAACCAAAGTGCTGTCTAAACCTTTAGCAGCGCAGGTTTAGACAACACTTTGCAAAAAAAAAACACTATCTAAGGTCTTGTTTGGTATAGTGACATCAACAACATGATTTTCCCCAACCTACTCCTCTTATAGTATCACTTGATGAGTTTCTCTAGGTGGATCTCTTATAGCATTTGGTGTCATATGCAAGGTTGTGATACCCTAAAAAACAACTAGGTGTAGCTGTGAGCAACACTATAGCCGTTAGGAGTTATGGTACCACATGCCACATTTGGTACTAGATGATTAAGGCAATAATCAAACATAATTCATATTTATGCATGCCCTAACAGGAGGAACAAACTCAGAAGGGTCTCTTGGAATAAATTGCAAGTGGTCGAACTACCGCATGACGCGCTCAGGCAGATGTGGATACATAAGACGTGACCCGTAAACCAACCATTCATAATAGAAGGTCATGTCAAACAAGAGACATATCTGAATATGATTTGTGTACGCCTAAAATGTATATCTTTTTCAACCAAGCAATTAAGATACACTTGGAAGGGCTCCATCGCCTAATCCTATATAAGTGAGATGAATTCAAAAACACGTGATATATCATCATCGTAGGTTATAACATATGACAACCATAAATATACATGGGAAGTGACAGGGGATCCAAGCCTGAAAATGATACATATGAATTATTAGTAATGATGTAACACAAGTGTTATAAAAATGACACAAACACTGAAAGATGCAAATATGTTACCGCTAACAATGTGCAATTGCTTACCACTTATATCATATTCCACATAAAAACTTCAACTAACTTGGAGTACATGTAGACCAAACAAACGCCCCCAATTATACTTATGGTTCCGCTTCAAGTCAACGAAGTATCTTGGGTAAACAACATCAACATAAATGATACTTTTGTCCACAAAAGTGGACGTGCCAACCAAATACAACATGTATGCTATAAGAGCGTATGCTTTATGTTGCATGACTTGGTCATCATCGCCAATGACCTGCTCTGTTGCATGCAGCTGCTATGTATACAACCTATCCAAGAATCAAAACCTGGTATGACACCGTCAGATGGCTTGTAACTCCATAATAGAATCTCTTAGGCCAACTCTCACATATGCCTTCATCATCCCCACTGCCTCATCTTTGTTAATTATGACATGGTCAAACAGTTTTCCTCTGATCGAAAGATGCAACAAGCATGAGTCATCGTCCAGTGTGATGAGCATCTCACCACGTGGAAAATGAAATAATGCTGTCTCATAATGTCATCTCTCTACAAACACATATAACATATCATGGTTAAATGTAATATAATTGACCCCTTACAAGTCTTGCAACACAGATACTTGCATCAAATATGAAACAACTATTCGGTAGGTTGTAGTAGACCCGTAATCCTCTGACCATGGTTGATACATTTTAAAGCATCATGTTTCTGCAGAAAAACAAATCATCGTTAGAAACTTAAAATACTATAATAAAAGTGTTTCAAAGAATGATACAATTGAATTTTACCTCCATGTCCCATGCATACTTGACAACATGGTCTGAAATGTCCTGCAACTAAAAAAAGACAAAAATGACGTGCAATCCAATCTAATCTCCAAAAAAATCATTGATCATTTAAGCCACTTATTAATCACATTGATGTTGAGCTCTTTGATCGACTGAATTTTGATGATAAAACCTTGGAAGTATGTTGCATGAGTTTGAGAGTCTGTGAGTTGAGAGAGTTCGAGATTCGAGTGGTTTAAAAATTTGGAGAATTTGAGACTTGAAGAGTTTTGAGTAGTAAGAAAGGAGAAGTGTCTGTCACATATTTGATTAAAATACTGTCTAGAGATACATCTTCGTAAATTAAACAAAGATACAACTCTGTAATTTTTTTTCCACGTAACCTTCAGATCTCATTAAAAAAACGAATGTGAATTGAATTTCGTTCGAAAATACATTTATAATTTATTTAGGTAAAAAGATATTGCGACGTGATTGTGAATATGAATTAATTAAAATAATTTTACTAGTGAAATGAAATAGAAACGAAAAGAGAAAGAAGCATAGAAAAAAAACATAAAGAAAAAAAAGTAAGGTAGGTCAAGTGAATAACAAAACCCTTAATTGGTAGAGTATATACTATCAGAGTGAGTCAGTGGAAAGCCCTAGACACACATACACTCTGCAATGGCGCTTGTTAATCAAACCCCTGACATCTCCGGCGAACGACAATCCGGCCAAGACGTTCGCACCCAAAACGGTAACATATCTCTCTCTTTCTCCCTCACACAGTCTCCTTCTCCGATAATGACCGTTTTCTAATACATTTTCTCCGTGAATGGACGAATCCAGTTGTAGCATGCCAGGCCGTTGCAAACATCGTGAAAACCTCATTAGGTCCCGTCGGTCTTGATAAGGTATAAGATCCATAGATTTGCATCTTCTTCACTTTTCGTTCGTTTTTCATTTCATTTCCGTTTTTCTTTTCAGATGCTTGTAGATGACATCGGTGATGTTACTATCACTAACGACGGTGCTACCATTCTCAAGATGCTGGAAGTTGAACATCCGGCTGCTAAGGTTAACCTAATTTCAATATTTCACTGAGATATTGATCAATCTGTTGATTTATTGATTCAGTTTTTTTTTCTTTTTTAGGTTTTGGTTGAGCTTGCTGAACTACAGGATAGAGAAGTTGGAGATGGTACTACTTCAGTTGTCATTGTAGCTGCAGAGCTTCTTAAAGTATGTTTCCACTCTTTTTTTTAACCACTTTATATATGCGTTTATTAAATCTTATATTTATAATGTGTTCTTTTTGTAGAGAGCAAATGATCTTGTTAGAAATAAGATCCATCCAACCTCAATTATCAGTGGATATAGGGTAAATTTATTTATTTATTTATTTTATTTTAATATTTTTAATTTTATATCTTTTCTATTATAGTTAATGTAACTACCGGATAGAGACATTAGTTTTTAACCTCTTTCTGTGTTGATTACTCTGGATAGCTTGCTATGCGAGAGGCGTGTAAATACATTGATGAAAAGCTGGCTGTCAAGGTGAGGTTTCTTGAGTAAACCTTTTCTGTATGCATACATTTGTTAGGCTAGTCAGGAATTAGGATGTGTATCCTGTTCTTATTGTTTTATTTGAAAGCCAGAGATGTTACTTAACTATTATTTCTATGTTGTGATTTTTGGAGTCATTGCTATCTAGAGCTACTGTATGTTGTATATCCATACTTTCTGAGTCTATTCATTTTCTTTTTTGATTCATCTTCATTGTTGCAAAGAGTATTGTAATATTTTGATATGTTTACTATTTCCTGTTATCTTGTTTAAATCACCAACTTAAACAAAAATAAGTTTTTGATGTGATATGGCTAGTTAAGATTCATGTAAGCTTGCACCTCTTGGCCACTGGTCCCCGTCCCTTCTCCCAAGAAACATTCAATGGTTTAGTTGTTCTTGTTTTATGACCCTTGTTTGAAAAATTACTGCATTTAGAAACTGTATATTTTTTATGTGATGCTTAGTCAGATTGTTCTATTCACTTGTAGGTTGAAAAGCTGGGAAAAGATTCACTAGTTAACTGTGCTAAGACCAGCATGTCCTCAAAGCTGATAGCTGATGACAGCGACTTCTTTGCGAATTTGGTAAGTTGTATTTGTCTTGACTTTAATTTAATATTGGGTGTTTTCATCACTCTGGTCCATCTATGCAAATATTACTTAAACTTGATATTGAATGAGCTATCTATATCATATACTTTTCTTCATATCTTATAATAATGACATAGTTTTCTCGGGCTTTCCACTTTATGTTAGAGAGGCAGGGAGTTCAAAATTATTTCATTGGTATAACCATGGTTCTACTCTATAGTTATGCGTTGAATGTGTAAATGGTGATTGTATCAATCAGCAACTTTCTGAGAGATATGGAGATGATCATACTAACGAATATTATTGGGTCTAAATATAATACTATCCTAGATATGTTTCAAATCTAACAAAAAGAGATGAAGTTACTTTCTGTTTGCTATTGTAATTTAAATTTTGCAAATATATTGGGTCTAAATATATACTATTCTATATATGTTTCAAATTTCACTAAAAGAGATGAAGTTACCTTCTGTTTGCTATTATAATTTAAATTTTGCAAATATTTGTTCTATGGTTGATTTAATATATACTGTACAAAATCGCTGGTAACAAGTACTCTATGCGTTCTTTTTTGTTTCCTTTTGTATATTGAGCTGGCACTAATTTTATTGCTCTCATATTGTTTCAGCAGTATGTTGGGAGCTCTAAAAAATTGAAATGGGGAGTTAATAGAAAAAACCATAGGAAAAGAATAATTTTATAGAATGATCGATTTTGAGCAGTTGAGTGGTCTCTCCAAAAGTCTCCCCCAAAGAATGTTTTCTTCTTTCTCCATAATTGGACGTAATTCCCCCTATCTATTTAACAAATACTGTCACCCTTTAACTAACTAAGTAACTGCTCTCACTTATCTTTCTCCTTCGGTGTCCCAACACAATTTGAATAGTTTTGGTGTTACATGAAACTGTCGAATTAATGCTTTATTCCTGATTCTAGTAGTTTTAAAAATCAATCCCAATGACATCAATGTTCCTTCAGCTTTCTCTGGTCTCCTAACACAGTATGATTAGTGTCACATGAAACTGTGGAACAAATGCTTATTCTTGATTCTTGAAGTCTTAAAAATCAATCCCAATGATGTCAATGTTAGTATGAACAGAAGCATTTTCAGTTTGAGTGCTTCATTGACAATTAGTTCTAATTCTAGTTTGAAAGTCATCAATATTGCACCGAATGATAATTCTTCATGTCATCGCTTGAATGAAACATTTTGGTAGAGAAAGGGTTGTTAGCTTTACTCTTGGTTCTAGGAGCTTTATTATTGAGTTCATTGATTCAACAGTTTAACTTTTGTGGTCACGGTCAAGTAATTTGTGGGCACGGTCATCTAATTCTCAAAAGTAGTTTTGATTCTCACTGTTTAAGAAATTAGACTCGTTGTTCTGAATGTTTTGAGTGGTTATGAATGAGATGCTAACTACTGTTTTTGATTGATTTTTTTGGCTGCAGTTGTAAGTCAGTATTATTTTCAGTTGTGAAATTTATTTTTGTATGTAATTTATGCAGGTTGTGGATGCAGTGCAAGCTGTAAAGATGACCAATGCTCGTGGTGAAATTAGATACCCAATCAAGGTTGGTAGTAGAATTTGTCTGATGCTTATCTCGAGGTTTAATGATCATAGGCTTTGTATGAATTTAATTCTATTTCATATTTGGGCTCCAGGGAATCAATATATTGAAGGCACATGGTAAAAGTGCCAGGGAGAGCTTTTTGATGAATGGTTATGCTCTTAATACTGGCCGTGCTGCCCAAGGAATGCCTCTCAAGGTTTCCCCTGCAAAAATTGCCTGTCTTGATTTCAATCTTCAGAAGACAAAAATGCAACTGGGTGTTCAAGTCTTAGTTTCTGATCCCAGGGAACTTGAGAAAATTCGCCAACGGTACTGTTTGTATAGTTTCCTACAAAATTATAAGAACTTCATAGATCCACCAACTTCCCTTCATTATAATGTGAATAAATTTATCATCTTATTGAATATAAGCTGCGTAAAAGAAGTAAAAAATATTATTGTAATTGTGTAATGCCATTTTGTGTTCAGTTTCACCGTGGTGGAAAATTTGGCTTGGTTTGAGACCATTCTCCACCCTTGTCATTTTTCAAGATAAAGTAACATGTATGTAATATGTTTCAACAGTCAATCACTTTTTCCTATTTCAGAGAGGCTGATATGACTAAGGAGCGGATTGAAAAACTACTCAAAGCTGGTGCCAATGTTGTTCTGACTACTAAAGGAATTGATGATATGGCACTTAAGGTATGCTTCTTTTTTACACTCTGGTACTTTTTTCTAACCCTTTTTCTCTTCGAACACAGAGGATTTAGTCACATAATTTCATTTGGAATTTTAAAGAAATTATGTCTTACAGTATTGTCATCTTGATAACTGAAAGAATTTCAAAGAAATTATGTCTTTCAGTATCATCATCTTGATATCTGAAAATTATTAACCATCTTTATTCCTTATTATTATAAAACTAGTCATTTTACCTGTGGGATGCACAAGACAAATGACAGATATAGCTGTTTTTATAGCAAAAAAATGAGTTTGAGAGTCATAAGGTTCTCAATATTCTATATTATCCAAATGTCATCGAACACGAAATTACAGATCCACTGGCACAAAAGAAACATAAAACGTGAGCATAAACATAAAATCACAATGTGAATAGGGTAAAGTTATTAACCACCTTCTGACGAGAGGAACCTCAATATTATTCACACCAATACACTTGTGAAGTTGTGAGATCTAGGGATCCACTGGCACAAAAGAAACATAAATCGTGAGCATAAATAAAAAATCACAATGTGAATAGGTTAAAGTTATTAACCACCTCTATGAGAGGAACCTCAATATTATTCACACTACACTTGTGAGATCTATGGATCCTTTATGCGTGTTACTTCTGATTTTCTTCTTCATGCATTAATAGTTGTCATGGGTCATATTTATGGGTTACATTACACCCTTCAATTTTCATATTATATGTTCTGTTCCTGATGATTTACTTAAAGGCTCATGCAATTAACTAAGTATGTTTGTCTGACGATTTAATCCTGGTTTCAGTACTTTGTTGAGGCTGGGGCAATTGCTGTGAGACGTGTGCGGAAAGAGGATATGCGACATGTTGCCAAAGCAACTGGAGCAACACTGGTAAGACTTTGTTTAGTTTAAATTTATAAGAACATAAAAAATGCACTGTATCTTATTTTGCATCTCCCATTTTGTTCTGCAGTTAAAGGAAATATTCTTGATGTTTGTATGGATTAGGAATAGAAATAAAGAACATGTCTTTGTTCCCATATAATAAATAGCGATTGATGCTGAATTTTTCCTACATAGAATGGTAGTCCTTTGAAAAGATTGACATGTTTTAAATTCCTTTCACATCATCTCCAATATGCCAATCAAAAGTTTTAACTTCAAAAATGAAGTGCTGTCATTTGTTTAGCATGCTTTTAAAATAAATGTTGCATACTATTCTACTCTATTGGTTATCAGGCTTCATTTTTATTATGATTGATTGATGCAGGTCTCAACATTTGCTGATATGGAGGGAGAGGAAACTTTTGAACCGTCATTTCTTGGAACTGCAGATGAGGTTGTTGAGGAGCGCATTGCTGATGATGCTGTAATCATGATTAAAGGGACCAAGACTTCTGGTGCAGTAAGTTGTCAGGAAACTGGGGATTTAGTTGAATTTTTTTTGGTTAAAAGTATAAATTCATTAAAACAGATTTAGTTGAATTTCTTTTTGGGTGCATGTTGTGTATGATATACATTATCTCCTGACTGTGTTTTCCTCTCTAGGTCTCTTTGGTTCTCAGAGGTGCAAATGATTATATGCTTGATGAAATGGATAGAGCTCTGCATGATGCGCTATCAATTGTCAAGAGAACGCTCGAGTCAAATACAGTAAGCTTGAATTCTCTAACTATAAATTATTTGGGAACAATTAAGTTGTCCAAAACTGAACATTAATTTCTTCGTACAAGTGGAGTACATTAAGATAAGGGTCTGTTTGGATAAACAACTTATTTACAAGCTTAAAGCACAAGCGTATATCAAAATAAGCACTTATGAATAAAAGCTTGCATAAGCTATTGTTATATCAAAAAGATAAAATAAATTTTAATTGTTTTTATAATGTTATAAGTTGTTTTCATGAGCTATCTTGAAGAACTTAAAATAATAAGTTTGAAAAAATTTATGAAAAACTTCTGGGATGATTCATCGTATCATATCTGGGATGATTCCTTCCTGTTTACTACAAATGTTGTGACTTGTGAAGTAAAATCCAAATGTTCTATTGTGTAATATAGTGATCTAGACTTTCATAAGCTGTTTTTATAATGTCTTCCAAACAGTCTCACAAAACTTGTGCCAGTTGATAAACACAAATAAGCCAATCCAAACAGGCCCCAAGTAGAATGACCTTGGAATTCAGGCTATTCATTGCGTCACATCTGGGATGATTCCTTGCTGTTTACTACAAATGTTGTGACTTAGGAAGTAAAATCCAAATATTCTATTGTGTAATATAGTGATCTAGATTTTCTACTCACGCAACTTTATAATATATAACTAACAAAACTAAGTAACCTGAATAACATAATCCTACATGATTTAGCTCATGAACTTGAGCATGAATAAAATTATATTATCACAATTAACTGCTACTTGAGGTTGTAAAGAGTCTATTGCTAGGAGTGTTTGCAACAGACTGTTGATGATTAGAATTTTTTGTAGTTGGTATTTATAGATCACACACTGCTTCTGGTATGCTGCTACATCCATACTGTGATACAGTAATGTCAACCAAATAATTTGGATATGAGAAATTAGAACTTATAGACAAAACACTCTCCGAAGCACAGGATTCTAAATTCTTGAATTAATACTATATATCCGTTCTTAATAAATTTTTAATATTAACGTGGTGCTGGCTTTCTATGTTCTCGACTTTTGACCAGATACTTACCTTAGAGCACATAGTCAGATCAGTCAACTGCTTTTCCAGGAGATTTTTGATAGAAAGCCAGAAATGTTGAAATGTATTGTTAATCTTTAATGTCAGAAGTTGAGTTGTATAGTGTACTAAATCTAAGTAATAGTTATGCTTTGGATTAATTTGCAATTAGACTTTTGATGGTTAAATTGTTACTCTTTGACATCCTCATTGATTAAATTGTTTTTCCTCCAGTTTATGCACTGCAACTCATTGATACTTTGTATTATTATACTATCTGTTTGATCTGCATTCTCATGCTAGCTTTTCAAAAATATACTTTCAGGTGGTTGCTGGTGGAGGTGCTGTTGAATCGGCATTGTCAGTTTATTTGGAATACCTTGCTACAACTTTAGGATCACGGGAGCAGTTGGCTATAGCAGAGTTTGCTGAGTCTCTGTTGATCATTCCAAAGGTATGAGGCAAGCAAAGTTGTATTAGGTCTTATGTACATGTTTTGCATATAACTAGAGTGGAAAGACATTGTGAAGTTTGGTTTTCTACCTTGTCCATGAATTTAGTTAGCATCAGTGTATAACTTTCCTTCGTTTCTACACAAATTTATTGATTTAGTAAATTGTCCACATTTTTAGTTTATCGGGCTTTCATGTGGGGTTAGCGTGGTATAAACAATAGTAACTTTTTGGGCTATTATTTAACCCGCTTCGTCTTTTGTGTCAAGCGGTTCTTTGAAAGTTAAGCTCTGGTTTCGTACTATGTTAACATTCTGGCAACACTTTTTTGGCACAGGTGCTTTCTGTCAATGCTGCTAAGGATGCCACAGATCTGGTTGCAAAGTTACGGGCCTACCACCATACTGCACAAACTAGAGCAGATAAGAAGCATTTATCAAGGTGGGCTACTATTAAATAATAAACTTTATTTTCCTTTATTTTGTTACTATTTTTGCCTGAGCATTAGGGCAGCATGTTGGATTTTTATCTTTGTTGTGTCATTTACTTTTCAGCATTTGTAATATTTTCTTTTGTAGCCAGGAGCATGCATCTGAGAATTGGTATATTGTAAGTGAGCCATTTTAAAAAAAGTCCCAACCAAATTTTAGAAAACTGACCTGATTCCTTGTACTAAAGAAATAAAAAAAAAAGCAATACCGACTTATGAGAACAGGTTAAGTAACCAACTTAATGTTCCTCAACATTTGGTCAGCAGTGCCAAAACTACTCTAAAGTTAAATTAATAAATTATATGTACAGGGTGCGTGTGAGTATTTTAAGCAAAAGGTAAACAAAATCATATAGTAAATGGAATAAAAACCTATATATGTATGTATACCTATGAGCTAGGTTAAATTTGCCCATCTTGCAAGGAATAAGAGGAATTGGATCAGCAGCCATAATTTCCATTTGATTAGTTAGTTTATTATGAAATGGTACTGATATAACAGTATAATAATGCAACTAATGTTGAAAATATACGCTTGAATAAGAAGATGGAGTTCATTTATGATATTTATTTATTTATATATACTAAAATTAAAACTGGAAAGGGGTGGGGCCTTTATTCTTCTGACATTTGCTATTACGTTTGCACTCTTGCCTTTAACTCTACAGTTCTATTTGACTTGTGTGATGTAGGAACAAATATCAACAATTAGCTTCAAAATCATTTTTAAACTAGAACACGGTTTTAAACCAGATCCAAACTGGTTTTGAACCACATTGTATTAGTGGACTGGTTATTGCATAAAATGTTCTGGTTTAAAATCGGATACTAACTAATATAAAATCTGATACTAAGATAAAGATATTCTAAACAGCAATCTTAAATCAAGAACAAATCATAATAATAACTAATATAAAATCGGATACTAAGATAAAGATATTCTAAATTCATATAATAGATATATTTTATACTAATCTAACAGTAGGTTATGGACATTGGAAACATTTGGATTGCTAGTTACTTATTTTACTTTATGATATCTGTTTTATTTATTTGTCCAATACCAATCCATACATCATCTTTGTAGGCATGAACTCCACAATCCCGACATCAAGCTACTGATTTGATTTAACAATATTGTGTGTCCCTATTTTTTTTTGTTGGGAATTTTATGGTTTAAAAGATGTATCTGAGATATGAAAACTTGCAAATTTGGTTATAGGTTTAGACAAATTGAACAAGTTTTTGCATATGCTACTTAATATCTGAGGTTTGGTCAGAGGTTATAGCATTCTTACTATGTTAATGCATAACAGAACATGAAATGATGCTGGATAAACTGACTATTGTTGTACGAGCTCACAATAGCTGCCCTAGTTTCACAGCATTGGCGTTCTTTTCTATATCTTAAAATTAAATATATTTTTTTGTTCTTTTTCCAGCATGGGTTTGGATCTTTCAGAAGGGAAGATTAGAAACAACTTGGAAGCGGGAGTCATCGAGCCTGCTATGAGCAAAGTTAAAATCATTCAGGTGTGTATTTAGTTATAAATTATGAGTTTGACCTCAACAAGCTTTATATACAATCTGTCTGAGCAAAATTGTTCACTGCTATTTATCAGTTTGCAACCGAAGCTGCTATTACTATTCTCCGGATCGACGATATGATCAAGCTTGTCAAGGATGAAGGTCAGGAAGAATAGGGTGTGTTGTTGAATTTTGTCGGCGTTTGCAGCCTGTGCTGGTGTGCATTTGAAGAGGAGGCTATATTTATTGCCTTGATGGTATTGGAGGGAGAATGTTTTTTTCTTTCTAATAGTAGTAGCTTTTAATTTTTCACAAGTTTGCAGCTAATATTTTGTAGTAGGGCGAGAACATTTTGTTTTGGCTGACAGTTGAAAACAGGCAGTGTTTGTGTCATGCATTGGCTGGTTGCATGATGTACATGCCTTTCCAAGGCAGTGTTTGGTTTGTGGAATTTTGATGTTTCATTGTTAGATTTTAGTTTTTAATGTAAGAACGAGCTAAGTGGGATTATGTATAATGCCAATTTTTTTTGATAGAAGCACAACCTTTCTAATTGTTTGAGAGTTTATAACAGATCGGGCACGCAAATCACCTAAGCTATCATTTGTGACACGTTTAGTTTGTAAATGCTTGAATTGTTTTTATATACATCTGATAATTGGAAATGTTTTCACTACTTATAATATGATATATTATCTTATGTAAACTGAATTGTATTCTGACAATTATAAAATGAGATTGGTTACTCTAAATATTTGTCTCGTTGACTTAAAATCCTTAAATAAACGGACAAACAAAATTGAAATAATTTAATGTTATTAAATAAAATAATAACACAACATTTGAGTTCGAAAATGATAAAATATATATTCCTTAACAAGATGCAGCTCTTATGTGAGTCTGTTACCAGTACATTAAATCAATGTATCAGTATTATGGATTCCTTAAACAATGAATGATTGTGAGAATATTATGGATTCCTTAAACAATGAATGATTGTGAGAATGTTAGGTGTTTTAAAAATATCAACAAGTTTATTTGTTTTGGTGTTATTCTTGACGCTCAATTCAAGTTATGATATATCAGGAATGCTAGCTTGACACTGAATTTGTGAGTATAACGTAGTAGTTCTTAAGACTTTATTTTTAGTTGGCACAAATTTCAATATCTGTAAAAATAATTAATAAATAAATAAAGTATAGTATACCATGAGAATATACGGTGTAGATGTTAAAATTATTGTAAGTATATCATTTCTCATGATATATAGAGGGGTGTTTTAATGATATGTAAAATGATGAGTCTGTGCCTTTTATTGATCTGATTGATGTGATAAAAAAATGAGTTATTTACGAATATGTTGATCTGATTGATATGATAAAAAAAGAGTTATTTATGAGTGTCTTTTATTGATGTGATTGATGTGATAAAAAATGAGTTATCTACGAATATTGATCTGATTGATGTGATAAAAAAATAGTTATTTATGAGCAACATAGTTTTAGTCCATCTATTGGTCCTATTCAGAATAATTCACTTGGTAATGGTGTTCTTAATGCTCTTAATGCAGAAGATCCATCTCTTTTTGCAATGGTTAAAGCTTTTAATGAGCACTTTAAACAAAAAGACTCGATAGATAAATAAATGATATAGAGAGGTACCTAGATGATAATTGTGTCGAAGATGTTAACTTTGACATTCTTGTATTGGGGAAACAAAAATCCTGTAGATATCTTATTTTATCAAAGGCAATGAAGGATGTTTTAGCTAGTCCCATGTCCACAATCGCTTTTGAAAGCATGTTTAGTATCAAAGGTAGAGTCACACACACACACACACACACACACACACACACACACACAAAACCCTAAAATGATAGAGGTTTTGATTTGTGCATAGGATTGGTTGAAATCTACACTTAATCAACTCAAAAACTTTAATATGAATGAAGAATTTGAGTTGTCTGTCACTTCTGAATCACATATATAAAATTTTATCTTTTTAATTATGTGTTAATATATATTCATTATTGTTCGCTTTGACTGTCTTTGGGTCCAAATTTGGATTTTTCCAATTATAAAATAGGACAAATTGGATACTAGGGACACAAATATCCACCTCGAACCTGTTGGAAATCCTCCAAAATCTAGGGAGAATTTCAATCAATCTTGATGAATAAGATTGTTGCTCAACAGAAATTAAAAGGAAAATTGAGAATAGAAAGAGTTAAGGTTTAAGGATGAAGAAGAATTTTCTGCAGAAACCTCCATGCCCATAAACTGTGGAATATATTTCTTATTCACTCTGCAACTGTAGAATTCTGTGAATACAATGCGTTGGAATAATTACAAAATAAGGTTTACTCCCTATTTATAAATTTAGGTTAGCTTGCTCCCCAAGCTAAAAGCCAAAAACTATAAAAGTCCAAAATACCTATTTTGGAACTAAATCAAATTTATCTATTTTAGATTTAAATCATATTTAAATCAAATCTGACACAAGGAATTACACTTTCAACACACCACCTAATTCATTGTGTCTAAGCCATCTACATTCATCATAGACTTAACTTCTTGAATACTTCGACCTGCACTCCCTTCGTCATTATATCTGCAATCTAATTCTCAGTTCTGTAGTGTTCCATATTCATTTTCCCTTCCGCTACCTGCTCTCGAAGATAATGGAACCTCATTTCGATGTGCTTTCTTCTTCCATGCGTTATTGGATTCTTCGCCAGATTGATTGCTGACATGCTGTCGATCTTTATGGTAATTGCTCCATGACTCTTCGCTGTAATCTCTTCGACCAAATTCACCATCTATGTTACTTGACATGCACAAAGAGAAGAAGCCATGTACTCTGCTTCGTATGATGACAATGCCACTACTGTCTCCTTTCTCGATCTCCAAGCAAGTGGTGCACAAACTTCGTCGAAGTCGATTCCTTCCCTCTGAAGAAATCCTTTCGCCACAAATCTTGCCTTGTGTCGAGTCGTTTCCCCTTTGGGATTCAACTTTACATCGTATACCCAGTTCACATCAATTGCCTTTTTGCCTTGAGGCAATTCGACAAGTGACCAAGTGTCTTTGACTTCAATTGACTTTATCTCCTCATTCATTGTTTTCACCCACTTAGAATATTTCAATGCCTCAACTACATTAACATGTTCGACATCTGCATAAAAAGCATAATGTACTAACTCACCTTCTTCATTGACCACATTGTCCGATGTAATTACACATTCTTCCAACCTTGCAGACATATGTATTGTTCGTTGAGGTCTGCTTGAGCCCACTTCACCTCTAACTTCTTCTCGCCGAACATCTCTTTTTACTCCACTAGCTGGTTCTTCACATGAGATTCCAACTAAATCTTTCTTGACATTTTCAGCCCAATCCCACTCTTTAAACTCATCAATGATCACGTCCCTACTGATTACTACTTACTTGTTCACTGGATCGAACAACTTGTAACCTCTAGTCGAATGATATCCTATCAGAATCATTTGACTAGACTTGTCAACAAACTTTCTTATCAACTGATCTGGCACATGTCTATGTGCTATAGATCCAAATACCTTCAGATGACTCAAGTTAGGCTTGACACCAGACCAACATTCTTCAGGCGTAATTCCTTCCAGCTTCTTCGTCAGACATTTGTTCAAAATATATGTTGCAGTCGACACAACTTCTCCCAATAATTCTTTGGGTAGGTTCTTGCCTTTCAACATACTTCTTACCATGTTCATGATGGTTCGATTCTTTCTTTTTGCAATTCCATTCTGCTGTGGATTGTAGGGTGGCACCATCCCATACACAATCCCTTCTTTCACACATAATACATCAAAATATTTCGACATATACTCTCCACCACCATTAGTCCTTAAAATCTTGAGCTTTCGACCACTTTGTCTTTCAACCATATATTTAAACTTGGCAAATACTTCGATCACTTCACTTTTCTTCTTAATCAGGTAAGTCCACAATTTTCGACTTAAATCATCTATGAATGTGACGAAGTAGATGATACCTCCAATCGAATCCACCTGGATAGGACCATATACATCTTAATATATGACTTTATGAATTTCCTTCGACCTACTTCTCGCATCCTTGCTGAAGCTATTCTTGTGATGTTTCACCTGAACACATTCTTCACACACTTCATTTAGAATATCAATTTCTGGCAATCCTGAAACCATATTTCTTCTCTTCAAATATCTGATGTCTTTGAAATTGAGACTACCAAGTCTATAGTGCCATATTCATTTATCTAAGCTAGCTGTAGTTGCAAGGCACTTATGCTCCATCACATTTAGTTTGATCTTTAAGGTTCTATTCTGAGACATTGAAGCCTTCAAGATCAACCTTCCACTTGTGTCGATAACTCTCATCATCTTGTGTTCGACCGTCACCTTGTAATTCTTTTCGACCACTTGCCTTATACTGAGCAAATTGCTCTTCATGTCTGGTATGCACAACATATTGGAAATTACTGACCTTTTTCCATCCTTCCTCAAATCAGAACGTCACCAATACCTTCAGCTGCTAGAGTATTTCCATTTCCAAATATTACCATGTTCTTCATCGAGGGCTTCACGTTGACAAACCAATCTTTCCTACCAGTTATGTGTGATGAGCATCCTGAGTCCAAGTACCATTGATCTTGGAATTTCTCTTCATCTCTTGTTGTGATCATCAACAACATCTCTTTTTCTTTTTCTTCTTCTTATTATTCTTTTTCGTGTTTAGCCATCTTTGCACCAACTTCTTAATTCTTCTGCTTTTCAGGACAATCACTAAAATAGTGACCATACTTCTAACAATTGTAACATTGAATGTGACTTTTGTCTGGCTTTCGACCACCCCCTTTTCCACTACCCGTAACACCACCACTTTCGTTGCCTTGGTTCCAGGGGTTTCTTTGATTCAAACAACCTCATTCCTGCTGATTTCGACTAGTCGATTTATTGTAGCCACCTCTGCCTTTGTTGTCGAAAACCTTTCCTTTGCCTTTTTAATCTCTTGCTGATTGAGCCTGTAGAGTCACACCACTATTCGACTTGCCTGCTGCTCTTTCAACCATTCTTTGTTCATGAGATTCAAACGACCATTGAAGTTCTTCTTTAGTCACCTTCAAAAAATCTTTCGACTTTTCTATGGCTACTACCACGTGGTCGAACTTTGGAGTCAACGATCTCAAAATCTTTGGGACAATTGCTTTTATTGTAAGCGCTTCTCCACATACTTTAATTTGATTCACAAGTTTCGTAACTCTTATGAAGAAATTTGTTATGCTTTCATTGTCGTCTATTTGATGCAAATCATAAGCCCATTTGTGAGTTTGTAACCTCACCTCTTTCACCTTCTCTGCGCCTCCAAACGACATCTTCAAAATTTCCCACGTATCCTTTGCTGATTCTGCATCACCAACCTTCTCAAAGTTATCTGGATCAACACATTGATGGATTATAAAGAGAGCTTTATAATCTTTCTTCTTCAATTCTTAGTGTGCAACATTTTCTTGATCTGTTGCGTTCTCTGCAAGTGTTGCTACATCTTCCTTCACAAGATCCCAAAAATCTTGATAACAAAAAACAACTTTAATCTGCTTGTGCCAATTCTCATAATTATCTTTCTTGAGAATTGGAAGGTTTGCATAAAAATGTCCGTTTGGATGATTCATTGCCATCACGATTCTTGCCATTGAATCGCTCAAACCGGAGCTCTAAATACCAGATGTAAGAAGTCCCCCGAAACCTATGGAGAATTTCAGTCAATCTTGATGAACAAGATTGTTGCGCAACAAAAATTAAAAGAAAAATTGAGAAGAGAAAGAGTTAGGGTTTAAGGATGAAGAAGAATAATTTTCTTCAAAGACTTCTCTGCCTACAAACTGTGGAAAATATTTCTTATTCACTCTGCAACTACAGAATTCTGTGAATACAATGTGTTGTAATGATTACAAAATAACATTTACTCCCTATTTATATATGTAAGTTAATTTGCTCCCCAAACTAAAAGTCAAAAACTATAAAAGCCCAACATACCTATTTTGGAACTAAATCAAATTTATCTATTTTAGATTTAAATCATATCTAAATCAAATATGACACAAGGAATTACACTTTCAACAGAACCCACCCTGTTTATTTCATTATATACGTTATTATTTATTTTTGATACTTTAGAATATTAAATATGTGACCAATGTTTTGTTTTGATATTTTGACTTGTATTTTATTATTTAAAATATTTGAAATCTATGTATGAATTTTTTTTAGATTGTTTTATTTTATTATTTGTGATGTAATTTGATTTTGGAAAAAAATAAATATTTCTATTAAAAAAATTGATTTTACTAAATGGATGGTGGCGGTGCGGGATAACTGAATTCTAGGGGTGTTCAAATCCAAACCAATCTAAATAAAAACCGAAAACCGATCCAAAAAAATCGAAAATAAAAAAACTGATTTTTTTTATATATATTTGGATGTCATTTTGTAAGAACCGTTCGGTTCATATTGAATTTCAGATTGATTTTTCAAAACCGCTACAAGCCAAACCAAACCGCATCTGTGTGTATATATATATATATATATATATATATATATATATATATATATATATATATATATATATATATATATATATATATATATATATATATATATATATATATATATATATATATATATATATATATCTTACTTATTTATTTTTTATTAGTATATATATTGTGTTAATTTAACATTAGATGATACTTATTTTTTTAAAATACTATTTATTAGTTTGATTTAATCTATTTATTATTTTTTTTTCATTTTGTAATATTAAATTTTGATATAGTATATTATATATTATATCAAACTTACTATTTATTAGTATTTTTAGAATATTAATAAAATGTATAATTTGTAATTTGGATATCCAAAAAAACGATCCAAATAAATCGCATAAAATTAGATCGGATCGGATTTTTTTAACAAATCATCCAAAATCGAACCAAATCACAAGTAAATTTATATTTGGATCGGATGATTTTTGCTTCAAAACAGATCCAAACCAAACCACGAACACCCCTACCGAATCCAATCAGAAATCGTTTGGGACGAATTTGAGTTTTAATCCTCCATCCCCGTTAGGGGTTGAGACGGAAAAATGAGAATTGTTTGTAGATTCGATTTTGAATTTGAGAAAGGTAAAAATCGTCATGATCCACTATGTTGCTATGCCTAAATCTCTATAATTCTTCCAAGTCCTTTTCCAATATAATTTTTAAATTTTTATATTTATTGAAATTTTGTATTATGAAAAAAATAAAGGCTAAATATCCTTTTTTGTCCTTTAACTTTAATTTAGGATTCATTTTGATCCTTTAACTATAAAATGTGTCATATTGGTCATTTAACTCTTCAAAACGATCTATATTAGTCATTTTCGTCTTATTAACGACGAAAAAATCAAAAATCGATCGCTAGATTCGTCACTAATAAGACATAATGACTAATATAGAACATTTTGAAGAGTTAAAGGACCAATATGACACTTTTTAAAATTAAGAGACCAAAATAAACCTGAGGTAAAATTAAAGAACCAAAAAAGTATTTAGCCAAAAATAAACCTCAAACCATTCATTTTTCAAAACCCTCAATTCCTTCCATTTTATTTTTTCTTCTTCTCAATGTCCTCCCTCTCATCTCCTTCTAATCTTTCAAATAAAATCTATACATTAACGTATCTAATATATATATATATATATATATATATATATATATATATATATATATATATATATATATATATATATATATATATATATATATATATATAAAATCTAAAGTACCTGGTAATTACATCTTAAACCCTCTGATTAAAAGGTTAATTTGACTTATTTAATAAGGTTAACTTTGGTAATGCAATTTTTAAAGGGTTTTGGTTCATTTGGCAATAAATGCAGCTGATGTGGCACATTCACATAATAAGTTGTTTTCTTATTTTTTTTTTAATCTTAAAAATTGATGTTACAGCCTACAACAATATATTGTTTTTATATTTTTTTATTTAAAGTTGATCATCCTACAAAATATCCTACAAAATAGGTATAATTATAATTGTTTAATTTAATTAATAAACCTATTTAATAGCACAAAGAGCATTGAACCAATTAAACCAAAATCCCACCTTTCATCTCACAAACCAAACGCTTCGGATTCTACAAGTTTACACTCCCAATGTTTCTTCTCTACCAGTCCCAAAATCATTTTCATCCAGAATCATTACCTTCAACCCACACCATAAATATGATATATCCTTATACCTCTAACATTTTCAGACTTTTGAGCAGCTTCACCTTTTTCCTCTGGGTAGTATCTGGTAGTCGCACAAAACCCTAACCCCTTTGTCTTTCAATCATGTTGCTTTCAATTACAAATTTATAAAGCTATTATTTTGTTTATTTGTCTTTTGTGAATGTGCAGGTTCTAAGTTTCATCTATGGCTCGTCCCATTGAATGTGTCAAGGATATCGATGACTCAAAGGACTTGTGGAAAATTGCCGTTAGGTGTAAGCATATATGGTCTGTGACAAGTTCTTCAAATAAAGAACATATAGAGATGATATTGGTTGATTCAAAGGTACTATTGAATCTGTATTTTATATTTTACATTGTTCTGTGATATGGAACTTATATATCCATTGTATTTTATTTATCTTTGAAGCTTTCCATGATTCAAGTCATTGTGCCTCCATTTTTGGTTTCCAAATACAAAGAAGACCTTGCAGCTGGATGTTCTTACATAATGCAGAATTTTAAAGTGTCGAAGAATGATTTCTCATTTAAATCCACAAGCCATGCTTACAAACTGGTATTTTGTGGATCTACTTCAGTCAAACGCGTGGATCTCCCCGACATTCCTCTTAATTTCTTGAATATTATTGGCTTGGAATCCATAGTAGATGGAAAATTTCAGTCTAATATATTAGTTGGTATATTATTATTGTTTTAAGAATATTTTGTTACAAAGTTTTCAAAACAATGTTTGTATATCTGCTTTTTTCTGATATAACGTTGTGTTTTTTAGATGTTGTTGGTGGTGTAACAGAGATTAATCAGTCTCTGGTTAATGGTAATAACAGCAAGAACAAGGTTGTTTTTTCCCTTACTGATTCGAGGTATGTTTCATGCCCATTAATGCTCACAGGACTTTGTACTATATTTTTATTTTGACTGATTCAATGAGATAAGTCACTAATAATTTTCACTGCCAATAACTGATATTACCAGCAAGGCTGTTGTTCAGTGTACTTTGTGGGGTGACCTTGCTGTTCAACTCTTCGACTATCATATGAATCATAAAGAAGATGGTAATATAGTGATTTTGTTGATTAATGCAAGGATTAAAGAGGCCCAAGGTATGTTACTTATATGAGTTTTTTGTAGTGTAATATGATTACCAAAATATTCAGCTTTCTTCTAAATTCCATTACACTATGATAAAATCCAGGTGGTTTCCCTGTAAGCATCTCAAACGCTTGGAACGGGACAAAGCTATTGATTAATGACATTAACATTGCTGAGGTTAGCAAGCTCAAAGAAAGGTAGAGGCAGAAATGATTAAATCATCATAACACATTATAATTTGGGTATAATATTGAATCCCTTATCATACTAATTTTAATACTATGTTTGTTATTTAAATCAGTTTGAAGTCTGAGTTGCCGTTATTATCTTCTTCAAATGTTCAAGTAGATGCAAGTCAGAACTCACATTATTCCGAGTTCGATAAGTTTGTTTGGAAGGCTGAAATTCTAAGTCTTGCTGAAATAACAAGTCTGCAATATGTAATATATTCTTTATTCCTTATGTCTATATATATATTTTTTTTTGTAAACAAACTGAATTGTATGCATTTTCTGCTTATATAGGAGACAACCTGTGTTACTGTTGCTACGTTAGAAAAATTTGAAGCTGGCCAGACAGGTTGGTACTATGATGGATGTGTTGATTGCACAAAAAGTGTTTCTCTGAAGTATGGGCAGCTGGTTTGTTATGCCAAACATGTGAATTCAAAGGCCGTTCCTAGGTATAATGTGTTGTATTTTGTATGTTTATGACTGTTCTGGTTTCCTGCTTATATTATTCACAATTAGATTGCTATCCTTGGCTTATATTATTCACAATTACAATGGATTCCTTGGTTTAATAGGTATAAACTTGAAATTTCTGCTGTTGACGGTAAATTCAAGTCTAGGTTCACTTTCTGGGATAACGATTGTGCAAGATTGATTGGAAAATCTGCTGTTCAATTGAAAACTGAAATGATTGAGGTACCTTATCACATCATGTTTTTAATTGTATAATTGTTTGACAATTATGCAATAAATTTATTTTTGTTTGATGTAGATGGGTGAGAATAACCCTCTAGAATTTCCTTATGCACTTGATGCAATACTGAAAAAAGAGTTGGCTATTAGGGCGGTTTTCCAGCCTAAATATGGGCGACTATCTGTGATTGGCTTTAAAGAAGATGAATATATCCATAATAAAGTTAGGGAGAGTTTCAAAACTGAAGAGGTAATATTACTAGGATTTTGAGTTATATAAATAAATAATATAATTTTTGACTTATTTTATGTTATCTTGCAGCCTACATCAAAACTCCAAACATCTTGCCCTTCATCACAAGAAGAACTGATAAGCTTTTCTGTGAGTTTTTAATTATTCCCAATAATATGTTATCATTTTGAACTCATCTTTTAATATAAGGCATCTAAATGTTTATCCATTTCTATCATTGTTGCAGGAAGCATTATCAGTCTCTGCAGATTATGATCCTGCAGTTAGAACTCCAAATCTAACACCGTCTAAGAGGTCTTTGGCTGATGCGGCCGAGGATATTGATAGTGTTCAACTTTCCTCAACCAAGTTAACCATAAACATTAAGAAGGAGAAATAGTTGTCTGGACCATTTTAATATGTTAAGTTTTAATTAGAACTGTGTTATGAGTTGAATTGTTTGTTGTTTATTTTGTTTATCTAAGCATGCAACTGGTCCTTTGAATTGTTTGTTGTATATTTTGTTTTAATTAGAACTTTCATTATGATTACATTAGATATTTGGGTTCCAACATATTATTTTTATGAATTTCTAGAAAAGTTTAAGATCAATATTTTATTTCATATTGGATTTTTATTGATTAATGTCAGATAAGTTACAAAATTATAAACAGTATTATAAAATGGATGAAAATGAGAAGCATAAGCAACCTTTTATTTAATAAATCAAATGAGTGTAATATTAGATTTTTGATAAACATACATCACACCAACGTATTATAAGCTATTTAACAACAAAAGTTTAATCAAATTATAATGAGTACTTATGTTATTAAAACTTGCTAACCAGTAACGTTTAATTATATATATCGAGTATCTTAGAAGCTACTATACATTATATCAACTATTTTAATATCCGAACATCCCGTAATATAACACTATATAAAACATTTGCACTTAAATGTTACGTTATTTTCGCTATATTTTATCGTACCCAATATACACATTTTACACATGTATCTAATTTTGTGCTCCACTATTACCAATTTCAAAAAAAAAAAGAAGAAAATATTTAGTCTTTATTTATTGGTTAGTTTTCTATGTAACATGTGTAGGTTAAAATATTAGTATTTTTTAAATCATACTATTATGTAACTCATATTAACTATTTTTTTCATGAGGTCATTTACGTATCTAATTTTTATGCTCCACTATTACCAAATTGAAAAAAAAATTTGGAAATATTCAGTATTTATTTATTGGTTTGTTTTCTATGTAATGTTTGTAGGTAAAAAATTAGTTAGATGTAATCAAATAAGCTTCATGTCTGATTTAAAATCTTATATGAGTGAGATTATATGTGGCTATTTTCTTCAACTACTAATAATTAGTGTCTATCCAAATATGTTTGAATTAGTGAGATTACATGGGGTTACTTTCTTCCATGCTAATAATTAGTGTCTATACAAATAGGTTTAAACATAATAACACCTATGTGAAATAATTCATTAATACAATATATAAGTAGATTTTATCACGGTTTACAAGACCAATTTGTGCTGCATTGGTATAGTAAATATCCACTGCAGTAATTACTAGCATCATACTGCAACAACATTATTTGAAACGTTTAAATGTCCTATACAAATGGAAGAAAATGATACAAGATAGAAAAAAGGAAACTGTACACGCTTTTCATATACTGCATGTGAAATATAGTTTTGTTAAAATCCCATTTAATTTCTTTGCAATATTTGGTTATACATACTACTGTTGACTAGATGAATATCCATAAAAAAATGGAATCATATGAGAGTGAAAGGAAAAATGCAGCAGCAATTGCAAGATTCAAAAGAAAGCAAGTTATTTTAGCAAAAAGATCAAAAAGGAAAAGAGTTGATGAGAACGTAATGGTTATAGACAGCTGTGTGAATGGTTATGTTCCTGCATCCGGTTTTCATGTCAGAAACCCACTATCAAATATCACCTCTGCTGTGAATAATGAAAGAAATCAAAGATCAAATAATAGTTTTAATCAGTGCATGTCTTCCGGAAAATGTAAGCTCAGTTTTAATCAGTGCATACCAAATACACCTGAGTCTGTATCACGTTCCTCCAAATCAACCGTTACACTTGATGATTTTTCTCCAAAACATCTTGCTGCCTCAGCACGGCGTAGAAGAAAGACAATTCTTCAACAGATGAACTCCCACACACGCAGACATCTTGAGAATAGCGACAACAATACCGGTGACCCCGTGTTCTTCAATTCACCCGTCAGTGGCAACACAACTTCACCTCTGTGTCGTTTAACTTCCTCATTGCCTAATGACAATGAGAATAATTCTTATGCACATTCAAGTATTTCCTTCCTTTCGTCTAAAAAACAGTTGAATGTTGACGCTATTTGGTCTATGACGGCAAATTTATTTAATACGTTCTCAAATATGAATCATGAACGTGCATCTTCATCCACATGCAATGAAACTGTTGATACAACTCCTATCTCGAAGTCGTATATGAATCATGAACGTGCATCTTCTTCCGCATACAATGAAACTGTTGATACAACTCCTATGATTCAGATTCACGATCCATGTGAGGACAATTCGATGGATGAAGAGTTTAGCGATAGTTCTTGCGAATTCATTCATGAAAATCCAGATTATGACACAAGTTCAAGTTTTGCTGAAGACGAAGAATATGATGCAGATTCTATACCCCTGAATTTGAGAAATGCTGGTATGTTAGTTACTACAATATATTTGTTACCCATTCCATTTAATTTATCACCATTACTATAATATTCCATTACACTTAGATGTGCCAGTAAGACTAACTGTCTATATGTTGTTATTAAGAATATATAATTTACTATAACATTATGGATTATTGTAATTGGTTTAAATAGGTTACTATGACATTGGTGATCCTATTATTGAATGTACACAATGTGGAGCAAATATGTGGTATCAAGAGAAAACTAACAAACGAAAACACAGTGCAGTTCCAAAGTTTCAATTATGTTGCGGTAACGGTAAAGTCCAGTTGCCATTATTGAAACCACCACCAGTGTTACTAAAGCATCTTTTGTTTGATAACAATGTCACAGAGTGTCGAAACTATCAACAATATTGCAGATTATACAATACGATGTTTGCCATTACTTCTCCCGGAATGAAGTTTGACAATAGATTCAATGTTGGAAGAGGCGCACCCAACATACGAATACATGGCCAGTCTTGCCATAGAATTGGAAGCATGATTCCTTTATCTGGACAATCACCAAAATTTGCTCAGCTGTATATTTACGACACTGACAATGAAATACAACACAGGATTGAAGGAATCGGGTATTTTTACAACTTATTCAATCTTTAAGACATTATTATTCTCTTAATCTTATGCTTGATAGTATAACCAAAACCATCTATGTTGTACAAGTTCCATACTAACTACTTTATTATACTATGCAGTAACAATCCAAATATAATTCCTGCAACTGTTACCGCACTGAAGCATATGTTGGATGAGTTCAATATACATGCTAAATCTTTTAGAATGGCAGCGGATCGACTTAAGGATTGTCCTATTCCTGATCTCAAACTCAAGTTAATCGCTGATCGGTCCAAAGATGGAAGAGTTTACAACCAACCGACTGTTGCTGAGGTTGCTGCACTTATTGTTGGTGATGTTGATTCAGGATCGAAAAGGGATATTATCCTTGAGAGACAGAGTGGACGGCTGAAAAGAATAAGTGAGTTTCATCCAAGTTATCTTGCGTTACAGTATCCACTTTTATTTCCGTATGGTGAAGATGGTTTTAGACTTGGTGTCCTACACAAGGAAACTAATCCAAAGAAAAGGTTTAAGAAAAATAAGCTTACAATCAGAGAATGGCTGACTTTTAGGATTCAGACCCGATCTAACGAAGCACATACACTTTTGAGTTCAAGGAGGTTGTTTCAACAATTTTTGGTTGATGGATTTGCTATGATGGAGTCTCAAAGATTTAATTATATTCGCAAGCATCAAAAAAAAACTTAGAGTATCAAAGTACTGTAATCTAGCTGGAACCGCAGAACAATCGTCCACTCAAGGTGCAAACAAAGGTAAAAGAGTTGTTTTACCTTCAACTTATGTTGGAAGTCGGAGGTACATGGAACAATTATATTTTGATGGGATGGCAATCTGTAGCCATTTTGGATTTCTGGACCTTTTTATCACTTTTACTTGCAATCCAAATTGGCCAGAAGTTAAAAAGCTGCTTGACACAATGAATCTCAAACCTCATGATCGTCCAGATATCATTTCAAGAGTGTTTAAAATTAAGTTAGACGAGTTGTTGTGTGATCTAACAAAACGACATGTCATGGGAAGAGTTGTTGCATGTGAGTTATATTAACTTTATTTGATTCATGTTCCCATTTTTTTATTTGAATCATTTTTTTATTATTTTGCGCGTTTGCAGACATATACACCATTGAGTTCCAAAAGAGAGGTTTACCACATGCTCATATTTTGCTATTCATGCATCCGTCGAGCAAGTATCCCACTCCAGATGACATAAACAATATCATTTCAGCTGAGATACCACCTGAAGAAGATGACAGGCAATTGTATCATTTGGTGAAGACACATATGATTCACGGTCCATGTGGTCTAGCAAATTTGTCTTCACCTTGCATGAAAAACGGGAAGTGTTCAAAATTTTTTCCCAAGAAATTTCAGCCTAATACAATGATTGATGACGAGGGCTATCCAGTGTACATGAGACGTGATACAGGAAATACTGTCTTGAAGAAGAATATTGTTCTCGATAACAGATATACGGTCCCTTATAATCCGTATTTGTTGAAGAAATTTGAGGCTCACATCAATATGGAATGGTGTAATCAAAGTACTTCGGTTAAGTATTTATTCAAGTATATTAACAAGGGGTATGATCGAATTACAGCAGCTGTCGTCGATACTGATATTGATGGAAGTTCTCTTATTAGAAATGTCGATGAAATCAAACAATACCTTGATTGTAGATATGTCTCCCCGAGTGAAGCATGTTGGAGGATCTTTTCATTTCCTATTCATGGAAGATCTCCTGCAGTAGAAAGGCTGTATTTTCATCTTGAGGGCGACAATTCGGTTTATTATAATGATTATGAACTGATAGACGAAGTGCTTGATAAACCGAGTGTGAAAGAATCAATGTTTACAACATGGATGGAAGCAAACAAAATATATCCAGAGGCAAGGGAATTGACATACTCTAACTTTCTTACCAAGTTTGTTTATGATAAAAGTCGCCGACGCTGGAGACCACGAAAAAGAGGCCATACCATTGGAAGACTAATTTGGGTTCCTCCAAGTACCGGTGAGCTGTATTACCTAAGAATGATGCTCACAATTGTCAAAGGACCAACATGCTATGATGATATCAAAAAAGTTGGAGGAATATTAAGGGATAACTTTAGGGATGCATGTTTCGAAATGGGATTTCTTAATGATGACAAGGAATATGTTTCAGCCATACATGAGGCCAAAGATTGGGGTTCCGGACATTTTTTAAGAAAGTTGTTTGTTACCATGCTACTATCCGGTACAATTAACCGACCACGATCCGTTTGGGAAAAAACTTGGCATATATTATGTGACGGTATACTTCATCAACAAAGACAAGCAGCAAATAGAAGAGGTACAAATCATCATTCAAAATTATTCTGTTTTCTTAATTTAATTTCTCATTATTGTCAAATTAGTGTTGATGTTATAATTTAGATTTCTGACTGATTAATAGTATCAACCTAATGATATTATGAATAAGTATCATATTATTGATTATGGAAGTATATAATTAGATAAAGTGAAGCAATATGTTAATAGTTCCATCCTGTAGGATTTAAAATATTAGATTAAGTAAATGTAGTGTATAAGATAAATCAAAGGATATCATATGTAGTAGAATTTGGTTGAATATACAATAATGTCGTGCCAATACACCAGTTTGATATAAATGTATATTCACTTTGAAGAAATTGGTTTGGAAAAACATGTTATATGTATTTCATGTATCTATGTGTAGTAGTAATGATATTTTTTCATTATGTGTGTTAAAGAAAACATAATTTGTTTATGTATAACTAATACAAATTAATCTGACTGTACATTGTGATTGAACATGGTATGGCAACACTATGAAGCATTAGATAATTGCATTTCACACTTAGAATCTGCATTCAAATTACATAATCCAATGTTATAGTATACTAGCAAATATAGATGAAGTATGAATTTATTTGTTTTTTCAGATATGCAGTTGACAGATACTGAATTGAAAAATTTGACTCTCATTGAGATTGAAAATTTGATGCAATTGAACCGAAAAAGCTTGCATGAATTTAAGGGTATGCCTTATCCAGATTCATACGTCACAAGACATGTTGGCAATAGACTGATTTATGATGAACATTATTATAATGCCGACACCGAACGACAAAATTTCGAAAATCTCTTTCGCGCTCTTACAGGTCATTGTTTTATTTGTATATAACATTTTATAACATTTATTTGTCTTTTCTTATTCACCGACTAACAATTGTTTACTTTATATTTCATAGATGAACAACGTTCAATATTCGAAAAAATCATGGTGGCCGTTGACAAACAAAAAGGAGGGGTGTTTTTTTTACATGGTTATGGAGGCACCGGTAAAACTTTCATGTGGAAAACAATATCAAGTTCACTTCGTTCACAAAAAAAAATTGTTCTTACCGTTGGTTCAAGTGGCATAGCATCGTTATTATTGCCGGGTGGAAGAACCGCACATTCAAAGTTCAAAATTCCTGTCCCTACACTTGACAATTCTACTTGCAATATTGACAAAGACACTGAACATTCTCAGTTATTGGAAGCAGCTGATGTTATAATTTGGGATGAAGCACCTATGTCTCATAAGAACTGTTTTGAGGCATTGGATAAAACTCTTAAAGATGTCATGAGCAAAAAGGGTATTGCAAAAACTATATTTGGTGGAAAAGTTGTAGTTTTTGGCGGTGACTTCCGACAGATTCTTCCGGTTGTTCCAAGAGCGGGACGCTCTGATATTGTTCATGCATCCATATGCTCATCCTATGTGTGGGACTATTGTCAGGTTCTAACACTAACAAAAAACATGAGACTTCAACAAGGAAGAGATAATACAGGTTCTAATGAACTTGAGGAATTCTCAAAGTGGATTTTGGATGTTGGAGACGGTAAGTTGTGCGAACCAAATGATGGATTGGCTGAGATAGAGATACCTCAAGAACTATTAATATCCGACTTTGAGGATCCTATTAAAGCTATTGTCGAAAGCACATATCCGAATTTGTTGGAAAATTATCAAAATGTTGATTACTTACAAGGAAAATCTATTCTTGCCTCGACCATTGAAGTTGTGGAAAAAATCAATCGTTATGTGTTGAACATGGTACCAGGTAATTTAATAGTATTTGCATAAATAAAAAAGTATTCATGTTTGTTTTTTCGGTATTTTATTAATGCTTTCGTCTTATTGATTTTTTAGGAGAAGAGAAAAAGTATTTAAGTTTCGATTCTATTGATAGAACCGATACAAGTTATTCTGAAGCATATGAAGTTCTAACTCCGGAATTTCTTAGTAAACTAAGAACATCAGGTATTCCAAATCATAGCATCAAATTGAAGATTGGTACCCCAATAATGCTAATGAGAAATTTGGACCAAAGTGATGGATTGTGCAATGGAACAAGATTAATTGTCACAAGGTTAGGAAATCATGTGATTGAGGCAAAAATAATGTCTGGAAAGAACATGGGTAGCAACTTTTACATTCCACGAATGTCTGTGTCACCTTCTGAATCACCGTGGCCATTTAAATTGATTAGAAGACAATTTCCGATCATTGTCTCTTACGCAATGACAATAAATAAATCACAAGGCCAATCGCTTGATCGTGTCGGATTGTATTTGCCTACTCCTGTTTTTAGTCATGGACAGTTGTATGTTGCAATTTCAAGAGTCACTACCAAAAGTGGTCTTAAAATCTTAATACATGATAAAGAAAATGGAACCGTTTCTACCACTACGAATGTTGTATACAAGGAGGTTTTCCAATCGCTTGGTTTGTTGATAATCTTAAACTAATTTTCACTATTTTTATTTTTTATAATGATAATAATAAATATCTTACTAATTGTCATTTGTATATGCAGATAGATGTTGATTTCTTGATTTGTGGGTGCTACCTTCATAGTCACAGTTAGCAATCCAGTTTGGTGTTATGGACATAATTACAAACCTGCTGCATCTAACATGGTCGGTAAATTTACCCAGCGTTCGGCACTTCCGGGAATTCTATGACAGGATTATGTTCAACTTTTGAATTGCCCATCACAAATATCTGTTGTATTTTATTATGTTTTCTGATCTTTTAACTGTTATTGTGCTTGGGTAATGCCTCAATTGTAGTCTTTATTTTACCATTATGTTATTCCAGCATAATTATAACAGTGATGCTTCTGCATTTGTAACCAAGTAAATTTAACTCTTCCATGCTCAAACGATGCTTTTCTTTTATTAAAACATATATTAACCATTGTCCAACTACTGTTACATCTTTGCACTCTTGCCATCCTATATATCACGCATCCGCATTGTCTGTTAATAATGCGGATTTTCAGTTATAATTGGCTAAAACACTGGCCTTACTTTTACTAACACCTATCCATCTTTATACACTTTTATTGTTCACACTCAAAGGATGAATTCTTTCCATTAACATCTTATCACCATTGTTTATGGATTAACATCAAATAGATGATGACAATAATTAACTGCTCCTCATTTGATCATTAAACTTTGTCTTTACATAAACAGAGCCAGATATTACCAGTGCTCTATACAACATTCTTATATTACACAAATAACTTACAGGCAAAAACATATTATCCTTACTATTACACATAAACTACACCCCCTGGAAACCTCCAACTGGACCGACAAAGTTCCCGTTCTTTCTGTCTGCAACTAAGCAAATTCTGTCTCAAACCAACTACAGCCCCTGCAGCCATGGAACAAAACCAACTAACGAAGATTATTTTTCACCACACTAACGGTTACTCGCTCACCAGGTTTCTCAATTCGGAACTTCAAAATGTCACCCATCCAAAGTTGACGGTACTTGGCAAATTCATGCCACCCGCGATACATGTATTTTTCCATCTTGATGATCTTTCCGTTGCGCCTGCCACATTTTATCTTCGCAGCATAGAGAAATCCGTAGTCTCCGTCCTCCAAGATGATGTCCTTCTTATTCAATCCAAGGAACCTCTCACTCACGAACTTTGGAAAATGCTGCAACCAAATTATTTATATCATTATGAACAATGCATAAACATATTCTGCATGCAAACGGTTTTTCGTTTTGTAGTTACAACTTACCATCACGTTATTCGTCACTTTGTAGCCAAAGCTCACCTCCTTTTCCCATTCGGCGTGATCGGGAATCGGATCTTCCGTCCCAACTGTTTCTTCAAGGGTACCATCTCCAACGTCTGAGCCACCGGATTCTGATCCATCTCCTCGAACATGCTCCTTAGACTTAAGGCCCACACAATTCTCTTCAACGCTTTTTTTTTTATTTCCATGTTATGATTCCTGATTTGCAATAACATCAACATAACATACAATCACATCTATCCTGATCTTTCTATTATTCAAGGTCCTCTTTTGAAAAACTTACCCTTCCATTCGGATCGAATCACAATCGGTGTAGCTGAAGATTTGTATCGGAGCAGTAGAAAACGTCACGTTCTTAGGGGCACGAATCCCACTGTCACATGTTTTCCTGCACACAATTCGTGAAACACATTATCCTGGTAATCAACATTTCTTAACGACATATCACAGTGATTACGTAAAATTCATACTACCTTCCTGCAACAATATCTTCCTCCACTCTCGGATGCACAACCATTGTGTCGCTCTTCGAATCCTTTCCTTTCACATTATCTCTCTGTTCTTGGAGAACTTCTTGCATCAGGTTATCAATCACAGCTTCGGAGTCATCCATACTTCCCACAGATGCACTGCTCGACCTAAACAGTTTATGAAACTAAACTGTGTGAAACAATTCATGCAAAAAATTTATACAAATACTTTCTGGATCACCCACTTACCCGGAATAATTCATCTGCTTCTTTCCCACTACCCTTTTAGGCAATTGGCAGGTTGGTGTGTATTTGGGACAACTATGCCACTGCTACCCTTCTTACCTCTTATATAGATATAGATTTTCCTTAATGTATAACGTATTCACTGATGTAACCATTTTGTAACCTCTGTAAGCCATGCTCCATAATAAATTTTCCTTCTTTTTGTGCAAGTTACCACTATCCAATGTAACCACTCCCATCATTTAATCCACTCACTTATGTACTCTTTCATAACATTTCAACCACCACTGTGACAACCTCACAATATACTATTCAACCATTTATATTTTTCCCAGTTTTCCATACGATTGTGTAGACATCCAATAAGAAGGGAGTTTGACCTTATTATTACTTTTCCTTACCATTACGTTTTTTTATCACTGTTATCTCATTTCTGTTCTACACAGAGACAACTTTATAATACCTACTTTATTATACACCATTCATTTTATTGCTTTGATTTTAAGGGGGGGGGGTTTGCATGGTTTCTAATCAATGTCTCACAGTAATACCCTATTCTTTTATTTACTTTGTCTGTTTAAAATCTGTATTACCCCATCATGGTTTTCTTCGTTACACAAAAATAAGATTACGCAGCTGAATGTAATGTAACTTCACTGTCCTCATTATAACTCTTCAAACTCCTTCTTGCTTTATGGCTGCCCAGGTTAATCCATCCTTCATGTAGCAACCGTCCTTTTTCAATCGAAAAAGTAAATGCCTGTTACATACTCAACTGAAAGGGAATTTGGTTGTACAAATAATCAACTACCATAATGCAAACCTGCGCAGAACAGTACCGTATCCAGGATTTTGCCAGCTTCCAATGCCTTTTGCTAATATCCAGCCACTTCAACATTTAATGCTTACTCCATGCTTTCTAAACATCAACAGGTTTTATTATTCTTTGTCTTTTCAAAATCTTTAATGCCCAATCAGAGCTTTGATTTTTTTCACTTTATCATTGCATGCAGCAGCCACACAAAAACATCTGAGGGCTGACATTTCATTCCATTATTATACAAGTCTTTTCATTTTCCTTTCTTTCCTTGCCAAAATGAATGCTAAATTCTTTCTTCATTTAATTGTTAACTGGACGGTTTACTACATTCTTGGTTTTCCCATCATTATTTACGTATTCAAACTTTCAATGCATTCAATTTTTCCATCTCTTTAGTTCCATGTAGAACTTCAACAAACATTTTATTGTCTTATATATACCTTAACCCTTTCTTGATTTTCCACTTTTGATTTTACTCACCAACTCACATAAAACCATGGCATCAAATGAACTTCCCACCAACGTCGACGACATTGCGCACCCACCTTCACCGGTAATGCCTCTGCACAACGCTGTCACCACGGAGGAAGAACCGCCGCTGCAATCACCACTGCCAAACCAGGAGGACCACCCTACGGTTGAGCAGGTTGTAACAGAACTGCTTCTTCCTCAACCTCCAGAGGATGAAGATGACCAGCTACAGCACCAGGCAAAATATCACGACAACTGCTTTTATTTTCTTCATTTTGAGCCAAATGTTTTTGCTATATACTGAATCTGCCTTACTTTTTCCATTTTCAGCGAGACGAACTTCGTCGTCTGCATTCCACTCAGCCGCGGCGGCGCAAGGGTGTAAAGAAAAACAAAAAGAAAAAAAGTTGCAAAAGAAAGAGACCATACTACTCCTGCGACAGTGAGGAAGATGAGGAGGATTTTTCAATTTTTGGTTCAAGTGATGACGATGAAGAAGACTGGTCTTGGTCGAACTTCATTTCGGCACGTCGGTTTAGATTTGATACTTAGGATTCATCTTTCTGTTTAGATTTTAATCTCTCATTTCTGAAGTTTTATGTTTCTGGTTTTGTTTCCATTTATATATTGGGTTCAATGTAATGTATCACCTATCATGTTATATGCAAGGTTTCTGTTATTATTCAAATATTTTGGCAATGCTTATTGATTAATATTGGTCAGAAAAAATGTCAACTTAATATTTAATATTAGATTTTAATATGGGTTGTATACTAATATTTAATATTACATCTTAACATGAATTCTTTTCATTCTTTTTGTATATTAACTTTTAATTAGTCTTTACAATACTATTAAAAATATTTATATATTGTGGATTCAAAATTTTTTTTACTTAATATATTTTAATTATTGAAATGACTGTATAAATTTTGTTAAACAAATTTTTTATATTTCTCGTGTTTTAACTACACATCTATTGTAAAACATTATAATTGCTAATATTGTAATTTTTATTGCCCTATTGATACTATGTCTTGAATTTTGTTCCCCAATAATCTCAATTGCCAAATAATTATTTCTTCCAATTTTTAGATTACCGACCAGTACCCGTGCGAACGCACGGGTTTCCCACTAGTTTAATATAAAATCACGAGTTAAAAGTCATATATTTAAGTTTTATAATACAAATTATAATTTTATATTAGTAAAATTCTTTTTTTTTTTGTCCCTTAAGTATAAACTTGAGTTCAGTTTGATCCCTTAATTATTTTGTGTCAAATTGATCTCTTAACTTTTAAAACGTGTCATGTTAGTTCCTTTTATCTAATTATCGACAAATTGAGCGACCGATTTTTGAATTTTTTTTATTGTTAATTAGACGAAAATGACACGTTTTAAGAATTAAGGAACCAATCTGACAAGAAAAATAATTACGGAACCAATCTGAACCAGAAATATAGTTAAGAAAAAAAATGTATTTTGCCTTTTATATTCTTTAACATATTTCATAAGACATCTGCTAACAAAGCTTATATTTAACCATATCCAAAAAAAAAAAAAACATAAAAAAGAAACCAAAATGAAAGAGGAAATGAGATAAGAGGCATTAACTATAATTTTTTGCCATTCAATTAAAATTTATGGTACAAATTAGGAGTGTTTATAATCCAAATAAAATTCACACTACTAGCTGATGATTTAGGAAGAAGTGTCTCCTATAAAGAAATTATTATGTAATTTTCTTCTTTTTTTTCCAGACCTTTGGCCCTCCTTTGTAACAAAAAAAAAATACTTTCACACTCAATTTTTATATTTTAAAAAAAATAAACCGGACAATGCTAAATATTATCTGAAGTTGATTTTTTAAAACTTTGTGTATTAAACTTTTAAATCCAAATCCATACCTATATATTATGCTTTAAGATTTAATTATATTATATTTATTAGTTTAATGTATTTTTTTATTTCATATATTTTAAATACAGTAAATATTTTATTATTTCATCAATAAATTTTAGCATATCATATAATATATTTTTAATATAAATTGAATATTTCTTGTGTGCAAAATATGAAATTATTTTATCTAAAAAGCTTCCCATGATTCACACTATGAGGTGCAAAAATGAAAGCAATAATTAACTTACCATGTCTTAACTTAACTTGAGCCCTAAGAAAAGAAATGCAAAATGCACATGGCATGACGTATCTTGTGCAAGATCACAAGCCCACACAATTAAAACCGTCAATTATGATTTTCATATATAGTCAACAATTTCGTCTTGTCTTGTCTTGTCTTGTGCCCCAAGACTTATTTCCAAAAGCCCAAACTCTATAAATATTCAACTTTAATCCATTCTTTTCAATTCATGCATACATGAATCATATAATATACATATAACCAATCACGTAATTGAGGTTGTAAGAGGCATTCATAGTGCAAAAAATGCATCCATTTGAGAAACTAATGCACATAGTAGAAGAAGAAAGTGAAGAATATCAATTTGTTAAGAAAGGTTTTTTAAAGGGTATGGGATTCATGCAACATGCAACAAACATCGTATCCATTCACAAAAACAATGTTTCCTCTAATTTAACAAGACAAGCTCGTTTACAATCCTTTCATATTTTCGCAAAGGCGGTATCCATTAAACGTGGAGGTGATGCCAAAGTTAGAGGTGCATGGTATGGTGGCTCATTAGATCAACTCATAGATATTCTATCTTTTGGATTCACACGATGCAACATTGATGAGTCTCATGGAATTGGTATTTCATTATTTTGTGCCAATTTTTCCATTGATAGTGCAATGTGTACATTGGAAGATGAGAATGGTTTGAGGCATGTGTTGCTATGTAGGGTTATAGTAGGGAAATTTGAGAGTGTTGCTTCTGATTCAAAACAAAGCCAACCTAGTTGTAATGAATATGACACAGGAGTTGATAATATTTTTGTACCAACAAAACATATTATATGGACTGCTTTTATGAATTCATACATTCATCCAGATTATATCCTAAGTTTCAACTATAAGAATATGAAAGGTACGTATAATCTTTTTTTCATCTCAATCTACATGTTTTACAAATTATTATATATTTATTGTTTGTTGGAACAGATCCAGAAATATTTGGGACATTAAAGCCTCGATCAGAATATGTGTTATTTCCTAATCTCGTGGTAAAAGTTTCAAAGCATTTGAGACCATCGCAAATGTGTTTGTTACTCAAAAGCTACCGTGTTTACCAAGTAAGTAAAGATCGAATTGCTTTGTTTTAAGGTTTTTAATTACTTTGTTGCTGATTAAAAGTTGATTATGTTTGGGGTTAGGAGAAAAAGATTACAAGAGAGATATGGATAAAGAAAATAAGGAAGATAGTAGGGGATAAATTGCTGCATTCAGTGATCACTCATAAATCCAGCGGTGATATGCAACTTCTTTAGTTTCAATTTTAGAATCATATACTACCATTTAATAGAAAGTGTATCAAATTATTTTTAAAAATATATACATCTCTTTACATTTTTCTCTATTATATATACTTTTTCTCATTTGTATTTTATAAATATTCTCCTTTTATGTTTTTTATAAATTAGTTAACTTTATAGAAAGAATTCGGACATGTCTTCGTGGTCTCTAACTGAAACTGTGATGTGTTGGTAGGAGAAGAGATGAGGTAACTGCAAGGTACTGCGACTCTCAAGTAAGTTTCAATGTGAGTCAAACCAAAACGTAAGAAAAAAAAGGGTTAGAATTAAATACCTGGCCCTCCAAAGATGGAGGGTTTATATAAGAGCACATGCTCGTACAAATTAAGCGGGTGCGTAGTCTTTGAATGAGCATAACTGTCTCCTATACATCCGGAGGACAGTTGGCCGCGTGAAAGGTGTTATGGCGTGTGACGGGAGATCCCCAATGGTTATATGACAACGACTATTTTTCTGCAATGGTCATATCCTTGTTGATCCTTAATGGGCTTGTACCTAGTCGACTTCTGGGTCGGGCCTCAATTTGGTGTATGGGACGTGCTAGTCCAGTCTAGAACATGAGCCCCCCAAGTCGCAGTGCCCGAAGGGGATAGTGACTTTAAGGTGCTGATGACATGATCGGCATGACTTTAGTGCGAAACAATACAAAACTCCTTTACTTTTTTTTGCGCTGGGCACCTGCTCGCAAGAGGAATTCAGACAGATTTCAAACGATTCTCTTTTTGGGAAGGTGAAACGCCCAAGGTTTTAATGACACGCGTAACAAAACGCAGGAATCCATTTATGACACCTGGGGGCTAGCCTTAGGTAATAATTGTTTTGGCTTTTGCGATTCTCCATGTGAGCTTGAGATACTATAAAAGGGGGGAAAACAAGTTCATTTGTCCGTTTTTTACGAACTCTTCCTCTCGCCGTAACACATTGTCTGCAACTTTTTTGCCGGAGTCTCGTCGTCGCCACCGTACAAATCCCAGAAAGCACATATCTGGCCCTCTGGTGAAAGAAAGTATTTATAATGTGCCCCCAGCGCTGGGTCAAGGTTCTCCCGTGAGCTGGATTAGTTAGACCCAATGAAGAACTGCCAAGGACTGCGTGAGAGCAGATAAGACCTAGCACGTGGTCTTGTCCTTGGTCCAACTGCCCCTACATATCAGGAGATAATAGTTGGCAGTTGGGTGACGTGTATCACGTGGGGGAGAATCTCTTCTTACGTCTCATCGTATTGGGTCATGGGGTGTGCCCGACGATTGGGCCTCTGCCCGACACATATTACGTTGGTCCAGTCCAGAACAAAAAGCAAAATTGTATACTAGTAAGTGTTGAACCCTTGTTCCCTTTGACAACAAGTTACTACTTTTCCACGCGGCTATGTAGTGCTAACCATTATAATAGAAAATGATGTTTATATTAGTATTAATTATTATAATATTTTAACCTTAATTTTGATTTCGAGACCCCTAATCTTTTGAGACCCTGACAGTGGGCTTACTTGCCCTAGCCCAAGGTTGACCCTGCATGCATGCATACCAAGATAGTATATCCAAGTAAGAAAAATACTCTTATCTTCCACATCATTCACATTGGTAGATGATTAAAAAAACCTATCATTTCAGAATATCCAAATCCACCAAACAACCTTGTGCCATAGGATGATCAAAGAAAATAGAAACAATGAGAAAGAAATAAGGAAGGTGTTGAGAAATTCAAGGACATAATGCATGGAGAGAGCTAGAAAGAGATAAAATATCCGTATATTATGACCATTTTTTTGGGTTATAAAATCGATGTTTGTTTCATTTGTAATAACAAGTGTAAAGTTCCAACCAACAAGTTTCATCAAACAAAGGAAGAAAAGAAAAATTCCAAAGAAGAATTTTTTTATGAAATATTTCTTTGTGTGTAACTGAATTGTGGGTTTTGTGAGAGAGTGGTTTATTAAACACTTTTTTTATTTTACTTTATATTAATTTTAGTGTTTTTTTTGCATTATTTTGTTCTCCTTAATATATGACAATATGGGGAAACTTTGTGTAGTTTCCTAACAATTTGTATCAGAGTCAGTTGATTGTGTTTGCTCATTTTTCTAGTGGATGTATTATTCACATAAATACTAAATTTATGGGAATATCGCAAAATTTGGCCAACATTAAGATTTTTTCACATAGGTGTTCTAAAACACGATGGTTCGCATAAATTTTCAAAGGAAAAATGAAAATGGAAAAGTCTGATGGAACGAACTTTAGCTTTTGGAAGATGCAAATCGAAGATTATCTATAGTAGAAAAAGCTACATCAAACTCTCATGGAAAAGAAGTCAAATTCGATGAAGGAAGATGAGTGGAACCTTCTCGATAGACAAACACTTGACATTATCTGATTGTCATTATCTCAAAATGTTGCTTTTAACATTGCAAAAGAGAAGAAAACCACTGGTCTTATGAAGGCTCTTTCTATCATGTATGAAAAGCTTTCAACATCAAATTAAATTCATTTAAAGAGGCAGTTGTTTACGCTTTGGATTACATAAGACACAACAATTGTGCAACATTTCAATGAACTCAATATTGTCCCAACTGAACTTAGTTCAGCTGGAATCAAATTTGATAATGAGTAAGAAGCATTTATAATTTTCTCTCCCCTACCAGATAATTGAAGTGCTACTGTCACAGTTGTATGTAGCCCATTGGGAAGTACAAGGATACAATTTGATGAGGTTCGTGTTTTGGTTCACAATAAGAGATCAAACAAAGAGAGTTGGGCAAATCATCATCCTCATTAGTATTACATATAAAGGAAAAAGGAAAAAAATCAACCAGGGAATATAGACATGGTAAATCAAAGGATCGACGATCCAAATCTAGGAAGACTATCAAAATTTTGAATTATGGAAAGAATGGGAACTAAAAAAATGTAGAATCCCACCAAAGAATTATATAAGAGGCAAAAAAATGGAGCAAATATGCTTCAACCTTATGAGGAAGTGATGATTTGATATTTTATTTGGAGAATAAAGAACGATCTTGAGTGTTAGACACTTCCTTCCAAGCTAATTTCCAGAAAGAATTATGCATCTAAAAAACTTTGGTAAAGTTTACCTTGATAATGAGCAATCAAATGATATTGTCGAAAAATGTGAAGTAAGGATTAAGATAAATGAATTTGTTTGGGAATTGAAAAATGTCATAAATATTCCTGACCTAGCAAATAACTTAATCCTCATAGGTTCGTTGTCTTTTATGGTGATGTTTAAAAAAATTCAAGGGTACGATGATGATTTCTTGCGGTAGGAAGAGTGGCACTCTTTACAAGATGGCAATAACATGCCATTTTATTACATTTGAAATAAATGATAGTTCCAATCTATGACACTCGAGATTAGGCCATATGACTGTGAAATGGATGAATGTTATGCACTCAAAATAAAAACTACAAAGTCTTTGGTTAATAGAAATTAAGGTAAAATTATCACATCTTTTAGTTTTTAGTTGCATAGCATATGTGAACATTAGTGGTCAAGGCGAAAAAAACTTGATCCTATATTAAAAAGTTCACTTTCATCGGTTATGATGAAGATGCGTTTGACTATCGACTTTGGGGTGATGAAAATAAAAATATATGATCTTCAATAGAGACATGATTTTCAATGAGAGTTATGTATAAAGACAAGCATAACACAACCACCAATGACTCAAAATTAAGTGTCGAACAACTATCAGGCAACACAAGAACATCTAACTCATACTCCTATATTGAGAAGGTATTTTCAATCTCATGTTCCGAATAAGAGATACATGGATTACATGTTGATGACTGATGGAGGCAAGTTTGAAGATTATGAAGAATCATGTCAAACAACATATGCTACTATGTGGGAGTTTATAGTCAAAGATGAGATAAAGTCTTTAATTTCCAATCAAACATGGGAACTAATTAAGTTACCTAAGGGAAAGAATGCATTTAACAATGAATGGATGTATCAAGTAAAGTAGGACCATGATGGCTCTAAGCGATATAAATTACGACTAATGGTAAAAGGATTCCAACAAAAGGAAGGAATTGACTACACTGAATTATTTGTTGCGATTATGAAGCACGATACTATCAAGTATATATTAAGTATTGTTTCCAATTAAGATCTATATCTTGAGCAATTGGACGTGAAGATTTCATTTCTTCCTAAATATTTAGTTAAGGAGATATACATGCACCAACCTGGTGGATTTTTAGAATTAGGGAAAAACAATATGGTGTGTAGATTAAAGAAGAGCTTTTATATATATATATATATATATATATATATATATATATATATATATATATATATATATATATATATATATATATATATATATATATATATATATATATATATAAAACTTTGAGACAATGGTATATGATGTTTGAAAGCTTCATGAACAAAAAATGTTTAAATAAGTGCAATGCTAACCACTATTATTTTTTCAAGAGATATAATTAATTTTATCATTTTGTTATTTTATGTCGACAACATGTTGGTAACAAGTTCAAATATGGATCAGAAGGTGGAAGATGCATTATCAAAAGAGTTAGACATGAATGATTTAGGTCCTAAAAAAGGATTCCTGGTATACAAATCACGAAATATAATTAGGTAAGAGTTTTGTTGTTATCTCAAGTAAGGTGCATCAACCATGTTTTATCAACCTTAAATTTAATTGGGAGAACCCGTTTTGATTGAGTTTGTGTATGAATTTGAGTTTTCCCCAATTTTAAAAGATGGATAAGAGACAAGTATATTAATATCTATCCCAAATCAGTAATCGAACTCGTCTCGTTGATAATTTAAAAGATTTCATTTTATGATATATAAAATTAAATATTTTTTTGTGCAATGATATTTTATTATTTGAAATATTTAAAATGTATGTAAGAAATTTTTTACGATTGCTTAATTTATTATGTTTAATGTTTGTTAAAGTTCAATATAAATTATTAATTTCACAAAAATGAGTATTTTAATTTAAAAAGTTAATTCTAATGTTGGGTTGGGACGGATGTAGATACTCCATTAATTCATAGGGAGGAGCGAAAGTTCAGATAAGTTCATTATTTCCACCAATAAGCATTCTCAAAAACCCTTCCACTTCTATCAACCATCCATCATCACATTCATCTAGAAGTAGAACCGCCACTCACTCTCTAGATTCCAAATTGCCCCTCTATTTACTCCTTTACATTTAAGAACAAAACTATTCAAATTCAATTATAAAACTCTCCTTCCTTTTTCAACATTCATTACCAACACTTATCCATGAAGACTTTTCAAAACCGTTTCAAATCCTTCATCCAAAAAGTAGTTGAAGTTCCAAAACACTTCTTTTTCTCAACCAAAACAAAAAAACAACTTCTAATCCTTGACCGATTTTACTTCAACACCAACAATGTCTGTGGTCACCATGTATTTCTTCTAGACATCAAAACAAAACATCTCAAAGAGCTTCATATTCCAAGAGTCACAAATTCTGACATGGGTTATAAGATCATATCTTCATGCAATGGCTTACTTTGCATTGCTCATTATTCCTTAGACCAATACTCTACCCTTTTTCTTTGGAATCCAACCACAAAACAAACCAGAAGAATCATTGAACATCAAACACAACCTTTGCTTTTGCCGCCAAATTGTCTTATAGGCTTTTATGAAAGTAATGGTTTTTATGTAGTGAGGTTTCACTCTTTTGAAAACACCAAGACTAGTTATGCTATTCGAGGCGAAAAGTACTCGTTGAGTAAAGGGGTGTGGAGAGAAATAAAGGGTTGTGATCAAAATTTGATTTTGAAGGGAGATTTGTTTTGGACTGAGAACACTGTGACAGTGAAGGAAACTTTGTTTTGGGTTGCTATGGAGGTGAATGAAAAGGTTAGTCATGAAATGATTATCTCTTTTAATTCATTCAATGATGTTATTAGCAAGATTGAAATGCCGTGTAATTCATCTAAGGACTGTGTTGAAGTTTATAAGAAACTTGCAGTGTATAGTTACAAGGGTTCTTCTTCTGTTGCTTTGATGACTTGTTCAGAAAGTAAGAATATGGAACAGTGGTTAGATATATGGGTTTTGTGTGATAAAGATGAAGATATTGAGTATTGGGTTAAGGTACAAACTATAGGTCTGTTTTCGAGATTTGAGCATCCAGTTGGTGTTTGGAAAAATGAAATTCTTATGGCTACAAATGTTATGATTCATAGTGTTGGTGGAGTTGTTGCTTATCTTCCAGAAGATGATATTGGTGCTGAGTTTTATTATAACAGTTTGAATTATGAAGAGAGTTTCTTTACTTTAAATGATGGGTTTGAAATTGTTCACACTGAAAAGGATGGATTTTTGGTGATATGATAATAATTGCAACACATCTGAGATATCCTGAATTCGAATATATGATAGATCTGAGATAGTGACACCGACTTTAAAGTTGAAAAATGCTCTTGACATAGATATTATAGACATTTCCTTATTGAATTTGGTTTATGTTTTACTACAATGTAGCAGATCAATTTTTATTTAATTATCGAGATGGTTTATTACGTGATTCAGGTTAATATATCATCAATGGTTTATTATACTACATTTACAAAAACAAGGTTTTAACATGGCAAATATGTTCAATTATCATAAAAATGTAACACTAATTAAACAATTATAGAGTGTTTTCAAAATAATAAAATGAAGATTGAGCCTAACTAAAAAAATGTTAAATCTCTATGAATTATGAAACTCATCATTTGTTAATGCCATATACAATCCCAATTGTGAATGCATGAAATAAAACCTGAGTTAGGCTAAAAGCCAAAAGTTTCTATGAGTTTTAGTATTGAGAACATAACCACCATTTTGTGCTTTTCTTTGAACTGCTACACAGGTGCATGTGCCCGGGGTGTTATGGATCAAATACTCCGCCGTGTCTAACATTCTTGCTCCTTTCAATGATCCTCCCGTCGGTCGTTTATATCTGCACATTTCAATTTAAATTCAAAATTCAAATATATAGTTCCTTGAAATGAAAAATATTTAATGAATTGAGTTATATTGTTACCCTAATAATGATGAAGAAAGTGTGCGTTTTTGGCCTATAACTATGACATCAACCTCTTGAGTAATTGTATGTAAGAGAATAGTATTAGCCCTATCTTTTCCATTGTCCGTTTCCACCTTCATTACGCGAACTTTCATTTTAGGTTGAGAAATCCTACACACATTCTTCATTTCTTCAAGAAAATCAACCGAGGTGGTTTGTCCCTCCGTGGAAGATCCTCCACCTCCACCTCCTCCACCACCACCTCCTCCTCCTCCTCCTCCAATCTCAATTGACGCGGTTGATGATGTTCCCAGCGAAGGCATTTTAAGGAACGTCGAAAGAGTATTGCGCCACGAGGTTTGATTCTCCACAACATGCAATAGAATCATTTCATCTTGTTCCATTACAGCATGACAAAGTGCATATTGAAGTGCTCCAGCTGATTCACGTGTTGGATCAGCCACCACCATTACCTTTCTTGATGTGTTTTGTGAGTATGGGTTCCTATTACTACCATTACCACTTGCCATTAATTAGTTATTACCATGCACCACCCTGAAAACAGAAATTAAATGGGAGTTTGTATGAAACAATGTTCATGTTTTTTGTGTAATATCATGATTGTTGAAAAGTGCAATATTTTCCATAACAGCTCATATAAATTGTTTGTTTAGGTTTTGTGATTCACAATTTTTGTTTTGTTTTTATATCCTTCTATGTTTAGGACTTAATGTGGGTTTCTATGCCATGTTCAAGACACTTTCCTTGAGACTCGGTCAAATGACACCCAAATTATACCTCTAATTGTGTTCCTATAGTCAACATGTCTCTCTAATTACTATTTTTAATTTTATTTTTTCTTCTAACTATATAATTATTTTGATTATTATTGTTATCATGCTTATTAAAATTTTATTGACCACTCTTGAATAAATTGGTAAATGATTAGTTTATACTAGTTTATTTTATTTGATATATATTCTTAGTTTATTTTATTTTATCAATAATAATTAATAAATAAATAAAAACACATATATAAAAAATATTAATACTTAATTGAGTAATCCCTTCCCATTACCAACTGAAAAGTTGTCAGTTAAAATCACGGGTTAAAATATATGTTTTTCAAAAATAAATTGGGAATTGTTTTTTTCATCCTAAATATTGATCGCCACTCTAATGAAAAATTAAAAATATCTTTAGAATTCGAAAATGTATCTTTATACACACTTTATTACTATTCGTTTTGAGTCATTCCTTAAAATTATGTAAAAAAAAATACATAAATACATCTCCATATAATTTACAGAGATGTATCTTCAGACACTTTTTAAATCAAATATGCGCCAGAGTCTCTTCTCATTCCTCATTATACGTTGTTGACAGTCATATATTTGCATATGTTTGTGTACCATTTTCATAACATTTGTGTTACACCATTAGTAATAATTCATAAGTACCATTTTCAAGCTTGGATCCTCCAGCACTTTCCACGCATATCTGGTTGATCATATGTTCCGTGTAACGCCCCGTTTTTCTTTTTAATTATTATTTGTGAATAATTGTGAATTTCTATGATCAACGGTGTGTTTGTTGTGCGTTAGTTATGTTTGGTGTACCCGTGGTGAATGGTAGTGACCTTAAGAGGTGAGTCTTTGGAGTAGTAGGGGTATATGACTAATAACGTTGAGATTAATGGTGTGTTGAGTAAGATTAATTAGATTTTTTTAATTAGCATTTGGTTAACCATAGTGTAAAATGAATATTAGTAGAGTGATATAATGGATGAAGTTTACTATTATTATTTAGAAAGATGGGTCAAGAATATTAATAATAATATAATGGAATAAGTTGGAATATTAGGGGTGTAGTGAGTGGAAGGGCATAATGGTAATTGTATGAGGATTAAGTGATGACAAATGAGGAAATTCATTATCTGGGTAGATATGAGAATGAGATAGTGATAAGTCATTATTCATTCTACGTAAAAGTGAAAGAAAGTTGGAGAGCTAAAGGCAAATAAGAGAGAAGAGCTAGGGCAAGAAGAAGGGAGAGATAACTCATGGAAGAAAAGGAAAGTTCATCATTATAAGGTAAGAGTGGGATTTCTTTAATCGCTCAAGGGCTAGATGATGTATGTATGTTTATGTTATAAGAATTTTGTTTTATTGTTGTTATATTGTGGACATGTATCGATGTATTATATGCATATGTTGTTGGTGTTTGATGTGATAAGATGAAATGCACGATTAAATGATGCAAAGATGTGTAGTTGTTGTAGTAGACTAACATTGTAGGCTCCGATAAATGTGTGTTGGTTGTTGAATGATAATGGTGTGATGATGAATATGCTTTATGTGGTGATTGTTGAATGATAATGGTGTGATGATGAATGTGTGTTAGTTGTTGTTCATGAAGTTGCATGATGATGTTGTTAAGTTGTTGTGGCATAACTTGTAAATGCACTAGTTGTTGATTATGTAGTAGTATGATGTTGTTGTTGAGTTGTTGTAATATGTTGTTGCAGTGTAGTGGTTGTAACATGTTGTGTTGTGGTCTAAAGTTACATGATACATTGATCATGTGAGAGTCATTGTATCTTGTTATTGAGGTACATATCATTTGCATGAGTTGTGGGATGACATGTGCCTATGTGGGGTGTGAGTGTCTATCCGAATGCTTAATGGAATCATTGTTGTTGCTGGCGTGATTGTGTGTCCAGATGGGGTGTGAGCAATCATAGTCGTTGTGTGACCATGAAACAGGGGTCGAGACATTCCGACGAGTACTGTGATCATGAAACAGGGATCGATATTGGTACCACATGCATTAAGTCTAGTTGGGTCACACTTACGTCCTTTTGATAGTTGTGTTGTATTGTGTTTAGGTGTGATTGTCTGTGTTTGAGTTGAAATGTGTGATTCTTTTTGGAAGTTGTAATATGGTGAATGAATTGATGATTTATGATTTTATATGTATATCATTTTTCTATTTTGTTGATTTAAGAATCACACCCCTTATGTTTGAATGCTGCCTCTATGTGGGTGATGTGCAGGTAATCAGGAGTCGTTAGAGTTCTTGGTCGGTGAAGTCGAAATACTTCACGTTAGTGGCGTCTGCTCTGATATGTAACATTGGGAGTTGGGAACGTTATTTACATGAGTTATTTTATTAAAATAGAAATTGTTGTCTTTATAGTCTTTCAAATGAAGTTTTGTTAGTTAAAATCGTTACACTTCGTTATTGTTATTATGATTGATTTTATGCTGCAAAATAAAAGTTGATTTATTGAGTTACAAAGTATGTTACATGTCTATTAATGTACAAGTGATTGGATGAAAAGTAATTCCTTAAATTTTGAAAAGTTGATTTTACTCTGATTTTTCAGTTAAATAGCACGGGGAAATTTAGGGTGTTACATAGTGGTATCAGAGTAGTTCGGCCCGTCCGATCAGGTTGTTTAACTATGTTGTTCCTAGTATGTGACATGTGTGCGTAAACACTTTCAATACTTGTTTTGTTTTCCATTTGAAGTATGGGAATGAAAAAAGTTGGGGATAAACGTTTGCTTATCTTAGATATTCCAAATGTTGTGAGATTGGATATCGTGTCGTTTCAAGAGAGAATGTTGTGTTGGATTATTCAACTATTTAGATAATGGTGTTGTTGTGGCTATCCTAATGTGTTTCCTTGTGAGAGGGAATGCGATGTTGTGGTTAGAGATGGGTCGGTGATGTGTGGAGTATCCTGACGTGTTTCCTTATGAGGTCCACAATTATCTTTAGTTTGAACAAGGTGATGTTATTCTTGGGAAAAATTGGTGGAGTTGAACCATGTGTTTGCCAATCGTTTGGACGATGGTGTAGTGTGTCATTAAACGCTATTACAACTTGGTAAGAAAGGTTTATACCCCATCATAATTGTCGGGTGTCTATCAATAAATTGAGGAACTGATCACCCTTAATCTCTTGCTGATAGTATATGAGATCATGTTGGATGGTATGGAAGTGACTTACTAAATGGGATAATATGTATAACGAATTATTTGGAGTTAACCCAAGCGCTTACGGAGTGTTTTGGTTAGTCGATGCAAATTCCTATATCTGAAGATGAGGTGGATTCAAGGCATTGGTATGTTGATCGGATATTATTAATGGTTACTCCTCAGAGAGTAAATAGTGAACTTAAATTCGACGAAGGTGAAGAGTCGAGGTTTGTCTTTGCTAAGTAAGTAGAAGAGCTCTTAGGAGAAGAGACTCTGATGTTTGCCATGGTTGTGAAGATAATGTTATAAAAATTGGAAGTAAAGTCACAATGATGAACTGTCTGTTATGTGTAAGTTCCATATGCGTTTTTTAGGGATACATTATATGTGTAGTTAGAGAAAGAGAGGTAAAACTCTCTATTGATCTTGTCCATGGTACTAGATTCTATGGCACCATACAGGATGTCGACGTCAGAATTAGTAGAACTGAAAGAGCAGTCAAAAAATTTACTAAAAAGGGGGAATTATGTGACCAAGGGTGTCGTCTTGGAGAGCTTCATTATTATTGGTAAAGAAAAAGGATGATGACATGAGGTTTCATGTTAATCGGTGAGTAGTATGGAAACTCACAGTTGTGTTTAGGGTAACTTGGGTCTTGAATTGTGATGAAACGCGAATGATTTGAAATTCCCTGATGGTATTACTTTCTTTATGAGTTGAAATATGGTGTTAACATAAATCTTGAGTGAGTTGGGACTCTGGGAGAAGAATAGATATGGAATGTAGTGACCGGAACCAAAGGTTGTTAAGCTATTTGGATAAATTTCTTGTGGTTTGTGAGTATAAGATAATGATATTCATAGTATCAGTGTTGGGTTATGATTTGGTGTGAAACAATATGGAGTGGAAGTGTTTTGGAAGTATGAGAATGTAATTGCTTGCTGAAATTAGTTAAGAACATGTATTTTCATGTTGTACTGATGTTGTATCGTTGTTGTAAAAGATTTGTATGTGTTAACACGATGTATGTATGCTTTCATCGATGTTTTGATATGTTGAACCGCGAGACACAAAGCTAATTGTGAACTATCTGTTGTTGTGGAACTGTGATGGTGAGATAGGAGCATGGTTATATGCCTTGGATTGATAATATAAATATAAAAAAGAATTTATGAATCGAGAATCTGAATGAAATGAGACTTGAAGCATTGGAAAGATGACCCAATGAGGGAGTAAATAGAAATGTGAAACCATGAATTAACCAAGGATGTTGGGTAGAGGATAGTAGTGGTTAGTATGCCTTAAAGTGTGTGTAGAGAGTATGAATCGTATCTTTCATACTTAGTTAGATAAGTTCGAAGTGGTGTTCGTTGGGAATGTCCTGATCTATTATAATATTAAAAGAGGATTGTGTGAAATATTTGAGAATTGGGTTATAAGTATTGAAAGAGATAAAGTTATAGACTAAGTTATTGAAGTGTGATTTTTGGTTGTAGAGGTGAATTTGCTTGGTTATGTTATTGTAGATGAGAGTATTGTAGTAAATCCATCCAAAGTAGATGCAGTTCTACAATTAGGAAGCTCCGAAGCAGGTTAAGGAGTTTTGAATGTTTTTGGACTTAGTTGGTTATTACTGCAGGTTATGAAATGTTTGTCCAAGTTAGTGTTTCTGTTTTCTCGGTTAACTTGTGAAAGATAAGTTGGTTGTTTGGGATGTTTGTCGTGAGGGAAGTTTTAGAGAGCCAAAGTAGAAATCGACTACGGTTCTAGTTTTGATTCTTCCTGATCCTAATAAATCATTTGGGGAGTATTAGGATGTGATTGTGATGAGTTTTGACATTGTGTTAATACAAGATGGTAAAATCATAGTTTATGCTTTACGATAATTGAGGATTCATGAAGGGATCTATCCTATTCAAGATTTGGAATTGGTTGCGGTTGTAATTGTGTTGAAAATCTAGAGATATGATCTAAGTTCGAAGTGTTTAGTAATCACAAGAGTGTAAAATACCTGTTTGGTCTAAAGGAATAAAGTATGAGACGACAAGGATGATTAGAATTCCTGATGAGTTAAGTCGAAAATCTTTTCATATGCCTGCTATGTTGGTTAAAGAGTTGGAATTGGGTTAGCATTTTAGAGACTTGTGTCTGGTGTATGAGTTGACATAGTAGAGTGTAAGGTTGGGTATATTAAAAGTGAACAATGAGTTTTTGGTGATTGTTAGAAAGAGTCAGAAGTTGGATGCGAGCTTGATGGATATGATGGTTACGAGTAATTAGAGTGTGCAACGAAAGCATGGTGTAGTGTGGTTTTTTCATACATGTGTAATAACAAAGTTGGTAGTCTGGTTATGTTGATGTTATGTTATGGAATTTTGTGTTCTTATCGTTATTATTGCCTCGTTACCTATGGTGATGGTTCAAGTGCAAGTAGTTAATTCTTATGATGGGGAATTATGGGAGTGTTACCTATGGTGATGATAATGATTTTTTTTATGATCCGGTTCAAGCATGAATTTGTGTGTTCGTAACTTGGTTATTCTTTGTGTCTTGAGTTGGTCATCGAGTGCATTGTGTGAGCATTGCATCTTGTTATTGATGTCGTCAATAAGTTGTATTGTAGTTTTGTGTTATTCGTGGTGTTACCCTTCATGTCATGTGAGTTGACTATTTGTATGCGAGAGTGTACATGAGGTAGTTCGTATCAGGAATTTCTTAGGACGAAAATATTCTAAGTGGGGGAGAGTTATAGCACCTCGTTTTCCTTTTTAATTATTATTTGTGAATAATTGTGAATTTCTATGATCGTCTATGTGATTGTTGTGCGTTAGTTATGTTTGGTGTACCCATGGTGAAGGTTAGTGGCCTTAAGAGGTGAGTCTTGGGGGTAGTAGGGGTGTATGACTAATAATGTAGAGATTAGTGGTGTGTTGAGTAAGGTTAATTAGATTGTTTTAATTAGTATTCGATTAACCATAGTGTAAAATGAATATTAGTAGAGTGATATAATTGATGAGATTTACTATTATTATTTAGAAAGATGGGTCAAGAATATTAATAATAATATAATGGAATAAGTTGGAATTAGAGGGGTAGTAAGTGGAAGAGCAAAGTGGTAATTGTATGAGGATTAAGTGATGGCAGATGAGGAAATTCATTATTTGGGTAGATATGAGAATGAGAGAGTGATAAGTCATTATTCATTCTACGTAAAAGTGAAAGAAAGTTGGAGAGCTAAAGGGAAATGTGAGAGAAGAGTTAGGGCAAGAAGTGGAAAGCTCATCATTATAAGGTAAGGGTGGGATTTCTTTAATCGTTCAAGGGCTAGATGATGTATGTATGTGTTGGTGTAAGCCCTAGAGGCCAATACTTTTTGGTACTTGTATCGGATTATTCGTTTAATAATAAAAGGCATTTCTTTATTATGTTTGTCTTTCAAAATAATAAAGTCCCTAGAATAGTTAGTCTGTTTAATGAAATGTTAAGTGTGACTTAATCATGAGATCCCATTAAACATAAAGACATTATTCTTAAAATATCCGTAGTCAAGCTTTATTGCAAAATGGGATAACATTAAAGCATTGAGACTATTATGAAGATAGAATGATGATCACATCTCATGGATCATGGATAAAGAGTTATCAAGTCTTGACATAGGTATAAATATTAGGAGTAATATTTATACCGGATTGACCCGCTATGAGAATACTACATAATATGTTATGCAAAGTGTCATAAGTTATTCTCATGGTGATAATGGTGTATTACCACCCTTCGACCTGAAACCACTATGGACCCTAGATGTAGAGTCGGGTGCTTTATTGCTGATCAAACATTATCCGTAACTGGATGATCATAAAGACAGTTGATGGGCACTCCACGAAGCATGCTGAGGGACATGAGTGTCCTAGATGGAATTTGCCAATCCTGCATAACAGGAGAAATGTCTAAGGGCCCAATATTGAACTGGACAAGGATGACACAGTGTATGCCTTGTGTTCAATATAGACATAGGGGCAAAAGGGTAATTGTACAAACATATATTATCACGAAAAAGGTTTTGTCAGATCACATGACATTTTCGTGACTTGGGTAGCAGTGATGTGTTGCTAGATACCGCTCACTGTTTATTATGTTAAATATATAATTTAATATAATTACCAACGTTACGAAATCCTACAGGGTCACACACATAAGGACAGTTTGATGAGAGATAGAGAAATCAAAGGAACACCGTAAGGTACGGTGCACTTAAGTGAAAAATAGAAATTCGGATAATATAATAATAATTATTGTTATTTTATAATGGTTATAAAATAATAATAAAATAAATATATTTATTATAATAATAGTTATTATAATAATATATAATATTATCATGGATCATGTGAATTGGGCTTTTAGCCCGCAGCCCACAAGAGAGTCTATAAAAGGAACCCTTGTGATGAAGCATTTACTTGATGCAATTTCGTTTTTGATTCTCACTCAAATAATTCCGTTCGTAAGCAGCTAGCACTGTGATCGGAAGCTGTTCGTGTGGACTGAGTAGAGGCGTTGCACTTCATCAACGCTTGTGATCGCTGCATCAAAGATCTGAATCGCCACAAAGAGGTAACGATTCTATCACTGACCATGCTCATTCGTAAGGATCACTAAAGGAAAATTTTTTGTTTTCCGCTGCGTTTAGATCGCTATTTTCCTTCAGTGGTATCAGAGCCACTTACGAAACCATGGATCTGATAGCTGTTAAATTTCTTTTTTTTTTTTTTCTGTATTTGATTCGATTAAAACACAGAACGAATTTAACAATAAACGATTAATTAAATTTGGCATCTGTTGTGTACGATTTGGATGATTGATGTTGATTATGCTTCGGAATCCGACATTAGTATGGTGAAGTTGTGCGATACATTGATCATCCATAGGTTACACAATTAGATCGATCACTTTTATATAAGATATAAGAAATTCTGATGCAAAGATGGTATATGGGATATACTGTTTTGATTTCATCCATTCAATCACATAAGGATTGTAATTCTTTTGAAAGATCATCATTTTCATTCGCTTCGGAATCCGACGTTAGTATGGTGAAGCAATGACATGTTGATCTATCATATTGAGTTATCAATCGAGTTGTGTTTGACGGCATGAAATTGTTGCATTAGGATTAATGGCAGTACAAGTGTTGTATTGCCGCAGACTTTTCCGGTTGGGGTTGTAAATGCACAAAAGTTGTGCAGGAAACGACGTGAAATACAATGAAGTGTGATCAATCAGCCGAAATTTAATTTAGTTTATTTAATTATCGGAATTTTAAACTAATAATAAAAGTGTGTTTATTATTATTTATTTGTGGTGATCAGTTATGGCCTTAGTTTATCCTTTATTATTGTTTTGGGATTTTTAAAAACGGCCTGCGTGTCGTGCCTCTCTCTCAATCTCTTTATGTAACTTCTTTTCTCATCTCACTCCCTCGTATGTAAAACGAGTTTTCTTATATGTAATGTAATATTATGTTATGAAGAAAAAGGAAGTATTCAATATTAAAGGAGGATAACCTTGGAGATCATGCTTGGAGAAGCTTAGATCGTTATTAGGTTAGCTTAGGTTCTCTCATTGGCTTGAGAGAACAATTGCGTTAGGGGCCATAATTGTATCTTTTTATATGTATGTTGATGCATGTAATTGTATGTTGATGCATGTGAGAGACGTTTTGCATGTTAAGCCGGTGAGATCAAACTAATAACAAATTCCCTCAAAATTAAATATTAAGTTTATGCTTTCCAATTTTTAGCACTCATCAAGACTAGTATCGAGCATTGTAGGTTTCGCCTACGCGAGGTGCATGTTCTATATTAGTAAGGTGTGATGGGATAATTGTAATATCCAATTGCTAAAACAATGGGTCAAACTTAACTAAACAAATTATAATAAGATTATACATGTTTAGAAGCAAGAATTGGGAATGATTCATGTGATGGATCAGAATAAGGAGTTATTCACCCAATTGAAAATATTCGAGAGTTGTATGAGATACAATTGGAAGGAGTTCCTACCTAAATAACTTAGTTTTGTGTAATCAGCCTAACGCTGACTTAAAACAAAGTGAAACATGGATCTAGACCCACTAGAAAGTCTTCCAACGGGATTTTCCGAATCAAATGATGAGGGTCATTTGTTTTGAATAAAATAGTGGGAGCATATTTGATTAAAGGCCTAATTAAATATGTTGTTTTAATGATACTTATATTTTCATATTTCTCTTGTAGATTACCATGACAACAAACACATCGAACAATATTTTGCGATCCATCCTAGATAAGGAAAAATTGTCTGGGACAAATTTCCTGGATTGGCACCGTAATCTGAGGATTGTCCTCAAGCACGATAAGAAGCTGTATGTCTTGGAGACACCAGTTCCTGAGGAGGAACCTCCTAGTTCTGCACCAAAGGCAGAAAGAGATGCTTATAAGAAGCATTTCGATGATGCCAATGAAACCGCTTGCCTCATGCTTGCTACCATGAACTCTGAGTTGCAAAAGCAACACGAGAACATGTCTGCGTTCGATATGATCGGACATCTGAAAATGCTTTATCAAGAGCAAGCAAGAAATGAGAGGTTTCAGGTTTCAAAGTCCCTTTTTAACAGCAAGTTAGCTGAGGGAGCCCCTGTAAGTCCCCATGTACTCAAGATGATTGGGTATGTGGAGAACCTTGACAGATTAGGGTTTCCCCTTGGAAAAGAACTTGCGATTGATCTGATCTTGCAATCGTTGCCAGAGAGCTTCAGTCAGTTTGTCCTGAATTTCAATATGAATGACTTGGACAAAAGTCTTCCAGAACTGCTAGGCATGTTGAGAACTGCTGAGCAGAATATGAAGACAAAAGGGAAATCCATTCTGATGGTCAGTAATGGAAAGAAACAGAACAAGAGGCCCATCAAACAGGGTGGTAGAGGGAAAGGCAAGGAAGTTGCCAAACCCAAACCCACTCCTCCTGTTTTGAAGCCTAGTGGAGGAATAGCAAAGGAGGGCACTTGCTTCCATTGCGGTAAGACCGGACATTGGAAGAGAAATTGCCCAAAGTACCTGGAAGATAAGAAAAATGGAGTAGAGACTTCAAATTCAGGTATTTTTGTTATTGAAATTAATTTATCTACTTCTGCATCATGGGTATTAGATACTGGATGCGGTTCTCACATTTGTACTAATGTGCAGGGGCTAAAAAGGAGTAGAGATTTGGCAAAAGGTGAAGTTGACCTACGAGTTGGCAATGGAGCAAAGGTTGCTGCTTTAGCTGTAGGAACTTATGTTTTAACTTTACCTAGTGGTTTAATAATTCAGTTAGAGAACTGTTATTATGTACCTGCAATTAGCAGGAATATTATTTCCGTTTCTTGTTTGGACAAGTTTGGTTTTTCATTCATAATAAAGAACAATTGTTGCTCCATTTATTTGAATGATATATTCTATGCTACTGCAAAAATGAATAATGGACTATATGTCCTTGATCTTGAAATGCCAATTTATAACATTAATACTAAAAGGTTGAAACCTAATGAGTTGAATCCAACTTACCTTTGGCACTGTCGATTAGGCCACATAAATGAGAAACGCATTTCCAAACTCCATAAAGATGGACTCTTGGACTCTTTTGATTATGAATCATATGAGACATGCAGATCTTGTTTAATTGGAAAGATGACAAAGTCCCCATTCACAGGAAAAGGTGAAAGGGCTAATGATCTTTTGGCACTCATACATACTGATGTATGTGGACCACTGAACATACCAGCCAGAGGAGGTTTTCAGTACTTCATCACTTTCACTGATGACTTCAGTAGATACGGATATGTGTATTTAATGAAACACAAATCTGAGTCCTTTGAAAAGTTCAAGGAATTCAAGAATGAAGTACAAAACCAACTAGGGAAGAATATTAAAGTTCTTCGATCAGATCGAGGCGGTGAATATTTAAGCCTAGAATTTGATGACCATCTAAAAGAGTATGGGATTCTATCCCAACTTACTCCTCCTGGAACACCACAATGGAATGGTGTATCTGAGAGAAGAAATCGAACCTTGTTAGACATGGTCCGATCCATGATGAGTCACGCCGATCTTCCAAACTCCTTTTGGGGACATGCATTATTAACAGCAGCTTACACACTTAACCGTGTTCCATCCAAAAAGGTTGATAAGACACCATATGAGATATGGAGTGGTAAGAAACCACATATGTCTTACATGAAGATTTGGGGTTGCGAAGTTTACGTCAAACGACAAATTTCAACCAAGCTTGAGCCCAAATCTGACAAATGCTTATTTGTGGGATATCCTAAAGAAACAAGAGGATATTACTTCTACAATCCTTCTGAGGGCAAAGTGTTTGTCGCTCGAACTGGAGTCTTTCTGGAAAGGATTTTATTTCCAAAGGAAACAGTGGGAGGAAAATAGAGCTTGAAGAAATTCAAGAATCACAAAACATTGAAACACCTATGGAGGAACTAGAGCAGGAAACACAAGTAGTTGTGGAAGAGCAACCTGCTCAAGTAGAACAAGACCAGCGTAGGTCAAGCAGGACACGTCACCAACCTGAGAGATATGGATATCTCATAAGTGATCAGGGTGATGTATTACTCATGGATCAAGATGAGCCTGTGACCTACAAAGAGGCCATAACTGGTCCTGAGTCTGAGAAGTGGCTAGAAGCCATGAAATCTGAAATGGATTCCATGTACACAAACCAGGTTTGGACCTTGGTAGAACCTCCTATAGGAGTTAACCCTATAGGATGCAAGTGGGTCTTCAAGAAGAAGACTGACATGGATGGTAAGGTACATACCTATAAAGCAAGACTGGTTGCAAAAGGCTATAAACAAATTCATGGGGTTGACTATGATGAAACCTTTTCACCAGTTGCAATGCTTAAATCTGTTCGGATTTTACTTGCCATCGCTGCATATCATGATTATGAAATATGGCAGATGGATGTCAAAACTGCTTTCCTTAATGGGAATCTTCTTGAGGATGTGTACATGACACAACCTGAAGGATTTGACATACCGCAAGATGCCCAAAAGATATGCAAGTTACAGCGATCAATCTATGGATTAAAGCAAGCTTCCAGAAGCTGGAATCTTCGTTTTGATGAAACCGTAAAACAATATGGATTCATCAAAAATGAAGATGAACCTTGTGTCTACAAGAAGGTTAGTGGGAGCATGATCGTGTTTCTGGTATTATATGTAGATGACATATTACTCATTGGAAACGATGTCCCTACCTTGCAACAAGTGAAGACTTGGTTAGGGAATTGTTTTTCTATGAAAGACCTAGGTGAAGCAGCCTATATATTAGGAATTAGGATCTATAGAGATAGATCACAAAAACTGCTTGGCCTAAGTCAGAGTACATACATAGATAAAGTGTTGAGACGCTTTAATATGCATGATTCCAAGAAAGGATTCATACCTATGCAACATGGTCTGTGTTTATCAAAAACACAATCCCCTTCAACTAAGGAAGAAAGGGATCGCATGAATAAGATTCCATATGCATCTGCAATAGGATCTATCATGTATGCCATGTTATGTACTCGACCAGATGTCTCGTATGCATTAAGTGCAACGAGTAGGTACCAATCTGATCCCGGTGATGCTCACTGGGTAGCTGTCAAGAATATCCTTAAGTACTTGAGAAGGACTAAGGATTCATTCTTGATATATGGAGGTCAGGAAGAGCTTGATGTAATTGGTTACACTGATGCTAGCTTCCAGACAGATAAGGATGATTTTAGATCACAATCTGGTTATGTGTTCTGTCTCAATGGTGGCGCTGTGAGCTGGAAAAGTTCAAAGCAGGAAACAGTTGCTGATTCTACAACTGAGGCCGAGTATATTGCTGCCTCAAATGCAGCAAAGGAAGCTGTTTGGATCAAGAAGTTCATTAGTGAACTTGGCATAGTCCCTAGCATTGTGGATCCCATTGGTTTATATTGTGATAACAATGGTGCTATCGCACAAGCTAAGGAGCCTAGATCTCACCAACGATCCAAACACATACTTAGGCGTTATCACCTCATTCGAGAGATAATCGATCGGGGAGATGTGAAGATATGCAGAGTACCTACACTTGACAATATCGCTGACCCATTAACAAAGCCTCTTGCGCAACAGAAGCATGATGGTCATACTAGATCTATGGGTATTAAGGGTATGCCTAATTGGCTCTAGTGCTAGTGGGAGATTGTTGGTGTAAGCCCTAGAGGCCAATACTTTTTGGTACTTGTATCGGATTATTCGTTTAATAATAAAAGGCATTTCTTTATTATGTTTGTCTTTCAAAATAATAAAGTCCCTAGAATAGTTAGTCTGTTTAATGAAATGTTAAGTGTGACTTAATCATGAGATCCCATTAAACATAAAGACATTATTCTTAAAATATCCGTAGTCAAGCTTTATTGCAAAGTGGGATAACATTAAAGCATTGAGACTATTATGAAGATAGAATGATGATCACATCTCATGGATCATGGATAAAGAGTTATCAAGTCTTGACATAGGTATAAATATTAGGAGTAATATTTATACCGGATTGACCCGCTATGAGAATACTACATAATATGTTATGCAAAGTGTCATAAGTTATTCTCATGGTGATAATGGTGTATTACCACCCTTCGACCTGAAACCACTATGGACCCTAGATGTAGAGTCGGGTGCTTTATTGCTGATCAAACATTATCCGTAACTGGATGATCATAAAGACAGTTGATGGGCACTCCACGAAGCATGCTGAGGGACATGAGTGTCCTAGATGGAATTTGCCAATCCTGCATAACAGGAGAAATGTCTAAGGGCCCAATATTGAACTGGACAAGGATGACACAGTGTATGCCTTGTGTTCAATATAGACATAGGGGCAAAAGGGTAATTGTACAAACATATATTATCACGAAAAAGGTTTTGTCAGATCACATGACATTTTCGTGACTTGGGTAGCAGTGATGTGTTGCTAGATACCGCTCACTGTTTATTATGTTAAATATATAATTTAATATAATTACCAACGTTACGAAATCCTACAGGGTCACACACATAAGGACAGTTTGATGAGAGATAGAGAAATCAAAGGAACATCGTAAGGTACGGTGCACTTAAGTGAAAAATAGAAATTCGGATAATATAATAATAATTATTGTTATTTTATAATGGTTATAAAATAATAATAAAATAAATATATTTATTATAATAATAGTTATTATAATAATATATAATATTATCATGGATCATGTGAATTGGGCTTTTAGCCCGCAGCCCACAAGAGAGTCTATAAAAGGAACCCTTGTGATGAAGCATTTACTTGATGCAATTTCGTTTTTGATTCTCACTCAAATAATTCCGTTCGTAAGCAGCTAGCACTGTGACCGGAAGCTGTTCGTGTGGACTGAGTAGAGGCGTTGCACTTCATCAACGCTTGTGATCGCTGCATCAAAGATCTGAATCGCCACAAAGAGGTAACGATTCTATCACTGACCATGCTCATTCGTAAGGATCACTAAAGGAAAATTTTTTGTTTTCCGCTGCGTTTAGATCGCTATTTTCCTTCAGTATGTGGGTAAGAATCATTAGGTGGAATTCATGGAAATTATTGTTGTGGGTTGATTGGGGTTTTGGGGAAAACTCATGACTATATGATTGGAATAGATGAAATTGTTGTGTTTGATTTGTTTGGTTGGGATATATATGTTGAATAGAGACTAGGTGTACATAATCTGTGGAAAATTGTGTTAAAAATCGATTTAGGTGCAGAAAATCGCAAGTGAGAGAGTGTTGTTATCGCAGGGATTTTCTGCTAAAATTACGAAGTGGGCTTAGCCCGATCTAGCGGGCTTAGCGCGGTCTAGAATGTTTTCGCCTCTAAGAGACAGTAGCGCTCAGGCTTAGCCCGATTTGGAACGAAAAATGTTATTTTTTTTAAATTGGAAATTCATCGAAATATTTGTTTATGTTATAGGAATGTTGTTTATTATTGCTATGTTGTGAACATGTATCGATGTATTATATACATATGTTGTTGGTGTTTAATGTGATAAGATGAAATGCATGATTAATTGATGCAAAGATGTGTAGTTGTTGTAGTAGCATAACGTTGTAGGCTCCGATAAATATGTGTTGGTTGTTGAATGATAATGGTATGATGATGAATATGTTATATGGGGTGATTGATTCGTAGTGGTATGACCTATAAAATGTAATAGTTGATGTTCATGAGGTTGCATGATGTTGTTCTTGAATTGTTGTGGCATAACTTGTAAATGCACTAGTTGTTGCTTATGTAGTAGTATCATGTTGTTGTTAAGTTGTTGTAGTATGTTATTATTGTTGAGTTGTCTTAGTATGTAGTTGTTATTGAGTTGTTGTAGTATGTTGTTATTGTTGTTGAGTTGTCTTAGTATGCAGTTGTTGTTGAGTTATTGTAGTATGTTGTTGTTGTTGAGTTGTTGTAATATGATATTGCGGTGTAGTGGTTGTAACATGTTGTGTTGTGACCTAAAGTTGTATGATACATTAATTATGTGAGAGTCATTGTATGTTGTTGTTGTTGAGGTGCATATAATTTGCATGAGTTGTGGGATGATGTGTGCCCATTTGGGGTGTGAACGTCTATCTGAATTCCTTAATGGAACCGTTGTTGTTACTGGAGGGATTATGTGCCCAGATGGGGTGTGAGCAATCACAGTTGTTGTGTGACCATAAAACAGGGCTCGAGACGTTCCGACAGGAACTGTGATCATGAAACAGGGATCAATATTGGTACCACATGCATTAAGTCTAGTTGGGTCTCACTTGCATCCTCTTGATAGTATTGTTGCATTGTGTTTTAGTGTGATTGTCCGTGATTGAGTTGAAATGTGTGATTCTTATTGAAAGTTGTAATATGGTGAATGACTTAATGATTTATGTTTTTATATGTATGTTAATGCGAAATTATATCGTAATTTCGACTTGACTTACATGAATTAATAATATGTTTTATTTGATTTTTATTAGTTTATGCATTATAATTATATTATTTATGTTTTTCAGATTAATCAAATCGGTCGGATAAAGTCGGGAAATGAAGAAAAGTAGAAGAAATATAAAGAAGAGAAGTTGAAGAAAAAAATATAGAAGAAAAAGAAATAGAAGAAGAAGAATTAAAAAGAGAAAGAAGAAAAGGAAAATGAAAATGAAATAAAAAAGGGATGGGGGTCCACCACTTAGCACACATGGCACATGCCATGTGTGGGTGGCACCTATAAAAGTGGATCCTATAAAAGTGGCGCATGCCACGTCTTGGAGAGAGAGAGAGGAGTGGCGCAGGCCACTCGATCTCCCCTCCTGCTCTCTCTCCGTCATTTTCTCACGCGCCTTTTGCAACTTTTTCACTCAACGCACGATCCAGGCCAATGTTATTTTTACGGAACAACTGCAACTGTCTGATGGATATAAATAGAGGCATTTGGGCACAGTTTCCTGTTCCGAATTTTTGCTCTAGTTTCTAGTTTTCATTCAGTTTTTATATTTTAGTTTTAGTATTATTTTCTACGCATTTTCAATTCTGCAACTTGAAATTCGTGTACGTTTTAGATCTACTACCAGTCTGTATTCAGTAATTCCAGTACCAATTTAATTCCAGGTTCTTATTTAAATCACTTTATTTATTTACTGCATTATTATTTTGAATCATGTTTACCATAGATTATTTATTTCGTTCATCCGTAATTTATTTAATAACCATGTCCGGCTAATTTAATTATATCAGTATGTAAACAAATCATTGAGAGGAATTTAATTAAATCGGTGTTGATTTATTTTAGCAATTTATAATTTTAGGCTGAGGTTTCTTAAATTAATTTAATACTTTTGTTACGAGAGTAAGGAAGTAATTAAGGCTAAATTCAATAGAGCGAGAGTTTGAGAATTTAACCGGATAGCTGAAACTCGACATTCATTTTAAATGCATCGAGAGCACTTTAGAATTAAATGGATCTTATTTGTTTTCAAAAATTATTTCTAAACACTTATGGGCTAGCGAGAGCAGACATATGACTTTAGGAGTATAGTCTAAATCAATAGAGCGAGAGTTTGAGACGAGGACTTTTAAATGAATATTTTCCACTGAAAAAATATTTTGGCTAGTAAACCCTTCACCGATATTTAATTAAACTCCCGAAAATTGATGAGTTGCATACTGATATATCGTTATCATTAATATTTATAAGTTTAATTTTAGTTTTAATTTTATTTGTCTTAAACCAAACCTTTAGAAACGAATAGCCTTAGATTTACATAGTAACATAAGATAACGTTAGATCGATTTTTAGTCTCTGAGGGATCGACAATCTTTTAAAACTACACGTACGACTGTGCACTTGCAGATATAATCCTTTAGACATATAATCGTGTGATCAATGTATATCATCTTTCTCTTTTGTTGATTTAAGAATCTCACTCATTCTGTTTGAATGTTGCCTCTACGTGGATAACGTGCATGTAATCAGGAGTAGTTAGAGTTCGTGTTCGTTGAATTCGAAGTACTTCACGTTAGTGGCGTCTGCTCTGATATGTAATATTGGGAGTTGGGAACGTTATTTGCATGAGTTATTTTATTAAAAGAAAATTTGTTGTATTTATAGTCTTTCAAATGAAGTTTTGTTAGTTAAAATCGTTACACTTCGTTATTGTTATTATGATTGTTTTTCCGCTGCAAAATAAAAGTCGATTTATTGAGTTACAAAGTATGTTAAATGTCTATTAATGTGCAAGTGATTGGATGAAAAGTAATGCCTTAAATTTTGAAAAGTTGATTTTACTCTTATTTTTCAGTTAAACCACACAAGGGAATTTAGGGTCTTACATTCCGACTTAAACTTAGGATATGTCGTGTGCTTCTGCATTCGCCCGCTCATAGGGAATAAGACAATACATTCCTTCAGAGTGTATATTGTCTGCTTGATAGCAAAAGATATACACTTTCAGTTGTACACCGATCACCGTTAGGTGCGTCCCTTGGACGACATAGCCTTCTACTATGGATGGTTGGCTTTCAGTCCATGTCTGATGTATCCACATCTTCCTGAGCGTGTCATGCGGAAATTCGGCTACATGCAGTTTGTTTTCAAATACCCATTGATTTTGCTCCTCCCAATATGGAACGCAGAGATGTAGATGTTATGTATAATGATTTCCTTAATCATCTGGTATGATATGAGGCAAGAGGTATCATAACTCCTAACTATTTGAGTGATGCATACCGCTACATCCTATGGTATTTCAAGGTGTCACATCCTTATATGAAACCGGATTCTCCAAGAGATCCACCTTGACCAGTTCATCAAGAGATACTAGAGCAGGAGCATGTTCGTGTAGATCATGTTGTTGATGTGTTGACTAGATGTCATCGTATCATTGATATTGCGCAGACATATGATGAAGGTGAGGAAAACACAAAAAGAGAGGTTGAATTGTGTTAGCTTTTTTTTTTCATTTCTAAAAATGTCTTAGCAGATTTTGGACACAAAGACTAGAATATGA